>VXBI01010438.1:2429-67222 GCA_013397375.1 Toxostoma redivivum
GGGGGAGGCCTTTGTATGTTATACTGTTTCCATTATATTTCCAGCATATGAAGTGGGGGAAATAATGCTTACCACCTTTTATTTATACATAACAAGATATCTTGGGCAAATTTGCCATGGAATTTTAGTATTTGTAGGAATCCAAGTCGCCGATGATCCAAGTAGGATGGGTTTAAGTGACTATGAAATGCATTCTATTCTTATGTGTGATGTGCCACTGCTACAGTTGTGGACATTAAAAAAAAGGAGGGGGGAGGTAGAGAGTGGATAAGAAAGCACAGCAGATATGCATGCACTGAATAGATGACTTATGGTGCTGTCTCATTAAGACTGACTTACTTTATTTCAGTGGATGTATTATGAGAAACTATTACGAATTCTGTGGAATTTTGTGAAGATTGTCCTATCCTCTTTTGTGTTGTCATGGTTGTATAATCAGCCTGTCTTTTGAAGCCTGAATCTCCGAATGAAAACACATTTTGGCAGCAGCTTGTGAATTACTTAAACAAGATTTTGATTTAAATCTACCTGGCAGTTCTCAAGCAATTTTTAAGCAAGAGAAATACAGACTACTAAATAGCTATAAATGAAGGGTAGCTAAAATAATGGATCTAAGAGGAAGCAGTGTTTTGCTAGTGTAAGTGGATATCACTGTTCTAAAGTGTCTTAAACTTGCCTGTGATGTATAACTTTTACAACAGCTTAAGAGATGTGTCATACCTACAGTCTGTGTACTCCGGGAAAACTCCAACATCAGCGGTGAAGTCTCCTAAAATTGCTATATAAAAGGAATTTTCTGTGTCCTTTCAATTTTTTTATTGAACATAGCAAATGCTGACAGTGTCACTTACTTCCTTCTTATTGTGTTGCTTGTGGTGACAAAGCCCAATTCTGTTGTGTATCTATCTTGTTTTAGCTTGATGGCCACACTTGCTGGCCAAGATTGAAGACACCCAAAGATCCTGTTGTTTTATTCGTTAAGAAACTTTTCTGAATGTGATTCAATAACTAACAGATGGTGGACTAGCCAATTTTTGGAAAATGTCTTGGTTTCTGTATTAAGTCTTGGTTGTTTGAGTGTGTTTGGTTTTGGTTATTTTGACTTTATATATGCATGTTTATTTCGGTGGGTTTTTTGTTTGTTTGTGAGGTTTTTTTTGGTGTTTTGTTTTTTATTTTTAAAGCTGCTTGCAAGTATTACTAAAAAGCTGAAATACCACCAAGTTTGTTGCTTCTGAAGGCTATGCCAGTCTGGTTTCAGGGAAGCTTTAAGTTTGTGGTTCTGCCAAAAGAAGCAGTCCTGCCCAGCTGCTATTTCAATTTCCCTGTGTTGGCCCGAGTGTTTGTGGGCTGTGTAATGAACCATATAAAAAAAAAAAAAAGTTATATTGAAAGTGATCCAGTATGTGGGTGCAGAAATACTTAGAGTGGCATAAGAGAGATCATCAGGAATGTGAGGAAACACAGGAGAGGAGAGATGGGACTGTTTCTTTAAACTAGCAGAGCCACCTTATTCTATGGAGCTGCAGCAGCTTCCTTTGTAAAAGCCCGATTTGTTAACATGGCAGTGAAGTGGTTGAGAGCCAGGCATCTCCTTTCAATTATTTAGGGTGGAAAGCGAAGGAAAAAGGTGGAAGAGGAGTGTGTCGATTAGAGCCCTGGTATTTCAGGTGCAGAACCATGTTCCTAACACTCTTAACAATGCCAGTGTGATGTGATGACACCTGGTGTCACATTGCTGATGCACACCTTTGGCCGAGAGTGGGTCTCTTCTGAGAGAGCAACAAATGGTGCTTAGGACCTCTTTTTCACTGCCCTTTACTGTGCCATTACTTGACCTGGTGTAGCCACTCTGGCCTGGCCGTGAGCAGAAGAGGCTGCGGGTGCTTTCATTTGCTGCTGTGAACCAGGATGTTGTAGCTGTAGTGCTTCGAGGAAAGGATGCTTTTTCTGTGAAGGTGTGCAGCATGTAGGAGCTGACTATCACAAGAGAGTTATTTTCCTGCATACTCCTGCCACTACCACAGTTCTTTTCTAAATGAGCTCTAATAAAGGTTAATAAAATTTTAGATTCTTACATACTATGAGAATATTTTCAAAGACCAATAAGTTTACGTTTCTTTTCCTAAGTATGAGTGTTGTTTGGATAAGCGAGTCTTGCGTGTCAAGCTTCTACCTATTACAATTAAATGGAAACAAAAGGTGCAAATGTTGAATGTTTTTTTTATTCAGTAGTTAAGGTTTTTTTATTCAAAGTTTGTCTTTTCTAAAAAAAATTATATCCATACTCTTGTTAAAAGACTTAAATGGGAAAAGTGTAGCAGATACGTTTTAGCCAGGGTTGAATGTGGTATAGCTAATGGGTTGTTGAAAAACATAGAAGGGTGGCTACTTTTCACCTTTCCCAGATGCTAGAAAATATTTCTAAGACTGCAGAGCTGACTACCAGAGTTTGAGTTATGGTAATTTAAGATCTTGTCTTCTACTTAAAAGTTTTAAAAGTTGGGTAACTGTCTTGTTCTATATCCCCAGGATCTAAAGACTTGTCTAAATTAGGATTTGGGATTTCAGCTAACACCAGTTTAAGTCAGAAATAGAGATTATTTAAGTATTAATTTAAAATCTCAGTCTGAACTTGAAGTTTGTATTGCTTTTTCTGTACTAGACTTCTGAATGCCTCGTTACCGTTTACTGGCTAATACCATCTCGCCTTTTGTCTAGACAAAATCTGAAATGGTCCGATACACTACTGTGCTCCTTCGGAGACTCATGCTTGCTGATGATGAGAAGTAAAAACTTAATCTTAATAAAGCATATATTTTGTAGAAATTGGAAATATCTTGGTCACTACTAGTGAATGGTAAGTGGACTTTTGAAAGCAGTGTTTATGAACACAAATGCTACATTTCTTCTTTTAGATGAAGAAAACACCTATGGTCAAGTGTGGAAGCATCCTTTTAGGAGCAGTCAATGTCTTATGCCTTTGGATTTAATTAATTGAATTGTTGAGCTGCAGAATTCCTGGAGTTTCAACCTGTCTGTAGTGAACTGGGATAAAATTCCTGTTTTGTTGCTTGAGTGGAATTGAATAGTGTGTTTAGTGTTGAGTCAGACTACAAATGTAGATAGTCTTAAGGCTTGGAGGTAATTAAAAACTGAGGCCAGTGAAAAATTCATACATTTGAGACTGGTTTTGTTATTACTGTTACGCTTCCTTTCTGCATAACTGTAAGAGCGAGTTCTTGAAGATATTGGCTCTTTAGGTGAAATAATATATGTATGTATTTAAACAAGGAGTTATACTAGAATCATGTTTGTGTGAATATTGCAAGAGAAACCTAAAGATGAAGCTTTCACCGTTGGCCTGAGTTCTCATCCCCATTTTTTTCCCCAATAAGGTAACTCTAGTGAAGTGCAGAGCTTTGTGCTAGAGCTCAAACTGTTTGCCACTGTCCTTTTTAACTCCCTCTTTCTGGCTGCATGCTGTTATTTGCTCCATAATCCAGCTCAGTTTGGCCCTTCATTAAGCCACTTGGATAACCTAGTTAAATGAAAGTGGTTTCTAGGTATCAGGAGCTGGTCACTGGAGGATCTGAAGGCTGTCAGGGCTGCTATGAAGGTGAGGATAATCTGTTACACAGCCCTGTTACCAGGGCTGAGGAAGGAGTGGTCACCTATGGAAAGGGAGTAGGATTTACTACTTGGCAGTGGCGGGTCCTTGAGCTGCTCTGGTCTTAGTGTGCAGCATCACTGAGTCCAAGAGTAAATTTGCTATTTCTTATGTGTTGTCTTTTCATGAGAAACAGATTAATGTTTTAGCCCGTTTAAGCAAAAAGGTGCTGCCTTTTAGCAAATGTTCATGTCTTTGATAGTCTCACTTTTTGTTCTATAGGGATCAGTATTGCTGAAAGCACAGAGTTTTGAAATCATTTCTTCATTGACACCAACTAAAGTTTGAGGTAAGTTTAGCTTAAGTCCTTTTTAAATGTTCTGATGGAACTCAGCTATTGAAAATTAAATTTTCTTTTGCTTTCTTAAATTTTATACTTGCAGTAAGAAGCTACAGTATATAAAACTGTCTTGTGAAGATCAGCTGTACTTGTCATACATATAATGCAAATAATTTAAAGCTGAGATTGAGTTATATTATAAACATTGTGCTTCTGATGTTTGGTTTGATAATTATTTGTAACAGAAAAAAACCCCACCAGGTTTTGTTTTCTGTCATTCTTGGAAAATTGGCATGTCTTAAACAATTTTAAAGGTCCAAATTTACGTTGCCTGTGAGTATTGATCCGAAGAGATTACAAGCTGTTTTCTGTAAGTTTAATTGAATGCAATGAATTAGAAAATATCTTCAGAGTATAGGTTCTGCAAATTTGCTTTTTTAGTGAAAGGAGCCAATAAAAAAGAGCATTCAACATACTCTTCTTCGCCAAGGTAAATAGTTTTTTCTGAGTTACGTGGAAGGCTGGTTTAAGTTCAGTTTTTGCTGGGGTAGTTTCAGATGAGGTTACATCTCTGAGGCCATGCAAACTCTTGTGGGGAAAGTCATGTGGGGCAGGAGGAGGCAGTTGATAGGAGAAAAGTTGGTCCGCTTTTCTCTTTTGGATTCTCCTAGATGTGTCTGAAGTCTCTGTAGTTTTGTTAACTTTAAATTAAACTCTAATGTTGTTTTTGTCTTTACGTAAGTGAAATACCATCCAGGTAATGAGAAAGATTATATAAGACAAATAGTGCTTGTTGTGTTGTGCTAGTATTTTTGATTCAGTAATTTTAGGCTTTAAAGCCTGTTTGCAATACAAAAGGTAAATGTTTGTTTTTTACCATTTCTGTTTTAATTATTATTAAACAATGATAAATGAGTATTCAGAGGCCTGAAAATGTGTAGTTACTTGTTCATAGCTTGTATTCAGGTTGTCTAATGTGACACTTTTTTTTTTTTTTTTCAAAGCTGGGCAATTTCAAAAGAAAATGGTAATGGGTCAAAGTTTTTATTAATTAAATTGGGGATTTTTAGCCACTGATCCGAAAAGAAAAGGAAAAGGTGTGTATTTTTTTTATGGTTGGCACTAATTCTAAATATCTATTACGACTGTACGTAACAGGAAATGATAGTTTATTATGAATTACTTTCTTTTAGTTCTCATTGATTTATAATCAGTTGTAGTTTTCATAGCTTAATTTGTGCTGAAGTGTGTTGAATCTTGTTGCAAGCCACATTGTTTAGCTAATTGTTAAAATCTTTAAGTTGGCCATGCATTTTACACGTAGGTTAAAAAGCAAAGTTAATCTAAAAGAGATGCAGGATAAGCATCTTGAGTAGTGGAAATTTGGATCAGAGTGATGAGTTTTAGTACATGTGGTTAAAAGAAATAATACCTGTGGGTCAAACTGCTGGACCAAATAACTTCAGGGCTTTTTCTTTGCTCATGTAAAAAAAGGTGTATTGTAGAGAACTGTGAACTCCTCCTGGAGAAGGAGCAGTGCATTGGAAATGCAAGGGAATTACAAACTACACAATAGCTAGAATTTTGCTACAATATATTAAGATGTCCGGAGTTATATTATTCTTGCCTTAATTTGCAGAAATGTTTCGTTTTCTGCTGCCTCCTCTCTCCTACAGGATCTATGTGCAGTTGAATGTGGAAAAAACCTTTTACTGTTACACTGCGTGTTTTTAGGGAAAGTGTGTGCACTGCAACAATGTTAAATTCTTTAAAATGTGGTTAAGCTTTTAATTTACTAATAAATGTACTTAGATTGTCTCCGAAGCTCTTTTGTTTAGAAAAGGCTGTACTACCTTAGTAGATGCAAGTTTTGTTCATTTATATTGTTTACATGGATGCTAAATGGTTGCTTCCATTTTTTTCCCTCCTCTCACTGCTTTTCCTTTTGGGAAGGAGTACTACTGGCAAAAATGGGTCGATCTAATTCTAGATCACATTCGTCAAGATCGAAGTCCAGATCTCAGTCCAGCTCTAGGTCAAGATCCAGATCACATTCAAGAAAAAAGAGGTACAGGTAAGTTGATGTCTTACTGTGTGAAAAGGTAATTTGGTATATTAGTTTTTGTCTGGAAAATGTTTTTCACTTGCATGATGCTGTAGCAGAAGTGAGCTTAGGATCCGGTTTCATTTTAAGCAGTAGATAAACTATACTTTGAGTGTAATTTCTGTTTAATTTTTTTCCCCTTTTCTTGTATCTCAAGATAACTTCAGAATGCTAATGGTTTTTCATGATTTCTGGCCAGTTTGATTCTTCCCTTCCCCTTTTCATGATGTTTTCTTCATCCAGTCTCTTCTCCTGTAATTTGTTATTTTTCATTAAGCTTTTTGTATCTGAAGTAACTTAAGGCTTCAGTAGATAAGCTTTGCTGTATCTCATCTTCTCAGTTGCCTCCAGTGTTTTCCTCATCTTTCTTGTTAGTGGACATTACCATCTCCCATAAAAGAATTGGGTCAATTGAATGTTTACTGCCTTAGCTGCTGCCATCCACTGGCTGGCATATTAAACTGAGGGTCATGTCACTCCCTGTTCCAGGCTGTGAACTGTGGTGGCTGAGAAACTCAATGCCATGTTCCAGAGTGGTGATGGTCTCTAATAAAATGGCTGGGGAGGCCACTGAGGCTGATAGTGTCTTAATCATGTGATGCCAAGTTTCACAGTCCTTAGCAATATAGATGTGTTTATTATAATTAATATATTACAGAAATAATAAATAGAGATTGTAGAAATTACTTTAAGACCAGGAGTCTGCATCCTTTACTGTTCAGACTGCATTTTGAGAAATCCAGCGTTTTGTGTCAAGGCACTACTTTTTTTTTTCCCAGATTTTCCAGTTGTTAAATGTTTGCTTTTTAATTTTAGTTCTAGGTCTCGGTCAAGGACGTATTCCCGATCTCGGAGCAGAGATCGTGTTTATTCTAGAGATTATCGCAGAGATTACAGGAACAATAGAGGAATGAGACGTCCCTATGGTTACAGAGGAAGAGGTAGAGGGTATTATCAAGGAGGAGGTGGTAGATACCATCGTGGAGGTTATAGGCCTGTGTGGAACCGAAGACACTCCAGAAGCCCTAGGCGTGGCCGCTCACGTTCCAGAAGTCCAAAACGAAGGTCTGTGTCTTCCCAGAGGTCCCGGAGCAGGTCTCGTCGATCTTACAGATCCTCCAGGTCCCCGAGGTCTTCTTCATCTCGTTCTTCATCCCCCTACAGCAAATCACCTGTCTCTTCCAAAAGACGCCCATCTCTGGAAAAGCAAGCAAAGAAAACTGAAGTGGCTCCTTTGCAAGACAGTCCCTTGAAAAATAAATCACAAGATGAACAGAAAGATACGTTTGAACATGACCCATCGGAGTCTCTTGACGACTTCAACAAATCATCAGCAGCTTCTGGCGACATTTGGCCTGGCCTTTCAGCGTATGATAACAGTCCAAGGTCACCCCATAGTCCTTCTATTGCCACCCCACCTAGTCAGAGTTCATCTTGCTCTGATGCCCCTCTGCTTAGCACAGCCCACTCAGCAAAGGACACACCTCAGCATTCCCATTCCATTCAGCATAGTCCTGAGAGATCTGGCTCTGGTTCTCTTGGAAATGGTTCTAGCCGCTATAGTCCTTCTCAGAATAGCCCATTGCATCATATCCCTTCAAGGAGAAGCCCTGCAAAGACAATCCCATCACAGAGTGCCCCCCGTGAGGAGGCTCGAGTGCGATCGTTTTATCCTGAGGGTGGTGAACAGGAAACTGCAAAAGGTGGAAAGTTTTTGAAAAGGTAAGAACCAAGTCATAAGCCTACTTTTGCCTCTTAAAAATGTTAGAGTTTTGTCAAGATTATCACTGCTGTCTTGGAAAATGCATTATGGAATGATAGTAATACTAGTCTGGTTGGTAATGAGCTTGAAAGATATATATGCCTTTTCCTGCTAGGATGCTTCAAGGCTTTGAATGTTGGCTAGTAGAGATAGGGATGTGTATCCTTGAGGAAGAATTGGTTTGTGCTTTTCCTCTATGGTTTATTTTCTTGTACTCAATTTTTTCCTATTAAGAAAAATCTTAATTGGAATAGTGCATCAGACTTGCTGGCTTGATAGTGAACTGTGTTCAGGTATTTCAAAATTTTAATGCTTCATGTAGTTTGAAATGTAAATATTCTGGAAGTTTAAAAATGTCGATGTTGTGCAATAATTTCTTTATGTTGGCATAAACAGCATCAATTGCTAATTGGTGCAGTGTGAAAACTTTGTCTTGGATTGCTTTACTTATCAAAGAGGGTAGGTGTTGGTATTCTAGGAATATAATGCTGTCGATATGAAGAAGTTCAGTGTATATATTCAAATGAATGTAAAATTCTTCAATTTTTTCTTAAAAAGTTTGACATAGTAATTTTTGAAAGTTGTAAAAGTCTTACTGGCATTAGACTGTTCCTTTCTAATGTGACTGATGTTTCAGGGGATTTCTTACAAAATGAGTTCACGTTGTGACTATGCTATATATAGGCTTGATTGCAGGCTTTTAAAGTAATTTGTCTAGTCATTGATTTATTATGTAAAAAAATACTGCTTAGGAGATCAAAAATACAACTTCTCTTGGATTAGATGTGTTGGAATACGTATTAGAACCTGTGTGAACATAGCATACAGATAAGGCAGTGGCTGACATAATTAACCGGTGTGTTTCTGTGTTTAGGAGAGCTGCCTTCTAAAGGTTCCTTGCTCAAACACAATATAGTGAATGCACTCAGCCTGTGCCAGATTGTGGAATTATCTTAGTAATGTGCAGGATCTTGAAAATAATTCGTTTTTTTATGCTACTACTTCAACTCTTTCAGTAAAAGAAGTGCAAAAATAAATTGCAGTCTGAATTTTCAAACCATGTGACTTTGATGGAAAAAATTACTAGTGTAAGAGAATGTGAAACTGGGTACTGATTAACAAAACAAGTAAATTTCTAGGCATTCTGCAGAAAGGCATTATATTCTTCAGATGCCTCCATTAGGGCATAAATTACAGTGGATACAGTGTTAATGGTGTGCCAGGCATTGCATGCTAAAGTTAATTGCTTGGAGGAATATATTTTCATCTTCTTGGTGTGGAATTGACACGAAAGAGGAATGCAAGTGAACTGGAATGAATGCAATCCAGAGTTACCAGTCTCTTCTTTGCTATCCACAGGTACACAGATGAAGAGTCTAGAGTATACCTGCTTGATAGGGGTAATACCAGGGAGAAGGAGGCCCAGAAGGAGAGAGGATCAGAAAAAGGGAGGACAGAGGGAGAAAGGGAATGGGAGGAACAGGAAACTTTAGATTTTTTCGTTGATAAAGAGACTGGGAAGGAAAAGTTTAATGACTCTGAAGGGGAGGACACAGAGGAGACAGAGGATTACAGACAGTTCAGAAAATCTGTCCTGGCAGATCAGGGTAAAAATTTTCCTACTGCATCTCACCGGAATGCTGAGGAGGAAGGAACCAAATACAAATCTAAAATATCAATCAAGGGCAGTAGAGAGAGCGATGGATTTAGAGATGAGAAAAGTTATAAGCTTAAAGAGACTGGCTATGTAGTGGAAAGGCCTAGTGCAACAAAAGATAAGCACAAGGAAGAAGACAAGAGTTCTGAGAGACTAATGATGAAGAAAGAAACTCAGTCACCTGAGCAGGTAAAGTCTGAAAAGCTCAAAGAACTCTTTGATTACAGTCCTCCTCTACACAAGAATCTGGATGCGAGAGAAAAATCCACCTTCAGAGAGGAGAGCCCACTTAGGATCAAAATGATAGCCAGTGACTCCCATCGTCCTGAAGTTAAACTCAAAATGGCACCAGTACCTCTTGATGATTCCAATAGGTAAATTATTCCACTTAACAGTGTGGTTCTCCACCTGCCTGCAGTGTTGTTCGTATTTATTTAAACTAGTGGTTTCTTTTTTGTGTGTCTCTTTTGTTGTTGATGCATTTTAGACCTGCTTCCTTGACTAAAGACAGGCTGCTTGCTAGCACACTTGTCCATTCCGTCAAGAAGGAGCAAGAGTTCCGATCCATCTTTGACCACATTAAGTTGCCACAGGCCAGCAAAAGCACATCAGAGTCATTTATTCAGCACATTGTGTCCTTGGTTCACCATGTCAAAGGTATGCATTTAGTTTATTGTACCAGATACGTGTCTGACAAGTTCATTTAAACCAATTTGCTGTTTCTAGTACAGGGAGATTTCAGGCCTCTTTTAATGTTGTGATTTAACCAGACTTTCTTCCTGTTGAGATATGCATGAAAATAATTAGAAAAATAAGTAGCCACAGAAACTACTACAACAAACCCACAAGCAGTGTAGAGTATAATAGCAGGTATTCTATGTTTCTGGATAAATTTTTGAGCCTAGGTAGCATAGAAAGTTTGAATTTCTGCAGTGTAGTTTAAACGTACTACACTGGTCAGTTTTTCTAATTTTATTTTAATGAGTCTTAAAATGCAATTTTATATTAAATGTTGCAGTGTGGGTTGATAGATGTTTTTGGACTGTAAATACAATGGCATTCCTTTTGGAGCACCCCAGAGGTAATTTCCAGATTCTTATTAGAAGGGTTTTTTTTTTTCCCCAGTAAGATATAAGAAAAATTGTTTTTTAAATGGTAGTAAACTTCATGATGTGAATGCTTTATTCCTATATGACAGTATTTCTAGGAATCTCACTTACAGAAACTTGTCAGTGGCTAAATAAACCTCCCTTAAATGAGTTATATGCTATTTATTTTCTGATATAACAGTAGTGGCTATTTTCTATAAACACCAAGAAGAACCCTCAACAAACCAAGCACAACCAAAGTCCTCCCCCAAAACCACTGAAATCCAAACCTGGACCATCAAAGTAGCTATATTTCACTTTGGTCATATATCCTCTGAAGTTTTTTGATAGGAAAATAGATAATTCCTAAAATCCCCTGGGAATGTCTGGAGTGTTCTTTAAATGCTTTTTTATATCGATTTTGCTTTATTTCACTG
Organism: Toxostoma redivivum; assembly: GCA_013397375.1. Taxonomy (NCBI): domain Eukaryota; kingdom Metazoa; phylum Chordata; class Aves; order Passeriformes; family Mimidae; genus Toxostoma; species Toxostoma redivivum. The sequence goes on from VXBI01010438.1 coordinate 13,428, forward strand.
GACTGTTGTCTTGCTGTTGTATTAAATGTAACTGAGATAATACAAACCTGGTGAAAGTAATTTTGCCGTATCATCACAGTAGAGGGAAAAGTGGAAATGCTTAATTAGGTATCAGCTTCAATGACCGTGCCTATAAGCATTGTTTTTAACATGCATTAGCTTCTAAAATTGCTGAGATATGTGTGGTAGAAGTATGTGCTGAAGCTCAGTTAAAAATCTACTTTTGTTGACATAATGCAGATTACTAAGGCCAAATTAATTTCCTTCGTATTGAATTACTTACAAAGTAATAGTCAACAACAATGGACTATGATCATGTATTAGTTAAAAAAAAATGTTGGGATACCTGTTTAGTGTATAATGATTTGTTGGAAACATATCTATTTATTGATATATAAAGAAATGTAAGACTCAATCCAGTGAGAGCTTCTGTAAATTTTTGCTTGTATGGTAAATATGTAGCTGTAGGTGAAAATAATACTTGCGAACTCTCACATGTTGATCACAGAATAGACTTTTTCTGTAAATTTTTATATGTTGAATATCTGATAAATTTAACAGGCTGTCTGGTCAAGTTACTAGGATATGTACTGGTGTGGTTATTTTTGAAAGCAGAACATCTCTTTAAGTTTCAGATTTACTGTGGTCTGTGATCAGAATTTTTGTAACTTTTTTGACAAACTGAAGTTATGTTCATTATTGGTGTGATGCGACCAGTCTGAACAGCTCTTTATTAATGTAGAGCTGAAAATGCCCAGTGATGTTTTCTTTTTCATTGTAACTAGGTCCTGGAATGTGTTTTGAAATGGCAAAATCCATGTTACAAAAGTAAAATAGCTGTTGAAAGATACAGATGCCAAACAGGCAAAGTTGAACCTTCTGTCTTCCTGGCAAAAATGGCATAAAAACAGAATTACTAGCTCAAATTCCTGTGTTTGATGGAATTATGATTGAGGCACTACCCTTGTAGTGGCCGTTTCAAGTTTTAATGGTTGGTTATGAGACAAATGCTGGATGCCGGGCGGTAAGTTGATACAGATGTATGTTGAACTGTTAAGCAGATAGCTTGCTTCATATGTAACATTTCATAGCTCATGACTTTATGTATTTCTAGATTACATTTAAACACATTTGTTGAGCTGGTTTAAAAACTGAGTTTTGCTGTGGCTAACTTAACTGTCTCGGAAGGAAAAAATTTGTCAGAGAAGTTGTCAAGTTTGCCAAGATGCCAGATACTTAAATGAATTTATTTATGCATAGGTGTGTTAATTGTATTGTTTATCATCACCCAATCAAGAAATTGTATTCCTTTAAGAACAGACTTGTTAGGTCATTCATATAGTTATTGAAGTGTACATTAATTCAATGTTTTCACTAATTCTTATTTTAAGTTAAAGATGAGATGAATGGCAAAGTGTACTTTGTGCAAGTATTCATGACTCAAAAGAATCTCACTTTCTCTTGTGGGCAAAGTATAAAATAGTTTAAGAAATTGCTTTTTATCATTAGAGGAAAATGTCAATGAAAATGAACAAGTGGAGTCAGTAAATGATGCTTGAATTAGATGTGATACAGTCATGGCATAGTAGACTTGCAGTGATGCTATGTGCTGCTATTTTGTTTGGGTTACAGATTGTGTAAAAATAGGGAAAATGCCACATTGGCTTGCCCTGATAAATTTATTGAAAGCACTGTGGGTTTTGCCTGCTACTTGCCTTTCTGTCAGGAGTGAAATACGTGTCAGTTGAATTAAACTAATGAAACAGTGGTTTTTTTTTCTATTGTAACCAACAGAGCAATACTTCAAGTCGGCTGGAATGACGCTAAATGAGAGGTTCACTGCATATCAAAAAGCAACTGAAGAGCACTGCACCCGACAAAAGAGCCCAGAAATACATAGGTATATGCTAACTGCATATGCAGATGCTTTCTTTTTTCTTGTGTTTCAAATAATGTCTTCTAATATTTCTTTTGAGAACCCAAAATACATTTTCTAATCTGGATGAGGTAATTTGTATAATTACAAAATGCAAAAAAACCCTAATAAACAAACAAAACCCTTCTGTAAAAGAGAACTCATCTGATTCAGGTCTGGCTTCATCTGTGGTTTTGTGACAGATGTCTTCTCTACCTCTGTATCTCATTTGGGATATATTTACTTTTCTCACATGCAGTGCTCAAATATTGAGGGGCATATGTCTTGAAGATGAAAAGAAGCCCTGTACATGCATCTTTCTTCTTCAGTGTGAAATGTTCCATCTCATACTACTTTAGTTTTTGTGTGTGTTAATTTACAGCAGTTTTTTGAAAAATCTGAGAATCTAAAAGGTAAGAAGGTAGGCATGCAGATGTAGTGTCTGATCATGTGCTCTAGTTTTATGATGCAGTGTACTATATTTGTGTTGCATGTGAGGATATAGTATCTAACTTCACAGTTTTTCTTGTTAAGAATTTTTGACTTTACAGCACACTGTCATAGTGCTGATGGTTTCTTGAAAGGGGGTGGGCTTTCAACTGGCTACATACAGTGGTCCTTTTGGAATAAATCATTAAACGATTAAACGTTTTTTCTGTCTTCCAAGCTATACTTAAAATGTGAAACATCAGTCTGCCTGTTTTTTCTGTATTTTTGTTTTTAGCATATTTCACACGGAACAGAACTATGGTTTTTCATTTTTTAGTCTGCATCTGTGTTCTGATGGGGAGGTTTAATAATGCAAAAAGTTTATTCTGCTGCAAAAATGCCTTGTTTGTCAGTTTTCTGTTGAAATTAAATGTCTGAGGCTGTTAACAGTCCTGTACATGTATGGCAAGACACTGCTTTTATTTTACATTTAGGAGGATTGACATCTCTCCAAGTACCCTGAGGAAGCATACTCGTTTAACAGGTGAAGAGAGAGTCTTTAAGGAAGAAAGTCAAAAAGTAGGTACTAAGTAAACGTCCGATCTGTGCTACTAAATTTAGTCTCATTTTAAATCTCAGTTTAATCTCTGTTTTTCTGTATATTGTACCTAGAGTACTTGCATTTAGAATTTTTTTCCTTTGAGTAAAACATGTTACCAAGAAGCTGGTTTATGTAGCGTGATTTTGCTGTATTAATAACATGGTATAGAAGGCCCTGCTTCCTTTCTTCTTGCATGTTTCTTGACCACTAAGCTGCCCAAGGACAAAGAATAGGCTTGGGGCAGAGGGAGGTACCAAGATGGTCAGTGAGTAGTGTGGTTGAACTGTAAAGGTGCTTGTGCTCTGTTTAAAAACAATTTACCAGAATAAATGAATACTTAATTTTATCTCTTCAAACCATGTATTGTAGTTTGTAACATCGAAAACTAGACACCAATTAGGTTGATGGGAATGCTGGTTTGAAACTGAAATTCTTAGCTGTTCTTTTTTTTAGATGTAGCCATTGCATGTAAAGGGCAAAATCAATTTGTGTGCTGAAGTTTGTTGAAAAATAGGTAAATTCTATCTTTTTTTATTTTAATTGATGCACAGCTTGCCTTTTCACTGAGATTCTCTTGATGTTTTATTTCAATATTTTGTTGCAAAATATATATTTGTTTACAGGGAGATAAAAAATTAAGGTGTGATTCTGCTGATCTTCGGCATGACATTGACCGACGTAGAAAAGAACGAAGTAAAGAGCGAGGAGACTCAAAGGGTTCCAGGGAATCCAGTGGGTCAAGAAAGCAAGAGAAAACTCCAAAAGATTACAAGGATTACAAATCTTACAAAGATGACAGGTAAATATTTGAAGTCCTTATAGAGGATTTTAGCTTCTAATTAGCCTTTTATAATTGTAAGCTTAATTGCTTTCAATTTTCAATGAATAATGGAACATTTAATTTTAAACAATTAAAATTATTTGTTTTACAGCAAATATGTATTATCTGTCTTTTACACGGCTTATGGTGGATGAGGACAAAAACTTTGGAATAGCAAGCTAACACTGAAAAAAAAAATGACAAATTAATCTGTCCTATTATCCAGGCTACATCAGGAGGTTGGACTTCAATGCAGTACATTTCTATAAACAGTTTGTGTAAGAACTTTGGTTCGTTATGCTTGATTCCGCACTTTTTCAACTCATAACACCCAGAGTATGAGAATTTTACTGATACTTAGGTTTTAACATGGGTGAGAAGGGGAATTTTAAAATTTTTGTCTAAAGCCAGTGGGCTGTTTTAAGAAAAAAATGTTAGCATATCTCAGTGGATACTGTGTAGAAGTGGTAAGAATTACTTCAGGTATGACCTTTCTTTGAATAGAACGCTAAAATCTTGTTAATTGGGTCAAGTTAATACCATTATGGGGTTACTAAATGTTATGCTGTAGGAATTTTTTCCCTGCTTTGAACTGTATATAAAGTGAATTTTTACTTACACTTCCTGTTTCCCATTTACTTTGATTTTGGTATCCACATTGTCTTCCACTGGCTAATTTCCCTACAGCCAAGTATGTAGGGAAGCCCATACCATACCTCTCAACAGTGTGCAAACTGAACTGTGCCAAGTTACTGTAAAACTTTACCTTGAGGGTTTTTTCCCTTTAACTTCTGTTTTTCTGCCTCAGAAGAAAGGCAGATCTTAAAAGTAAGAGCATCTCTTCATGGCATCAAAATCTAGAAAAGTTGTATTTTACAGTTTGCAGACTGCTGCTTTCCAACTCACCAGCAATAATATGCATTTAGTGCACTTAAATGTGTCAGAGGAGGCTGGAAAGTGGAAATATACTTTGCCTTAATATCTCAAATATGTAACGTGTGACTTTATAACCAGAAGGGGGTTAGTTTTTCATAAAATATAGAGACCCGTTTTAGTATAGCATGTTACAGACTATCTAGTACGTTTAAAATAGCACATAGTATATTTTTTTATTTTTCAGTAAACAAAAAAGAGACCAAGACCGTGCTCGGTCCTCCCCATCTTCCTCCCCATCTTCTTCCTCATCCAGTTCTCGAGAAGAAAAGGATTGCAAGAAAGAAAGAGATGAAGAGTTCAAAACCCACCATGAACAGAAAGAATACTCTGGTTTTGCAGGAGTCAACAGGCCAAGAGGCACCTTTGTAAGTTTTTCTCCTGTTCTTCCCCCAAATTATGATCACTTCACCAATGGTAATAGCGTAACAAAGAAAATGAGGGAGTGTTGTAGTGATTTATGTTAAGCCAGACTTGAGGTGGTCTTTATGTGATGTACTGAATCTGAAATACTGAGTCTCTTTTTTTCCCCAGCATTCCCAGTAGCAGTGAAATTATATGTAAATATGCATTAGCATGACATTAGAGATCCTAGCATAAGGATCTGGGGAACAGGATTTCTTGGTTATTCCTTGCTCTTCTGTAATAATGTTGTTTCCTAACAGGATCTGAAAATTCAGTGTTCTGTGAATTTTAAATCTTAGGTCCTGAGATCTCGTAGCTCCCTGCCGCTTCTGTTTTTCCCTATCCGTTGGGTTTGGTTTTGCCCTCCTTTGTATGTAATGCCTGCAACTTTCTAAATAGAGAATGATACATAATTAAAAATATATGTCAACCTTGAAACAGCTGTATTGAGGAGATGGTGTACTTGTTATTTTTGTCTTTCTTTGGCTTCGTGTAGCCACTGAGCATGAAAGCTCATTGATCTACCTCTGGAATGTATTTAAGCATTGTGATTTGGAAAGTGGCATACTGACCACTGTAGTCTTCAGAAAAATCTCAAACTTTCAGATTCCATGTTAACGTAATTATTGATGTGTAACTGGAAAACGTAGAAGCATTTGGAAAAACTAGGAATCAATAAAGGAGGCCTTGAAAAAGATACGGAGCACTTAAAAACACCATACAACCCAAACCAAAAAAACCCCAAAACTACCCAAACAACTCAAAAATAGACACCACACACCCACCTCTCAACAACATGGCAAAATAGACCTCCAAACCACAGCTAAACACACAAAGTTCATGTTCTTTGTAGGTTGAGAAAAACTGTTTTGCATAATAAGTAAGAGTAATTTAAAACTTCAACAATAATTCCTTAATGTAGCCTGTAATTAAGACCAAGTAAAGCTAAAATGCATTGTTTAGTATAAATGTTAGTCATGCAAAAAATATTTTGAACTACACGTAAGAGTGTCTGAAATCCATGTGGCATGTGCCGACACTTGAGGCTTGAATCTTCCATCTAAAAAACTGTAGCTATCTAGAGAAAAATTCCAAGTTCTAAATTTTTAACTCTGAAAGTGCATCATTTCCTCCTTTCTTCTTACTTTTTTATATAGTTATGCTATGGAACTATGTGGCATAAGTATATAAATCCGTGGATGGTGTAGGCATCAAATATGACTATCAGCACAATTTCTAGCTATATAAAATAATGGCATAAACAAAACAGAAGTTAAACAAAAGAGAGTTTGGAACTCCCATCTCCTCTCAAGGAGATTTAGTGGGAGAACACTTGTAATTCGTTGAAGCCTTCCTGCTTTATAAAACCAGATTGTATGTATTGTGAAAGAGGTGCTACTTTACATGCAATTGAGGTAGATGGGAACTGCAAAGTTAATAGATTTCTACTCATTTAATTGCTTGTGACTGCCAATTCAGTCTATGCAGTGATAACAGGTTAATGTTTCCTAACAGCATACATGTTCACACACAGGCTTTTGGAGCAAAGTGTCTGAGCAAATGAATCTAAATAGGCCAACTCAGCCAATCTGCTGACTCAGATCTCCTCTTTAGGGATATATCTTGGATGGTATCAAAAAACACAGACCAGGTAGTGTAGGAATGTGTTTGTAAATACAGAGTAATAGTGGCTACATTCCAGTGAATACTGTTTTGCTTTTGGAGTAAATAAAATACTTTGGTTTTGAATCCTTCTCCTAACAGGAAGCCTTGGAGAATATAACATCTCCCCTATCCAGCAAGCTAATGTTATAAGTCAGCACCATTTTTTTCACTAACTTTGGCTGGTACATGATTCTGTTGTATTCTAGGCTTCCCATACACAAGCATCATGAATAATTTTGAAATGTGGACATAGAAAAAAGGCTAAGTAGAATTTTTCAATGGCAATGTCATTAGTATCCATATCTGAAAGAATTCTGTGTAGCAGCTCTGTTTAAAGTGAGTTCTAAATAGAAAATATATTCTTGTCTTTTTTTGGTGGTCTTTCTAATAAGCAAACCCATAAAGATAACACCATAGTAGATTTAATATCTTGTAGTTCTTTACCTAAAAGATGATTTGGTGGGGGAAGCATTAATAAAATTGTAAGGAAAACTGTAGATGTTTTTCCTAAAGGGAATCTCATCACAGGACTGAATACCAGGAAATGCTGAGACCTTTTTTTTCTCTTTTTTAAGCCTGTCATAATTCTGTCTGCCCCCTTACCTTCCTCCCAGGTTACTGTTTGTTGTGCCCTAATTTTGTAAAGCTGTTGGGAATAAAAAAAGCATGTCTTATTTCCTCCCCTGTACAATTAGTCTTTTGCTTTCCAAATGACTCTCCAAATAATTTTTTGGTTTTGTTTTTTTCCTCCAGAGTATTGGATAGGTCTTATGAGCCTTCTGTAGATTGTTTTACAATCTAGTAGTCTGTTTGACTTCAGAGTAATTTTAAATCTGTCCGGCATAAATTCTGCATTAGAAGTTTGGAGCTTTGTGGAACTAAGTATGCATAATACTTATCTTTTGAGTTCGTTAATTATATACATTTTGGATCTGTTTATGAAACATGCTTATTTTTAACAAATACATTAGTTTCCATTAGTTTCCAATACATTGTTTTTGTAATATTACTCTGAAGATACAATTTTAAGTAGGTTGTGTTTTAAGTAGGTTGTGGAAATTGTATTCTGTAGTAACTGAGCTTTTAGCAGTCTTACCTTCCCAAACTAACCTTTCTTCTCCCCTTGGATGAAGGATGTAAACTCATTTAATGTTTTTTACAAGCTAAGTATTTACATGCTGAGATAACTGTATACATTACTACTTAGTGTATTCTGAGTGAAAGGTGGTTTTTGGTGGGGGACTTTCTAGCCTAGCATTTTAAAACCCCAGTAATTCATTGTAAAGAATATTTAAAACACTCTTTTTCTCTTTAAGCATTGCTACTCTGCACAGTACATAGTATTGACTTTTTTCTGAGTAAAGAATTTACTCATTTGAAATGTAATTTGGCCTAAGGTACAGTCTTGAATCTCAGTTAAAATTGCTTGAGTAACACACAGTGGATATACTCCTTTGAAAACTGCACTGTTAGTATGTATTTCAGAATCACTTTTTCATAAATTATTCAGTTGGCTCCTTTCTTTTCCCCCTAACAGTATTGTCCCTGTTCAGTCTAGTTTTCCTACTGTTTTTTTGTCTGTGAACAGCTTCAGAAGCTTCTTGTGACCTTTTGTTCCAACACACTGGTTTACTAGCAAATTGCTGTTCAGTGATTGTGGGAGAACTTAACCCAAGAACTCAAATGTATTTCAATTAAGTTTAATAGAATCATTATTTCAAAATGAATGCTTGAATATATTACTTAAGGTAGTATGTGAATTTGAAAATGGTTTTTCCACTTGCAGATACTGTAATTAAGCACAGAAAGTATTTTCAGTAATAGAGAACTTGAACTCTACTTTGTGGTGTTATGTAAATGGATTAAATGACATCTTGGTTAATCAGTTTCGAATTAGGGGCAGAGGAAGAGCCAGAGGAGTCTTTGCTGGAACAAATACTGGTCCCAGCAACTCAAATACTACTTTTCAGAAGAGACCGAAGGAAGAGGAATGGGATCCTGAATATACCCCAAAAAGCAAGAAATACTTCTTGGTGGGTGTGGAGAACTCGATGTCTTATGCATGCTTTTGTTTTTTCAAACTTTCTACAAGTGTAGAAGTAGCATGCATGTATGAACAGGGACTAGGGTAACTGTGAGAGTGTCAGGTGGCTGTAGTAGTTGGTTCTGCTTATCTTTAATCTTTCTGCAGCAGGCTGGCAGTAACTGAGGCCTAACATGGAATTTATCTCCAAAAATTTCATCAGGGAGTGAGGAAGAAGGCAGGTTCAGATAAAATTTATTAAAATCCAACTTTAAACCAAAACGGCCTGTGCAGCATTTTCCTGGATTTACATCTGTATGACATGTGAGATTTTTCTTAGATTGGTCTGGAAGTCTACAGAAGTGAAAGATCAGGAAAAGCTGACATACTTGAGGATATACATAGGCAGACTCTGTTACGAGCAGTTTTCTGCTCTGAGTGGTGTGATAGTCATAAGAAAAATCACTGCAGTTTTGATGCCTTTTTCCCGTCTGGATTATGAAAGGAGGACCCTTGATGTAACCACTCTTAAGTAGTGCAGTACACTGAATGTGTGGCCTCTGCTCCGGTTATTTCCATGACAATTTTGAAGGATATTGTTTCATTTTCATAATTGAAAAATTATCAGTAATGAAGATAAGACCTCATGTAGCATTATAGCTTGTCACAAATATGTTAACAGGTAACTAAGAAATAATGCAGTCACAATTCAGGTATTTCTTTAAGGAGTTCTGTCTTCCTAGACATACCTAAACTTTTCTGATCTGTAAACAGAGATGTGATAATCTATTAATGATAGTAGAACAATCAATTGTAGCTATTAAACTTGAATTTCTAAAAATATTTTGAATTAAATAAGCCACCCTTCAACTACTTCTGTGTAATTAAACTGCATTATATGGGTGTGATACATGTTTAATAGTTCAGACTTCTTTCCAAATCACAAGTTAAAAAACCTATGTTGAAGCAAGTGTACCTCACCATTCTAAAGATAAACTTTTTTTTTTATATTAAATAATGGTTTGTGGATTTCATGCAGTGCATGAAATGATTGTGAAAACATACCAAACTATGTAAGGCTGTATTTGGTAGCAAGACAGCAAACTTAAGGTTTATTAACCAGAGAAACTCACCGAGTGTTTGGTAATGTTAGATTTAAACAGTTTGAACTTAATTTGCCCTACGATGTGCAGGTGGGGCAGGTTTTCTGAAAATTGCCTTCAGTTACTGATTCTTATGTATAAAGAACTCCCTCTGTGCTAAAGTAACCTAGCACTTTCCTAGAGCTTCTTCTAAAGTAACAATTTTTCCCCCTCAAAACTAGTAATTCTTAATTCAGAGTGTAAGTTACAGTCAAGTGATTTGTTACTAACATTTGAGTGGACCCTCAGTGAATAAGGGCTCTTCAAACATTTCTGTTGGGGTTTTAGTTACAGCATTATGCCTTTTAAGAATAATTATGATTTGAAGAGAACTTTTTAACAGTTACTTTGTTTTATACATTTGCTATAGCAGAGTACTAACATTATGGGGTACATTTAAGAGGTATCTAACCTTACTGTTTTTCTGGTGTTATTGCAGCATGATGACAGAGACGATGGTGTGGATTATTGGGCCAAAAGAGGAAGAGGTCGTGGTACTTTCCAGCGTGGCAGAGGGCGTTTTAACTTCAAAAAGTCAGGTAGCAGTCCGAAGTGGACACATGACAAATACCAAGGGGATGGGATTGTGGAAGATGAGGAAGAAACAATTGAGAATAATGAAGAAAAGGACAGACGCAAAGAGGAAAAGGTAAATTGTTCAGTGAATTGCAGATTAGACAGTTCATCTTGCACTATGCCGAGTAATTGGATGCATGTACAGATCACTTTAAAGATTTTGGAGTTTGATTATTAACACATTACAACAAGACTGTTTTCTTTCTTTCCACAGGAGTAACCCAGAAGAAAGTTGTAGCTGAAAGAGCAGCTCTTGCACCACCCACACAACATTTTTAATATGTTTTTTTGTTGTCAAATGAATGTAAGCATTTTACTTAAATTTTACTGTTGGAAAGTAGTTTAGAGAGATTGTTTTCGTTTTAAGCCTTTAGAAAAAAATCATGATATAGTAAACTATGTTAATGATCGTACAGGTAGAAAGTAAAATATTTGTAACAACTTTTAAGAAATTTTACTGTTTGTTATATGCAGTGTAATTCTGCTTTGTCCAAATATATGGTCAAGTACAACTCTAAAAGTTTTGATTCTCCCCTATGTCTGTGTTTTATTCTGAAGTAAACTTACAGCTCTGCACACCTGAAATCTTGGAGCAGCATTTTTTATAAACTGATCACTACTTCTGCATTGCCTTTTTATAAGAATTGTATTTAAGGGTAATTATCCAGTCACAGTATAAGTACACACAGTTGTGCGAAATGCTGATTGTTTGTTAATTCACGAGAATCACATTTACATAGTGATAAACCTGGGTTCTTACTCCACCCTGCAGGGGTGTAGCAAGAATTTTACTTCAGCAGTGAAATCATCACTCTTCAATAGTAACTAAGAAACACATGTGCATATACATGCACTACAGTGAGTTTCAAGTGTATTCTTTCATAGCTTAGTCATCAGCAGAACATTTAAGTTAAACTGGTGGAAGTATCAATGTAGCTTCTTTTTTAGCAGTTTCTTTTTACAGGTTGTTAGAATTGCCTCTTTAATTTCTCTATGTGGGCTGGCCTCTGGGTATGTAATCTGGCAAGAGTGAGTCAATCACATGTACAGCATTTAACTTAAAATGAGAGAGCAGGGCAGGAGCAGGTGGGAGGAAAGAAACAAAACAAAACCACCACAAAAATCCCTGAAAAAATAAAGCAAGATATGTTAAAACCTGAACTGGTAAAGATAATGCATATATACCAGAAGTATGAAAAATTAATTTTAATTTCTTCAACACTCATTTCTAATAATAATGTTGCAAGAATTTTTGTGGCCAAAGTGCAGATGTTAAGAGTTTTTTGTCTTTTTTTTTTTTGTTTAGTTGGTTTTTGGTATTGTTTTATTTGTTTTAACAAAAATAACAAACCTGCAAGCTTAATTTTAGTGGTAGGTACACACTTAACTTCTGGAATGTTAAGGATGACAGTAACATACTTGAATTACCAGAACAAGGACATTCTAATACAAAAAGATTACTTTGTTTCTCTTTCTCAAAATGCTATAGATAAACTAAATCTTAATGTTAGGTGGAGTTAAAAGTGTGGTTGTTCTTATTCACCCCTTTGAATGGCATAATATTTTTAAAAGTAGGCAAAAAAAAGAAAAGTAAAAGCTTTGATAGAGGTGTTTGTATTAAATACCTATATAATGTATGCTCTCTTACTTGCTTCACTGTTAGAGAGTAGTCCTAACATGTCCTGTTTCCAAATTAAACAATAGAAGGCAGGAAAACAAAATAATCTACACTGTAGCTGAAGAAACTATATTTTAAGTTGTACTAGTTTGCCAGCAGCTCTGTAGAAAGGGAAATAATACTTGCCTCCCAGTATTAGTTAATAGAAAGTCATTCCTTCTCAATGTTTTAAAACATTTAGGCCAGCTAAACTGTTGTTGCAAGATTTGCTTTTACATGTACAGTGCATCTTTTAATAGCTGTTTGAAATTATAAACTGATTATTCTTTCAGTATGACTTCTCAGCAAAACTCAGACTGTGTATATTAAAGTAGAATAAGAAAAAAAAGGGAACATATCAAAGTTGACATCAGGGCCAAAGTCTGTCCTAATGAAGTAAAATTAAACATCAGTCTGAAACTGAACAGGATCAAGATATGCTTGAGCTGTCATGACCTTAGAACAGGTAATTTGTATCATTTATGTTAAGTTGAAAGTGGATTGTTAGGGTCTGTGAGTCATGAAGCAGTACAATTCCTGCAAGATAAGGAAGATTTAAATTTTGTATTTCAGCTGAATATCCAAGGAGATCTGATATGTTATATCATAAATCTGTCTGGAGGTTAAATCATAAAAATCCATTTTTTGCAAACCCTAATTTCATTGTAGTTTATCAGAAATGTAATTTGATTACAGAACACATAATGACAGCCACTAATATTTCTTGAATAAATTAATTCAAATTAAGAGATAATGTAGTCAATTATGCAAGTTGCAATCTGTTTCTCTATGAGAGATTTGTAAGAAACAAAGTGAGTGGAGATCACTTTTTTAATCCAAGTCTAGTGCTTCTGCACTTACTAGTCTTTCAACATGAACAGTGAATTTTCACTGTGCTAATAAGAAAAAACATTTTTTGAGGTTTTCACTTGATGCTCCTGAGATAGTTGCATGACTCATGAATGGAATTTCAGTGCATTTTGCATTTCTCTTGTTAAAAGGTAAAGACCGTCATTGGGGTACATGGGAAGAATGTGTAGAGATTATGCTGGTATAAAATGTTTAACTACCTTTTGCATTCAGTTATTCCTTCTAATTGCTCTTCAGCAATGAAGCACTTTTTAAAGACAACATGCAATGATGAAGTGGATTCACAAAGTTTTAAGTTATCCCTCCAGTTCAGATAAAATCAGGCATACATTTTAATTTTACTAGGCCAAAAGAAAAGGCTACCAACCGTCCTGGAATCCAGTAGCTGTACTGTTAGTACAGTGTCCATTTAGTTTCTTGGTTTGGAATTAAATCTCACATCCTCTTCCCTCCCAGAAACAATCAGCATTACTGTAACAGTGGGCAGCTACATAAGAGTAAAGCTTTCCTGCATTTGTTTTGCTAGTGTTTTAAAGGGAGACTGTCCTTGAGCTTTGGCTCAGCTCCAGAGCCCTATGTATTCTTGTTCTTGTAAGCTGGCCTGTCACAAGATGCTTTTGTTCAGAAGATCCTGCAGGTCGCTTCTGTACTGTTGAGAACTGTACCTGCTGACTTGAAGCATTTCTGTACGAGTTCTCAACTGCACCGCTCATTCAGTACAGCTGGTTACTGGTGCTGCAGTGAAACTAAATTGCCTCAGTTTTGCTGTTGCTTGTGATAACCCTGCCTCTCTTCCTGGCTTTCCAGTAGACCTATGTGTTGTTCCCATTCTGTTGACACTTCCCCTTCTTTAGTAAGGTGTTGGAGGAGTATGTGAGAAATACTTTTTTTAAGGCAAGTATTGTAGCACAGTTTTCAAAACATGCATTAAAATTTTCTGCCCTTCTTGTCAAGTTTAAACCTTCATAGTCCCCTGAACCAGCTGTTACTACAGTGTGTGTTATCAGTACTGCTCCTTCTTTGTGTTTGGTCTTAGATAATTGATCCACTTGACAGGTCATGAATAACAGTAGCCAGCAATGCTGCTGTAGGAACTCCAGTACTGACTATAGGAACACTGAGGGAGGTGCACATACGAGGGAAGGTGATCTCCAAACACCGACTGCATAGCTGGAGGAAAAAGGTATTTCTTTCCCTAGTAGAAGCACTGTTAGCACTGCTAGCTTTCTTGAAGCTTTCAAATTTTCTTGAGGGAAAACAGTAGAAATTTTACTTAAAAAGCTGAAAGTAGTGTAAGATAAAGAGCAAGTGCAGAATTTCAAAGGTTTTGAAGTGAAGTCAGTGTAGCCTGGTTTTACTGGGCGGTTGTGTTGAGGATACTTTGCATTTGTTCTAGGTGTGTGAATGAAGTAGTTACGAGTTCGCTACATCGAAGACCTAAACCATCTCAGTTTAGCTCCTTGCCATTTGTTAAGTGAGTTAACAGGCCCGGGTTCATTTCTTCTGTTGCTGCGTACTGTGCTCTGCCTTCGCAGAGGCAGAAGCCACGTTTTTTTGTGAGTACAACTCCTTGGTCAGTCAGGTGTACGAGCTGGCCGCGGTGCGCTGTGGACCCCGCACCGACTGCATTCCTGGGAGCGCTCCCTAGGAAGAGGGGCAGGCCCGGGCAGCGCGGCGTTCAAACCGCTTCCTCCCGACACCCCTTGCGAGGGCCCGCCTCGCTGCTCATTGGTTCTACAGAGGGCACTGCCGGCTTCTTATTGGCGGGGCTGCCGCCGTGCCCCGCCCCCAGCCGCGGGTGGCTCTGCGGGCGCGGGCGGCTTCGCTCGTGGCTGTGCCGCGGGCGCGGTTTGCTCCCGCCATGGCGCTGCTGCTGCTGCAGCTCCTCCGGCGGCTGCTGCGCTGCCTCGGCTGGCCGCGCCACCAGGTGGGAGCCCACGGCGCCTGCCTCCGCCCCGAGAGCTGCTCGGGCGGAGCGTTTCGCCTGCAGCCGCTTGGCTCTTTGGGAAGGGAGGGAGGGAAGGTGCGAGCGGTGGGGCGGTTTTAGCGCCCTCCTTGCCCACACGTGGGGATGCGTAGAGTCACTGCCCTGACACAGGCGCTCGAGTGGCTCTTTTTGCCCTGAACTTAGCGTAAGAAAGTCAGTGGTGTTGGCTGCTCGTGCTTTGCTGTTTTCAAATACAAGGCTACGTCCCCCTTCCCAAGCAGCAGTTAATTCCACGTGTTCAGAGACCGGGAAGGCGCGGCAGGGGAAGCTGGAAGAGGCCCTGGTGCTGTGCCAGGGGCTGATGTTGGAGCGTGAGGTCGTGGGCAGCTCCTCAGTGGGGGCCGTCAGCAGCGAGGCACTGCTGCGGCTTGTGGTCCTGAGACAATCCTGGCGTTGTTTATGGGAAGCTACTATCTTCAGGAGTGCTCATTTGGTTGAGCTGCCCTGTTTACTTTCTGGTTCCGTTGTTCGAAGCTGTTGATTTTTTTGACAGGCCGTGTTTTTTGAAACTCAAGTGTTTGGCAGCAGTATCAGTCGTACGCTCAGAACATGCCTCCCTTCAGCAGTCTCATCAGGAAGGCATTTCCAACAGTTATATGCTGTCATAAGGAAGTATCAGGCCAAGGTATGTTAAATTTATTTCACTTTTTTGCTAATTGTTATTTTCCAAGACTTTCACAGGTGTATGTAGTAATTAAATGGGCATTTTTGCCAGCATCTGAAGATACTGGCCTTTGTGCCTCTTTAAAATATTCTGTGTTTTGGCAGTGTTTTAGACACTGTCTGCCATACTAGTGTAGATATGGTGGACTTGGACTTTCAGCTTGAGAAGAGCATTGAAAAGTTATGTTAGCCAAACTGCATTCTATTTAATTACTCGTAACATGGAATAATTAAATAACTTTGGTTAGAGTAAGATTAAGAACTGAAGGCTGTTATTTTGCCTCTCAGGTTCAAAAGTTTTCTGATTTTTAGGTCACATCTCTTTGCCAAAAAAAGGAATATGGATCTACTCGAAGTGTTGTCCGTAGACTCGGGACAATTCTTTCCTTGGAGCCCTACCCCAGACCTTATTTTCAAGTAAGCAATGTATTGTCCTATATATACTTCACCTTGTAAAAATTGGTAAAAGATTCATGTCAATCACAGAAGCACTGGGGTTTGTATAAACCAGAATACCAAGTTCTGAAGTGAAGCATGGACACTAGATAAAGGAAATTATATGATAAAATCATTCTGTTTAAAATCACCTTGTTATGTTATCTTATATTATGTTACATTATATTATATTATATTATGTTATGTTATATTATGGTATGTTTTTTCTAATAAGTTGTATCGGCTACCAGCTTGCAAAATCAAACTTCACAACAGCCCTTCCTGCCTTTGTGTATCTCAAGAGCCAGACTTCCAAAACTTCTCAGGAGGTTATCTACCAGGACCAGATGGTTATCTGTGATTGATTATCGCCTGGAAGCCCGGTGAATTTGTATATGTTTAGTTTAACGCCTGGAGGCCTGGTGAATGTTTATTCACCACTGCTTACCCAGCAAAATTGGGACAGCACAGAACATAAAAATTATTGATTACAACGGGAGACCATACTACAAAAAGGAGCTGCAAACCAGGTTCGGTGGGACGTTGATTGGGCAGTGACCCCTCACGTTCCCCCAGCGCACTGCTTGCTATATCAATATCTATATCAAATAAAGCAATCTAAATTTTGCTAAATATCGAGACTCTTGTCTCTCATTTATAACAACCTGTTTGTATTTTCTTCTTTCTTAATTTGATGATAGCTTTCCTCTTCTTTTTAACTTGTGTAGTTGTGTGGTGCATCCCTTATACTCATTGTTTTCAACTTCATTATAGCACTGTTTGAAAATTCCTTTTTGCTGAGGCAAAACCTTCAGTATGTGCTGAATCTAGTTTCCCTTCACGCCGTTTTTTTTGGCATTGTTCATTTTTAGTTTGTTCAAGACCTGAGTCCATTGGGCTGTGATGAACAAAGTGCAGCTCCAGCTCCTGTGGCTCCATCACTTGCTGATGTCCTGTGGGTGGCAAATGATGAAGGAGAAGCATGTACTAGAATTAGGTAAGTAAAAGTGTAAAAAGCAATAATAGAAATAACTTTAGCCTTCTCTACGGTGTGTGATTTTGTGATCAAGTTTGTTTTCCTTTATTCCTAACCTTTTCTGAAAACGTCTTGGGTTTGGGGGGGAATGACAGACAGACGAACGACTTCATCCTTACCTGAAGATTATGACTGTGTAAAGCATTCTTTTCTGAAACAATTCTGAAATTGAGTCTCCTCTTTCTTCTTCTTAGTAGTATGTCAGGTGCATTACTGGTACTTTAAATGATACTCAAAAAATATTTAGGGAGGGAGCTGGTTGTTGCAGTATTCTGTAAGATTATTCCTATGTTTAGCCTTTTAGTTTACAACCTGTTTGATAAACTATAAATGGAGAAACAAGAAAAAATATTTAAATGTCTCCTTTTGGCTTTGATTTTTACAGTATGATGTGTAAGCCTTGATGGTCACTTTGATAAAAAAGCAAACATAATTATTTTAAAAGCATTTTGAATGTAGTTTGTATACATGTTTCTAGCTTTTATAGAGGACTAAAGGAAAATATTTTTGCAAATTACAAAATATTTCAGTACCATGAAATGACAAATTGTCCAAGAATTTGCAGACACAAATAGTATACAAGTTTAGTCTTGTCTTTTTTCCCCCTCACTGGAGAAGAAATAAAACGTTGTCTTGCTGTTCCTCTAAAGATCTGTTCAAAATCAGAGGATGAGTTAGAGCCAGAAGCAAGATTAAAATGTGCACACTTGTATTGTCTTGTACTGCATCTGTATAGGGCAGTGTAATTCTGCTTCATGTTGGCATTTGTATGTCTGTGATCTTTGTGCTGCTTGCCAGTAATTAAAATACAAGAAATTGATGAATTGAAATGACACACTTTTCCTTGGAGAACTTGGATACAGTGTGTTTTATCATATATTTCCTGAGGCATTATTGTTAAATTATTAAAGTTTGTTTGTAACAATGTAAAATAGCAGGAAAACAAGAATGCTGTTGAAAGAACAAAAAAATCCTGGCCTGTTATGTCCTGCTCATGCTTTTCTTTAGCTGGCTAGATTCCCAGAACTATGACAGTTCATTCTTTTTTTGTTTCTATTCTTTGCTCCTTCTCCTCTTCTGCCTCTGTGGGATGTTTTTCAAGAACAGCTGTTCTAGTTGAGATCTTTTCCTTCTGAAGCAGTGTTTATAGCAAGGGGGTTTTGGCAAATCAGAAAGCAGTGTTTTAGGTATGACTTGAAGTAAAAGGATGTTTAAAATAAGGCAAAAGGTCTGGGCTTTTTTTTCAAAGCTTAGTGCCTCTTAAATGAATCAGGTAAATTCAGTTTCTTTCTATGTTTTGTAATGAATTTCTGCTAGTTTGATTTTATACTTATATTTTAAGTTTATTTCTGCTGGCACACACTTGAAACAATTTTTAAAATTAAAACCTGAGACTTATAGCACAGTTTTCTAATGCTGTCTTTGGTTATAGTAGCTTATTAGGTGGTGAGATTCTTGTTCTGTAAGTCTGTATCAAACCTTATTATTTTCAAGTACATTTTCTGAAAGATGGTAACTACCTTGCTGCTTGCAGCGTTCATGTTAGAGTTTGATAAATGACTAAAATTTCTGAAGTCTAATTAAGAGATCATTATTTTTTGACTCTCCTGCCTTTCATATTCATGTGGCAAGAAGGGAGAGACACCTTACAGTGTCAGTATAATAATCATTGAATAATGACAATCCTACTGTATGACTTTATGATGTCTTTTTTTTTTTTGCTTTGTAGGACTGAATTGAGGAGAAAAGAGAAAAGTACAGCTTCTCCTGACCTGTATCCATGTCTGGATTCAATACAGAGTGTTCCAAAAAACAGTGCACAAAAAGACGGTGTTGATCAAGCAGCACTCCAGAAAATTTCTGCACTTGAAGATGAGCTGGCCTTTCTTCGTGCTCAGATTGCTGCAATTGTTTCAGCACAGACCTTGGGAAGCATTCCCTCACGTAAGCCCTTCTCGGTTCTTTTTTTTGCTTTAGAGCTTACAATGTCTAATGTTGGTACAGAACATGTTTCACTTTCCTAACTGGAGATACACCAACTAAATTTACTGAACATAATATTTTGTTTTTCTTTTTGCTATTTGGTACACTTTCACTTTTCTATTTTGTGGTCTGTTTGCCAAGTTCAAATGCAATTGATCCTAAGTACTCTTTATTCTCATTTCCATGTTGGTGAAGGAGCTTAGTAACATTACTATCTATAGTCTACTATTAACTGTTTTAAACAGTTACAGACTATTGTCTCTTTGGGGTTTTGCACTGTTTCTAACACATCAAAATAATGGATAGAAAAGGTATTTTAAGTCAGTCAGGTTGAGGCTATAACAAAAACAAATGCTACAAGCGGATGTATCCTAGGTATTTGGTCTCCAGTATGCACTTCTGTCTTGAGACCTCTTTTTTTTTTTTTCCTGATAAGTTTTGAGTCTCAATTGTCTTACTTGCAGACCAACCCCACTGTGGTTGCTGAAATACTTGGACTGGTGTGAAGTAGTTACATTTGTGTGACACTGTGAGGCACTTCTGTGATTCAGCTTTCTGTTGGATCTTCTCTGTCTCTTCTCTATTGCACTCAGTATTGTAATCTGTTTTACATGTTGTGGTTATTATTTGCTTCATGTTATTGTAACCTCTAGACCATTGATCACCATATGCAGTCTGCTTTGCTGGCTTATCTAGTGCCTAGACTGAAGACATAGGAAGAGAAAATCAGAGCAGCACAAGACACTGCAGATTCAT
Source organism: Toxostoma redivivum (assembly GCA_013397375.1). Classification (NCBI taxonomy): domain Eukaryota; kingdom Metazoa; phylum Chordata; class Aves; order Passeriformes; family Mimidae; genus Toxostoma; species Toxostoma redivivum. The sequence goes on from VXBI01010438.1 coordinate 33,324, forward strand.
TACTTCATGTATTGTGAATTTGTGGGTTTGAAGTAATGTTCTTTGTTTTAAGTTTAGTTCTTCTGTGTTGTAATGTGCAAGGTGTCTAAGAAAGCGCTTTCAGAGGGCAGTCTTATCTTGATTTAAAACTGAATAATCCTGAATGTTAATATATGTTGTTGTTTTTCTTCTCTAACTGTATGCAGAAGCCTTTAAAACATTCAGCACTCCAGATGGATTTTACCCACTGCCAGCCATGACTTCTACACCATTGTCCGTCTCTCACAATCACTTTGTAATTCCCTTGCCTCCTCCGCTTCCTTCTGGTGCACCATCTGGTGTTGATGCTACTAATTCTGCACTGGAACTTATCAAACAACGCCGAACTGCAAGAAACAGTATTTCAACTGCAACTGACAGTACTGACCACCAGAGGACAAAGAACGTTCCCAGTATGATGGATGTTTTGAAAGACCTAAACAAAGTTCAGTTGCGAGCTGTTGAGAGGTAGGTTGGGTTGGATGTGCATCACAGCAAGCCAAGGCTACCTAAGCATAACAACACTTCAAGAGCACCAGAGAGCACCAGTCATTTAAAGATCAGCTACTGCTGACAAAAAAAAGTTGGCAACTTGTGAGTTCACAGCATGGAATGTAAGATACTTGTGACATGGCTTTTAGATGCATTTAAAATGTGCTATCACAGCATTTTAAACTATTCTGCAGCTTCAGTGTGCTAATCTCGGGTTGGTATGGGGAGGTGAGGGATCGCTTACAAGGCTGCATGCACAGGAAACTGATCTGAAAAAATAACCCTTCTGGATTTACTGTGAAAGCCAAATCTTCAGGCAAACTTTAGAAAACTACTGTTAGCATAGTCAAAATAAGTTCAAGCTTTGAAGTGTTAACAAAAACACATGCTGTATCATTTATTGAAAATGTTTCATAGATTTATATTTCAGTAGTGCAGTTGGATTATAAATAGTTTTGGTAGTCAGTTGTTTTGATGGTAAGTGCAGTTGACTTGTAAAAAAAATGTTTTACTAAAGACTGCAACACCTCTTCTGATCTCTGCTATGCTGCATATAATAGAGATTGCATCTTCAGGGTTCTTTCTGAACTTCTTGGGTTGAAAAAGTAAGAAAAACTGAGCCTGTAATGAATATTTGAAGCTCATAATGTGGGAAGAATGTCACTTGGCAAAACATACTGCATTCTCATTTCAACATTTTCTTAAATGTGAGGTTTATCCCTGAAAATGACTAGCACAAAACTTGGGCAAATAATTTACATGCAAATCTAAAGCATGTCTTATGCTTTTGATGACATTCTCACAGTAAATAAAGCAAATATAAAATGCACTTAGGTAAACCTGTGTGTTTCCATTAGATATGTTTTTTTTCTCTATAATTCCATGTATGGTGAGTGAAAAAAATGAGATGTTTCAGTTGACAACTTTAACATCTTGAACAGGGGCATAATTAGCAGGAAGTGGTAGCTTGTACATTCAAAAGGCTTTCTGGATTCAGGCATCTACATGTATTCTGAAGAGAACTTAACTGAATAATGAATAATTTCTATTCTTGGGGAGAGTAAGGATGATCAAAATTGTTACAATCTTTCTGTCAGTCATTTAATGTGTACACTGCAAAGGGAAGTCCTCTATTCTCAGAAATGGAGAGCCTGAAGATCCCAGTTTCTACCATCCAAACACCATCTTACACATTGTGCGAGTGCTCTGAGGGCTTGTTTTTATAGGTACTGTGAACTCAATCCTCTCCAGTTTTGTGTTAAGAAACATTTACTGTAACTTAGAACTTGGTGTTGTCAGTGTGCATTATTAGGTACAAATCATCAGCCTGGAGACAGCACTTTACTAGCAGAACTCTGAACACCTCTAGATTTTTCCACCCCCCCCTCAGATATCTCAATGGTTAAAAAGTCTTCTGGTTTATTGTCTTGGACTAATCACTAGCTTCCACATTTATGCTAAGTTTGGGGTGTAGGTGCCATTTTGATTTCTGAATTTCAATGATCTTAAAATGAAAAAAATTTAAATTAAATTGTGTTCACAGTGATTATGAAATACCTTAGTGGGACATTCCCATTAACATCTTTTATTATGACTTATAAATGACTTGGTATAAAAACTGCAATTTTGCTTTTTTTTTTTTCCTTTTCTTTGCTTGTTATTTGTAATACTTCAACACTTTGTGTTGATTTTCTGCCAGTTTTCTTCATGGAACAGCATCAAGTTGTGTTTTCAGGCTAAGAATGTGGCTAACAAGTTGTTGGGTATAATTGTATCAGTTGTATTTGATGAATTGCTTTAAAGTTACAGCGGCATTACTTGTGTAATCAGGGGTTTTTAGAATAGGTTGTTTAAAACTTAGAGGTTGTGTCTCTAGATTTTGGATTAGTCAGCACAGGATTAGGATTAGGAGACAATAATTTTTGTTGTTGTTGTTCATAGGTCTCCTGGAGGTACTCCTCTTTCTAGACCCAAAAAGACTCAGAGTTCCGATTGGGATCCGGTTGCTCTACTGACTCACGCTCTAAAGCAGAAATTTGCACATAAAAATGATGATGAAGATGATTCCTGGGACAAAGAAAATAATTGTTTTGATAGCTCTCCGTTCTCTAGTCCTGAGGTGCCAGTGGTATGTTTTTATATAAGAATGTGTTTGTATTCTTGAACTGACTGCTGTTTCATGCATGGTTGCAGAGTTTTCACAAGCCTAGAACTTCTCTGCAATTTTTTTCACCATCAGCCCAGGTAGTTACTTTCTTTAAAGCAGAAAATCTCAAATTATTTTGGGTGGATTTAGACTGGTAAATGCTTCTGGCTGTGCAAGGAAAAAAAAACTTAGACTGATTTTAAAAATTCAGTTCATAGTTGATTAACTATGAACCTTAGCTTGATGGTACCTGGTAGGTATCCATGCATGGAAACTGTATGTTTAAATAGTTAATGACTAATTTTTCAAATAAGCATGTTAGGAAGGTGCAGGAAGGTCTGTCAAATATACCCTTAATTGTTCAGAAATGAAAATAAATGTGTAGTCCGTAATATTTTCCCTTGAGTGCAAGTTCCACACAGTTTGAATCTTTATCCAAAATGAGTTGTGATTCTGTTGTAAAGCCCATGAAGAGTACAGTTTTTCCTAGGAACAAAGAAGTGGTAGACAGAGCCATTTGACTAAGGTGATTCTGCATAGCCTGTGCCAGCTACCTCAGCTTATATGGTGCAGCAGTGCTGTTGTTTGATTGGTTGTTAGGCATTTCCGCAAACCTCAGAACTGCTCAGATGAGATGGATAGAAATAGGTGGCACTAATTTAAACTGTGTCTCTCTGCTTAGCAATTCTATCTTTCTATCCTAAGAGTGAGATAAAATATTTGGACTGTGGCATTTGCTACCCTAATGGAGGGAAATAGTAGTGCAGAACATACAGTGGAAATCTAGACACTCTTAGATATTCTTTGGAAGCTGCTCTTACGTGTGACTAGTTGTGTGGAACTTGAGGAAAACTAATGTATCTGTATTCTTCTTTCTAGCTATAATGATTTGATTTGATTTTTTAAAATTTATTTCAGCTGCCACAAGGATTTTCCAAGCTAAATGTAGCATATATTTTACAGACTGCAGTGTGTCAACTGTTCTGGTGGAGTCTTAATAAATTTCTTTGACTTTTTTTTTTTCCCCAAAGGAAAAATCAAAATATCTTAAAAATAACCATGGTGGTATTTTGGATGCTGCAGACTATTGCACGGCTTAGCTGACATACCTGATTCTAGATAAAAAGATCAGAAATAGCTCTTGGAACAGCTTGTATATGCAATAGCTTTTGTTTCAGGATCTGACAGCTGGATTATAAAGTTCTGGAAGAGAGATTCTGGTTAAAGTAGAAGAATCTTACGAGTTTGTAGCCAAACCTCTAACTGTTAACTGTTGAGTGTTTTGAAGAGTAAATGTGCTTAAACCATTTGCAGACTTACTATTTTATTCTTTGCATGTTGAGAGAAGTGCAACAAATCTTTCAAAATGTTTTTCTTGTAAACATCTTCTAAATCAGCTTTTTAGGTATAGTTTTAATTTTGTCTCTGCTCCTCAGGTTGGACGCTGCAGTATGAAGCCAAATGCAAAACCCAGCCTTACAAGAACTGATGGAGTTAAGCAGGTACCAGCATGGAAAGCAAGAGCTCATATTTAGTGGAGACGTCCAAGGAAAGTTCAGTCTGTGTAAGTGGTGGGTCCACTTTGAAACTGCTGTAAAACGTTGTTCTAGAATATACCTTTCCTATGCTGTTGAAGTTTGGGTGTTGAGGGTTTGTAAAATTACCTCTTTCTTCTATTTGGTTTCTCAGTGGCAAAACTTGTAAATGTGATGCTCTTACAAGAAGCACTAAACTTAGAGAAGGCTTCTGTTGCTATGGAGCAGTGTCTTTGGAACCTGGGAAATTAAAGAAGGCAGTGTGTGTGTGGTGTAAACAAAGATTTATTGCTGTGATGGCTGAGGTATATGCTCTATTTGCACTCCAGTGTAAATAACAAGGAAGTGTAAGCATTTTGTTAGTGTGTTAAAACTACTGTATATAATGGTAATACTTTTCATGAGAGTGGCATAGTTGCCTTGGTTTTCCTTGCAGTTTGCTGATGCAACTCCTTATTTCACGTGCAGTTTTCTAAATTATTTTGAGTCAGGAGATGAACATTTATGTTTGTGGAACTTTGTGCTGTAAGTAAACTGCAAGTCATCTATTCAATGCCTGTAATATGAGGGAGTTGCTTTCTGAGGTAAAAAAGATCTTGCAGAGAGATCTGCTTGCACCAGTCTAAATTTCATATGTAAGTAAATATTAGTTCCTATCTTGGCATGTGCATCTGAACTCAGTTTTGTTCACAAGAGCTTATAAAATAAAATTCTCTTTATATTCTAGATGTGTGTGGTAGTGGCCTTTTGTGTTGCAGACTCTCTTGTATCTTAAGAACTGATCATATTAGACAACTTCTTAAATTGCATTTTGTAAAATTCCCTGTTTCCAGGGTTCCAACAAAGAACAGCTTGTATTTTTTCCTACCAGAGTACTTAATGAAGCCGCTTATTTAGAAATTTATTATGGTCCACTGCTTACAGGAGCTGCTTTCACCTAATCTTTTGTCTAACAATCTGATGTACAAAACCCAAATCCTGTCAGACTATTGAATGTGTCCCTTATAGCCCATGTGCCTTCTATTTCCCTGCTCACTTACATGGAGTAGACCGACCCCTTTTACTTTGGAATCTTATTTGTACAGTTGTAAGAAATTAGTGTGCAAGTACCATGCTTGCATTTTGGTTTTAAAAACTATCTTTTGACTAAAACTGGAGCTTACATGATTTGATATATTATGCTTCTAAAATTAAATCCTCTTAGGTGTTTATTTCTTCTGGATTTAGTGAAATTATTGAACTTTATCATATTCTCCCATTCCTTGATTTGTCCGTAACAGTTTGGCCTTCACTTTCTTCCAAAATAAGCATTTGCTGCTTTCTCTACCTAAACTTGATAATTGTGATGAAATCTGTACTGAATATCCAGCTCAGCCCCATACTTGATAATTTTACCCTCTTCCATCAAAGCTCCTCATTGTCTTTAGTCTGCTGCTCTGGTCTCTGCTGTACAAGAGTAGCAGGGAGTGACAGTGAAGGAAGTCCATGCAGTGCCCGCTGAGGAGGACGTGAAGGCAGGTGAGTCACAGTGATCGTAAGGGCTATGAGTTTGCTTGCTCTTGCTCAGGATCTGTAGTGCAGTGAGGTGGAGCAAGTAATCTCCTGGTTTAGATCAGCGTTCCTAGATCCAAGGGATTTCAGGGGTTGTGGCCCTGCTGTTGTGACTGACAAGCCAGGAGAGAATTCCTTATTTGAGAGACTGAATTGTGTGCAGAGTGATAACGCTAGTCTGTCTCTCCTACATCAGTTGCTTTATGTGACCAACAGTTTCTTCTCTTCATGAAGAGCTATTGTTTTGGATTCCTTTTGCAATTTTTCTGTTCTCCCCAGGGTTCATCATTTAACTACAAGTTTGGCCAACAGGAGCAGTTTGCGTTGAGAATTTTGACTTTGGAAGTGTCTTTTCATTTTAGAAGGGATTTCTGAGAAATTTCTCAGTACCTCTTAACACAATAATCTAGTGTCAGAAGCATCTGCAAATTTTAGTGAGCTGTGTCACTCTTCTGGTTGTTGGATACTGTTTGATTTTTGTAATTTTGATGTGAATTGTGCAGTGATACTGTTTATAGCTGATTGCTTCCTTAGGGAAAAGAATAAGTAATGGACCGTGTGATTTTTTTTTTTTTTCCTCCACCTACATGTTACAAGAACAGATTCTTTTTTTTATGTAGTTCCCGATGTAAAGAAGTCTGTGCGTCGCACAGACTGATCTGGTGATCTGGTAACATCTGACAGTTTTTAATACCAAGAAGTTTGAAAGCTTAGCAAAAGTTAGAAATGAAAAGTTGTATCATTCATTACAGAGATTTTTCTCCCTTTTCAGAACTGATGGAAATGTGGTCTTACTTTCTTTGACTAAAACTTCTGTGTCAACAACTGGGAAGCACCTTCGGGTTCTCTGAAGCTTCCTGTGCCCACCTGGAATCCATTCCATGTTTTACCTACAAATGCCCTTGTTTATATAAGGTTCCTATCTGAATTGCTCAGTCACAATGCAATCAAGAGTTGTGCTATTGATCTGGGAGAGGAGGAGGAGACTCAGGAACACAGTGCTCTACTGGTCTGCTGTCAGGATCTTGGGAAAGTTTGCGCTTTCTTATCACTGAAGAAGTCTGAAAAACCTACTCTCCTACTGCTCCCAGTGAATTTTTGGGCAGGATGTCTTCCTTCAGGAGGTGCTGGGGTGGTTGCTGGAATGAAGGTTGGTTTTGTTTTTCTTCTAGAAAGACTTAAAAAGTATGTATACTATATCCAATTTTCCAGCTGATAAAATTGAAACGAATAAATGTTTCAAATGTTTTGAGTAAAATGGCTAGAAGGAAAAGTATAAATCAGTCTCTTAAAAACATTTTTACAGCTTTTCTTCTAGGAGATCCTAAAAGATTTGAATTCTCTATTAGTGAGCTTCCCATTACAAACAGACTAATGAATACAGTTACCTGACAACTACTGTCAGAATATCACTGCTGACATATTCCTATAATATACCAGACCTGTCCAGATACTACTTGTGAGGGAAAATTAATATATAATTTTATATATTGCAAATTATTGTATTAATATATATTTAATTTATATATGCTCTTTCTATGTATAAGTACAGAGTTTTTGGATAAAGGCAGAGCAGAGAGTATGCAACAGTATTTACTGTCCTCAGTCAATTCTTCTCATTAGGAATTAATTACATTGTTCTTTAGTCTCATCTAAATAATAAAATTATATATAGGGTTCTTGCAAAAGTCAAACTGACAAAGGGAACCTGCTAAACAAGTTATCCTTGAGTTCCTGATCAGATGCCTTGGGAAAGAAGTTTTACAAGCAAGACTATTGAAACAACTGATATACCAGTGTTAAGCAAGGTCTGCGGCCAAATTTCACTTCCATTTTATCTGAAATATGTTTGCCAGTGATTGTAGCTGCCTGGGAGATACTTATCATCCTGATTCCTCTATCAGATTCTCAGATCCCTATGTGATTTACCAATACATTCTTCATAGTGACACTGACTTCATCTACATTTTTTTTACCTTCCAGGTTTGTCTGAATAATCTGTTAATTGTGTATGATATTTTAGGGCATTGTTGCATATCTGTCTGAATAGTTACTGTGAGGAAGGTGCCCTGATGTGTCTGTTGTGTGCAAACAATGAAGGACTGGTGGGGGATGTGATGGTTGGAGACATCTCAGGCACAGTAATCACAGAACTGCTATCATGGACTTCCGCAGGACAGACTTTGGCCTGCCTAGGAGACTGAGTGAATCTCTGAGGAGGCAGTCCCAGAAAGCAAAGGAGTCTAGGAAAGATGGACATTCTGCAAGAAGAAAATTCTAGTGGCAGAGGAGGAGGTGATTTCCATGGACTGAAAGACAAACTGGTGAGGATGACCCAACTGGCTGGACAGTGATCTTTGGCCTATGACCTTTGGAGGAAGGGGCAGGCAACTCAGGAGGACTACAAGACTTTCACGAGGTAACCCAGGGAGAAAATTACAGGAGTCAAAGCTCAACTAAAACTTAGTCTGACTACTGCAGTAAAAAAATGTTTCTCTAAATACATTAGTAATGACAGGAGGGCCAAGGAGAAGCTCCATCCTTTTCTGGGTGTGGGACGAAACATAGTGACAAAGGACAAGAAAGAGGCTGAGGTATTTAATGCTGCCTTTATGTCATCCTTTAATAGCTACTTGTTCTCCAGGTACTCAGCCACCTGAGCTGGAAGACAGGGGCAGGGAGTGGAATGAAGCCCCCATAATCCAAGGGGAAATGGCCAGTGACTTGCTGCCACACTTGGACACATGCAAGTTTATGGGGCCAGATGGGATCCACTTAAAGATACTGAGGAAGCTGGGGGAAGTGCACACTGAGCCACTTTCCATCATTTATCATCAATCCTGGCTAATTTAGTAAAGCATTTGACAGTTTCCCACAGCGTTCTCCTGGAGAAACTGGCTATTCATGGCTTGTACAGATGCACTGTGAAAACCTGGCTGGATGTTTGGGGCCCAGAGAGTGTTGGTGAATGGAGCTACATCCAGCTGGCAGCTGGTCACTAGTGGGGTTTCCCCAGAATCAGTTCTATCTTTATCTTGATGTGGGGATTGGGTATACTCTCATTAAGATCACAGATGATGCTAAGTTGGCTGGGTGTGTTGATCTGCTGGAGGGCAGGAAGGCTCTGCAGAGGGATCTGGACAGGATGGATCAGTAGGCCAAGGACAACTGTGTAAGACTCAACAAGGCCAAGTGCCAGGTCCTGCCCTTGGGTCACAACAGCCCCAGGCAGTGCTGCAGGCTGGGGGCAGAGCAGCTGCCCAGCAGAATAGGACCTGGGAGTGCTGGTTGAAAGTGTCTGAACATGATCTGGTGTATGCCCAGGTGGCCAAGAAGGCCAATGGCATCCTGGTCTGTATCAGGAATAATGTGGCCAGCAGGATCAGGGCAGTGATTGTCCCCCTGTACTGGCCACTGGTGAGGCCACACCTTGTGTTCTGTGTCCACTTTTGAGCCCCTCACTGCAAGAAAGACGTGGAGATGCTTGGGCATGTCCAGAGAAGGGTGATATAATTTTAAAGATCTGAAGATAAAGCATGTAGCTTAACTAGCAGGAATACGATACCTGTTGTAAATTCCCAATATATAAAAGGGAAATCTTTCAGTATTTCTCAAAATATTTTGAAGTATGAAGCTGAAGTCCCTCTATATTAACAGTATCGCAAAAAGAACAGGTATTTATAGTTGTATAGAAGAGTTTTTGTAAAAAAAGGAAGAATCTTATAAAGTCATAAATAAGTGGATGTGGTAGAGTAATTCATTATGTAAAAGGAAACACAACATGAATCAATGTTAGTATCTGTGTAAATGATTCTGCTTTTGTTTCTTGCAAGTTAGCCAAACGTGAAAGGCACAGTCTCAAAGGGTCTTTGACAGGCTTGCTGTTTGTGGATGTTTCAGTTGTTTAGAACAATATATATAATTCTCCATAATTATGCCTTGAAGCACTTTGTTTAAGAACTCAGTCTTAAATCGTGGTGCTAGTTTTGGCAATATCTAAAACTGTATTGTAAATAAAGGCTAAAAACGACAGCTGTCTTACTTCTGGATAATTTGGCACATTTCAGTACTATTTGGCTGGATTATTTACAAATTTTGATTATAATAATCAAAAGGCTCTTCTTTTAATATTAATTCATTTTCCCCAATAATCCTATCAGCAGGACCTCTCCTTCTGCAGTGGGAATTTGAATAATTTTTTTTGCACACTGAAAGAGCAACAGCATGTTGCTTTTGTTCCTGCTGTGTTTCTAGACATCTTTACATTTTCTGCCTATGATTTCATCTAGCCTGGAAAGTTAAAGTAGGCCTTAAAAGCAAATTATTTATGTATGTTATGAAGAGTGTTCAGACTTTCATTTTTTTTTGGGATGGATGTATTCTTATCTTTTGTTTTCGGCTAATTTTAGGCATTTGATTTCAATGGGACACAGAAGCAAAAGCAGCAGTCAAAATTCTCTCTTTTGGTAACTAAGACATGACAGTACAGTCTGCAGGGGTGGAGCTGGCACTGATTGCTTCAAACAGCTGATCACCTAAAAATGTCTTAGATTAAAATACATTTGAAAATATTTTAAAATAATTGATACCAATAGCTACATTTTGCAAATTAACTGCATGACTTTAACCACAAGAGAGCAGTATCACACCAGGTATGTGTCACAAGTCTTAAACTAAAAAGGAATTCTGCATTGACAGCATCAAATCTCACAACAAAATTTTAATCTCTTTATTTTTATAGTGGTATAAACTAAATTGTAGGGGTAGATGATTCTGTCTTACTAGCATTTTGATGAACTGTGTTTATGTGCACTTGGATTAGTAAAAACTCAACACCTGTCTAGTTTATTCTCTTCACAAAATAAAACTGCTATTTCATTTTCTGGGAGAACAGGCTGAAGATTTCATGCGGTGAGTTAGAGAAGAGCTTGACCTGGCAGTAATTTTTTCTCTGAAAAAATATCCTCTTTAGCTCATGTAAAATGGCCGTTGGAGATTTCTCGTTGTGGTCCAGTACACATATAATGAACACTGCCACAGAATTGCTTTTTACTAATTTAATACTCCAAGTGACTATGGGACAGAGAAATTCACATTTCTTTCAGATTAAACACTATACTGCTCTTCTGTAAACATGTGTTCTTTATTCCTCACAAAGGACACAGTGATTTGAATGAATTTAGGGACATCCATAAAGCTGGGTAAAGGGATGTTTGCAAAGCTGGGCAAATTTTAACCTTCAGTAGTGTCAGTCTTCAAAGTGTCAACTTCATTCTTGCCATCTGTGCTTTCTCTTCAGCATTTTATTTAGTGGGGAAAGTTAAACTGGATTGATTGTTCCCACTTCTCTGTTTCACTTTATAGTTCTTGTGCCGTAACAGCAGCTGTGTTTGCTGGGAGGCAGTTGCCACTGAGCAACAGCTGCTGGCATAAAGGAGCAGTAGGAAGAAATTTAAAGTAAGATTGGTTTTAGTTTTTTCCCTGTGTTATTTTTGCCTTACGGCTGTTTGATGCATTACTACCTTACAGTTTACAGTCTGTAAGTATTTGTCCTGTTTTTTCTTTAATGAGAACTATAGGAATAACTGAGATAGCAGAGGTTGTGTGTTCTACTGCTGAAGTGAGAGGTTTCTGTCCTTTGGAATATTGGGTTTTTTTGATGTATATTCTACTGTGTCTTACTCAATTCTGTCTGTCTGGTATTTTACTCGTTTTTTTCTATTATCCATTTTCTAGCAGGTGTTTTTGCTTAGCTTGCATACTGTGTTTGACTGTCATCTACTGGGCAGGCTTGATAAGCCAGGCTGTTTTTTTTTTAAACTCTTTGCTTGTCAGGAAGTGTTTCTGAAGAGAAGTCAAACTCCATGTTCTTGGTTTTAATTTGTTAAGTGGAGAGTTCCTTACCAGCATGTACAGTGGGAAGAGAATCTCTAGCTCAGTATTTTGTGATAGTAAAAACAGGTAGTTTGAAGATGTATTTTGGTTTGACTCAGGTGAAATGTGGGCTTTATCAACACCCCCTGTTCCTATCTGCTTAGTTGACCACTCCAATATTTTTCATCCATTTGTGTTTGCTTCTTCTGTCTGTTCCCTCTCGTATGCACTTTCTGCATGTATAAGAATTATATTAAGGCTTTACTAGTTACATTTATGAGTAGTCTGTTTTTTCAAGACTTCTAGCAAATCCCCAGCCCATTTATTATTTCTCAGTAGTGGCATAGCCTTTTCTTTCAGATTTGAAGAGTATACTTTGTATTTAGTATATTAGAGCAATGCAGCTGCTAATGAGACTTATAGCAAATAATCTGCTGTATAACCTAGCTTGTCACTGAACTAGTTTTTGATGTTAAATTAGGTTTTTGAGTTCACAAATAAAAGAATATATTGAAGATACATTGGCACAAGGCGAGCAAAATAAACAGAATTCATGAGATCTTGCTTGGTGCCTTGTGAGCTCTCAGAGCTGTTGCTAGGAGAAGGACATGGTAACAGTGCTCTAAGCTGGTAGTTGCCCGGGGAACCCAGAGACACTTGTGCTATTTCTACACATCTGTACCAACTCACAGTACTTTTCTTCCATGTACCCCCCTTTTCTTCTCTAGCATAATAAGAGGTATGGAGGACCTTGACCACAGGACTAAGTCTCAGCATACAGGTCTCACAGTCAAGACTTAGTAGCTTTGAAGAAAATGGTACTTGCTCAAATCCTGACTGAGCACAATAGTGGGAAATAGCTGCCCCAATGCAGGTTGAGGATGATGAACATCACACCTGGTAATGGGCCCTGGCACTTTTATTTGGAAGTTGTTGCTGTTCCATTGCTTCAATATGAGTAAAAGTCTCACTTAAGAATTGCATAGATTTCAGGAAGAGTGGAATGTATTTACTTAGAAAAAACTCCAGGATCACTAATTACCACTGAAGTAATCTGATGGAGGAATAAGTTAAACTCTGCTTACTAGAACAAAAAACTTTGAGCTACAGATGGCTAAGCAATTTAAATCTGCAAATTCTAAAGAAGCTGGCTGACTGACATATCTGGCCCTTTATATTTACTTTGAAAGAACTTTGCAGTAATACAGAAATTCAGGAAATTTTGTCATCTAACTTTTCTTTTTAAGAAAAGTGGGTAAGACACATGACTATAGGTCAATTGGCATGTATCAATTCTAGGCAAAAAAAGCTGCATGATATCCTTTTGCATAGTTGGAAATACTTAGATAACAAGACTGATATCTTGTTATTGTAAAATAGATGTTTTAAATCATCTTTAACAAAAATAGCTGCAATAGAATAGTGTAAATTAAAATAAAACATTTTTATTACCCACAAAGTAGATGTTAAATGGATGTAGAACTGATTAGCTGGCAGATAATAGTAATCACTGAGAGGAAGTATTTCTACTAAAGATTATAGAGAATGGTACTAGGTTAATACAGTTTCATAATTTTAGTAATTAAATAAGTGATAAAATTTGTAGATAATTAAAATCAGAAATTACATAGAGATGATGAAGATGTGAATGATGGCAAAAAGCCACAATGATAATGCTATAGCAGGTTAGGTCTTGAGAAGGAAGGTACGTTCTGGTACAATAGGTTGAAAAACTATAAAGCTGTTTCATTCAAACTGTATTATTTCAGAAACAGAAAATCTGTTTGCAGTGATTTGATTTGTCTGTGAATACATGAAGATTAAGGAAAAATGCTAAAAGTTTCTTTCTGTGACAGAGAGAAATGTAATATTAGCCAGTTGTAAGAAGTAAAAACTAAAATAATTTAAATGAGAGTACATTTCAATAATGAGCATGACACCCACAGTGGGAAGTGGTGACCCTATTTCTTTATAGTAGAACCCAATGCTAGTTTGACAGTGACCCAACTACAGAATGAAACAATTGTCCCTTTTTGACAATCGTGCCTTCTTCCTCATATGTTTATTTTCTAGTGTATTTATTATAGGTTGTCTCAGAAAGAGAACAGCTATTACTATATTTGTTTTAAATTTCAAAAGGACTTTTAGTTTTACAGAGTAACTTGTGCTACGCTTGAAGGTGCAAATTCTTTGCTGATATTCAGATATTTAAGAAGACTTCATTCCATCATGAATCTCAGTAAAACTTAAGCTTGTGGCTGTGCCATGCCAGCTGAAAAATGACATCTGCATTATTATATAAGATGTCCCTGAGAGCAGTGTAACACCCACAGGCAAAAATTCAAGCTGTCATGTAACTCAAGAGTGATGATGTAAGCTCTCCCTTTAAATTAATGACACTGAAGTATCAGAAAGAAAGAACTGCAGTTGGATTGATGAAGGAATAAACTCAAAAGAAAAAAAGAAAAACAGGACCTCAAACCCCTAGCAACACGTACAGATTTTTTTAAGGTACTTGGCGGCAATCAGTTCACTTTTTCCACAAAACCATAGAAGTTGTTCTCCTTTATCCTTAAAACAAAAGCTGCCCTTTCACACCTAGCTCTCTCTTCAGGAGCTGTGATGATTTGATGCTTGACCTGTAACCTGAATCTGTTATTAAATTATTTCTATTATAACAACTTGTCATGGGAGCAGCACTGGTGTCCCTTGTGCGGTTCCTCATCTGTAACTAGAGCGCTCCCAAGTGTAACCACGGTGCAAATAAATAAACTACACCTCTGTTTAGCATTTCTCACACAGCATGACTGTTGAGTTGCCATAGTCAAAATGTCAGATAATTTTGGTGGTGGCTTATATTTCAAAACCTGTCAACATAAAGGCCTAAGCAGTGGAACTGGTCAGAAGAAAATGGAGGCTATTGGTCACACAGGGATTATATTGTGACGTGTTTATGTCTTGGGCAGGTGGAGAATTTGGCAAAAGGCAGCTGAAGTCCAGACACTGTTACGCTTTGTCCTAAGCAAACATTAATAGTAATATTATTGACTATTCTTCCTTAAAACTGGAAAACTGAAAAACTCCTTTTAAAAAAGTATTTCATACTATTATAAAATATGCTTAATAAAAAGTGGGATGGGAATTGAAGTGGATCTGAGCTTCAGGAAGTTTTTTCTCTTGAAATCAAAAAGCCAGGCTTTATTACAATAAAGCCAGGGTTTATTACAATAAAACCTCCACAGTTTTATCTAGGGAGAACATAGGAATTATCAAGGAAGACAGAAAATAAAAAAGAGGTTGTGACCTTGCATGCAAGTCTTTGCTTCCACTTAATACCTTTCTGAGTTGCAGCAGTCTCTTTAGCCCCTCTCGTGTCTGGCTGACAGCAGAGGCTCACAATAATTTTATTTACTTGCTGCATTCTCTGAGTGAGGTGTGAGCTTCTTACTGTGGCTCTCTTGCATGAGGTATCCTGCAGTTTCTGATCTTTCTATCTTCCAGCTAAATCCAGAGCATCTCAGAGAAGAAAGAATTCCCTGCTTCTCTTGAGAGGGAGGAGGGAACCACATTGCTCTTTAAAAGAATATAACGTATCACTGGAATCATAATAAATACCATCATTTACCAAATCAAATTATTTTTTGTGTTGCTTGTGATTCATTGGTGTTTTCAAGAAGCTGATCATAATTAGGTATGGAGGCAATAGGATAAGGGCAAGACCTCTAAGAAGGTAAAAATGTAACCAGTTAACAATAAATAAGCAGTTTTAGTTGTCTCCAGACAGGACTCCGGATAGACCAAGTGTAGAGGATTTGTAATGATCAAGTGCAAAAAGAAATCGACTACATAGCTTCTTATCCAAGTTTCTTCACTTTAATTCACTAATCCCTTCAGGTAACAATTTCTGTATTATCTTTGTAGCTATAATGAAGTTAAATGAAGGAAGTGTATTTGCTCTTTTAAAACTTTAGTACACACCTTTATACACCTAAAGCCAATGTGCTAAAGTCACTTAGCCATTTTGAGTGAGGATGTACCCATCCCAAATCTTATTTATGTTTCTTGATTTATTTAATATATGCCTTTATATAGGCAGTGGCATTGCAGAGGAAGATTTCCTTTTCATGTCGAAGCTGGGGCAGTTACCATGCACATCTGCGTGCATATTAATTCAGCCATAGCGTTGATGAAAGGGACTTGAAAGCATCAAAGTGGAAGTGGCCACTCCTTAATGATCCATGCAGAAATGGTGGAGCTGGTGGCAGTGACTTTCCTGATGCATTGAGGGAAATAAATGTGCAAAGGTACCACAGAGGGCAGTGATGATGCCCCGAAGTACTTGTCATATACACGGAACCTCGTCCTAGCAAAACAGTAGGTTTTTAAACAAAATAATTCCACTCATGTTTTGGTCTCTCAGCCTGAGGACACTAATGTATCTAATTTTTCTCCTCCTTCTAGAGGCTGACTTGAAATACATTTATGCAACACACAAAGCATGGCAGATACAAACAAGTGATCTCTGGCACAGTACTTTGTCAATCTGCCCTTTAATCTACCATGTGTTCCAGTACTTCCTATTTTCTTTGTATTTTGATTGCCTAACGTGGACTAGCCCCTGCAGGTGTTGGTAGGTCTGGTTATAGAAATGAGACTGGGCATCAAATACATGTGTAGTTGTAGCACCAGATTTTTCTTTTTGGTAGCTATATTTCTTTCATAAGTATGCTTATGTATGAGCTAAGCTCATAGGAATCCTCTACACATAGGAATGGAAAATCTGGATTTGGAATGTAACAGCTGCTGAGTGGCATGAATAGGTCAGGAAAGCATCATTTTAAACTAATGGTGGATTTAATTATTAAAGTGTATATTCTTCAGGATTACAATTTTAGTAATATCTATTTGGAACCAGGAATTCCCTTTTTGTTTCATGTAAATGTTCGATCTTTTAAGCTTTTCTATGTGGTTAAAGGTTAATACATTCTTATGGCAGCTTTGTTCTACCTATGTTTTGGTTTGGGGAAAGCAGTTCTCAGTCTGCCCAAATGTTCTGAGTGTTTTTAATAGGTGGTACTAATGAAGCTACAGTAATTTTTTTTTTCTCTCTCTCTCTCTCTCTCCCCCTCATGGAGGTTTTTCATGATTCAAATTACTTTTTGCCACCCTTTGCACTTCCCACTCTTGTACTTGCACTTTCTGGAGAGGGATGATTGGTATACAAATTGAATTTATCTCTAGGTGGTAGGAGTGCCGGAAATAATAGAACAACTCCTCTGTTTGTATGAATTCTAATACTCCATTTTAGTTATGACTTCTTAAGACACCCAGATCCCCTTCCTAATCTAGTAATACCATATATTTAGAGCTCTGTAGGATACAGGATTCAAATCTCACTAAATTGCATTACTATAAAATCTGACATGAAATTCATCTGCTGTTGTGATACTTCCTTGTGTGTTTAGGTCTGCATGGCCCTGCACAGACACCCAAGGTAGCTTTTAGGAAGTGCTGCTCTGGTAGCAAAATCCAGTTGTCATGGATCAAGGTACTGCATGGTGTTCAGTTCTGCCTAAGAGCCAAACAAGCCCAGGATCCAGTGAGATGATCCACTGGTTTTACTGGTTGAGCCACTTTAAACTCTTCTCTAACCTGTGCTTCATTTGCTGTCTGTCTGTCCCTTAACAGCTGTTTCAGACTCTACTGTACACAACATCACTGAAAGATTGAGAGGTGTAGAACTGGGGACACCACAAACCTGTTTTGTTGGTAAAACCAGGGTATTTTATAATAACACTCATTTTATCTTGGAGAGGATTGGGCATTGGAGAGACCCTGCCTTCCTCACCTTTAGCTAAAAGGATTGTCATATACATATTACATTGTTTATTCTCTGCTTGACTAGATATATTTCTAAGATTTTCCACCTAAACTTTAAAACATAATTGTTTGGCCAGAATAGAAATATTGCCATATAATTAATTTTTCTTTTGCTGTTCATTGATGCATTTCAACTTGCTGGTCTGCATTTTTTGTTTTAAACCATTAAACATCTGCATCCATCCAGACAGTGCCTGTGCAGAGTGGGAAGATGTATTGATTTAGCTGTACTTAGAAATAACAGAAAACAGAGTGGTTTTCCAATGGTGACTATGTGGAACTACTCCTGGAGAAAGCATCACAATTCCAACCTTATATAGGACAGATCTCTAAGGGGCTTCATTCTAAAATCAATTTTGCAGTTCTGATTGCATCTGGAGGACACAGTAAAAGACTTACTGTGATTCTGAAGGGTGAATTTTTTTTAGAAAAGTTTAAATTTAAAATGTTGGCTAAATAGCACTGAAACAAAATATATTTCCAGCTCCTATATTTTGTTCAATTGTAGTATTTGCAAGGCACAAACTATGTGAGTATTGCTACTGAACACTTTGAGATACAAATGAATTCTAGCTTTAGAAATATGTCAGAGTCAAGAAGAATCCCTGCAGTGATATCCATCAGTGATGACAAGTATTTCTCACTTAGAAATACTTATTAGTGTAGAAAATCAATAGTTTTCATATTTTCAATTAAACTTTTCAAGCTTCTGTCATGTTGCACATATAAAGAACATGGTCTGAAACAGAAATGAGAAAATGGAGATTAAAACTGACCAGTGATCCTAAGGAGAACTCATTAGTGGAACTGAAAAAATAGTCTAAGGAAAACTCTCCTTTAAATACTTTACCAGGGAAACATTTTCCCTGGGGTTTGAAAATCCTTCTACTACATGCTTAGGAAAATTATATGGAAATGCTTTCCTTGCTGGGAACTCCATTTACATTCATACAGCCAGTCTAAGGGGAAATTTAGAGAAAAGTTCTTCTCAGAAACAGCACACTAGGAAAGTGATTTTTCTGTTGGTAGAAAGGAGAGGCAGTGAGAGAATGGATGCAGTGGGATTTCTGCTGCCTTGTCAAACCAGTATGTCTTCTGCAAACAAAGGAGATCCTTCAATCAACTGGCTGTACCAAAGAACTTGGAACACTTCACTTTTTTTTTATTAGTTGTCATTCTTCGACATGATGAATACTTACAGCAGTATGTTAAAAAAGATACAGTTAAGTCTCTTGGCATCACTGCATAGCAGTCACAGCATTTTCACACAATCTAGTGCTTCCTTTCAGAATGATGCATATGGCATATATACGCACATATGGGGGCTGATTCTTGGTCCCAGTGAAGTTGGGGGGACCAGTGTTTGGCCCATAGAGTTGTATAAGATATGTGACTATGTATATATAAAATGCTTTACAATAAACATGACATATACAATCTTGAATTCAAAGATAAGCAGAATATATTTTACATCCAAATCAAGCTTATGCTCTGCACTTAAAAGTTTATGTACCTAAAATATTGGATGGATTATAGAAACAAAGAGCAACAGTTTGCACCAATCAAAGTAATTTGAATACATACTCATGGCATGAAGCTTGCTTTGTGTTTTTGTTTTGTGTTTTGGGGTAGCTCTCTTTTTAGATTTGCAAGGTTTTAATTCAAATTTAATTACTGATTTTTGTGGGTCATGGGGTTCATGATGACATCAGGAGGGGAACTGGCATACTTCATGGACAACTCAGCTGAGTGACTTAAAATATAAAGCAATAAATTATGGCTGGTACCTTGGCTGGTACCTAAAAATACAATTGTGACTATATAAGTTTCTCCTTTCTGAGGCGAATGCATTTGGAAGGACTAAGTGTCCATTCTGTGTCTAATTTGATGGAAACTTTTAACAGAAACTTAAACCCCAGATTGCAAAAGCTGGTGAGATCGCTATGCAGTGTAACAACAGCCTTATCTCATTTACAGCTTTCTCATTCATTGTTGGGAAGGCTTTGGTTTTCTTCATGAAAACCAAGTTCATACAAAAATAATTGACCTGTGTTGTAGATTAGTTTAGATACAACTGCAGCTAATGTGTTGGGTTTTTTTTTCCTTTTTCCTCCATAGACTCTACTTAATCTCAGCTACTCCTGTTTTTGTACTTTGTATTGTTCTTTGTATATGTTGTCAATAGTCCTTTTATTCCCCACTTGACTGGTGGCTGGACCATTGACACTTAAAAACACAACGGTAGGTAAAATCTTTACCTACAATGACAATGCATACGTATGCATTATTTTAACCAGCCTAAGATTTTCATTTATTATCTCTTACTGTTGTTACACAGAATTGCCTCTTAGATGGTATGAAATCTTCATTTAAAGGATCTAGATTTTAATCACATTTGTGAGTCATAAAAACATTTTAACATCTTTATTTTAACAGCTTTTTTCCTCTTTCTATATATGAACACCTTACCTCAGTTTGAAAACTTCAGAATCTTTCAGTTGCACTGGTCCCATGGGAAGGAAAAATGATTTACAGGGGCCTTCTGTAAAGTGGCTGATAGGGCTGACATCACCAAAATCTGTGTTATCTGCATAGCTTTTCTATTCTGTGCACCAGCAGCCTGTTGGCACACTGGAGAGAAACCCCATTGCAGAAATGCCCTCCAAACCAGAGAATACTAAATATGTGTCACAACTGCATGTGCTGAGCACTGGTGCTGTTGGATTGACTGGTACCAGTTATGGTTTCTACAGGAAATCAGATGGTTGCATTTTGCATTATAGACCCCAAGAAATCTGGCTGCCAGGCATCTGCTGGCAGAGCCTACCCTTTCTGAGCACTTCTGTCTGGAGCACCTGAGGCAAACTGGCCCAGGCCCAAACCTGTGTAATGGGTTTGGCTCACAAGTACAGAAGTGTTGCTGGGGCCACCCTGAACCTCTTTCCAGCACTGTTTCATTAGACAAGGTGATTGAAATCTAGCCGGTATATTCAGTGCACCAACCCCCCCCCCAGCCTGATAATTTCCAGAAGAGCTTTTTAAAGTTGGAAAGTTTTAATGTGGTAAGAGCAAACTCGTAATGGAACCTGTAGGTTCCACTTGTAGGAAAGGGCTTGGGTTTAATGTGGCTGTAACAAAATTTGATTTGTACCTAAGATTTCCTGTTGGACCTGTTTTCTGGAAGCTCTTCAGAAACAGCTTGACAATGTTTCTGTCAAGAGCTTTTTATGCTGCTAGACATCGGGTTTAACTACATTTCAGAACATTTTAAAAAAATTCTTTGAACTAGATGGATAAGGGCTTCCATTTCTTAGTAAAAAGATAAAACAGGAAATTACATCCTTTTGTATGGACTTAACTGCTTCTAAGCAGCGCATTACATTGCTCACGTAATGTCCTAATAATTGTCCTACATCTGTCAGAAGAAAAGGTACACCTTAAAAGCTGCAAAGTAGTGGTGCTTCCACCCCCACCACTCCCATGTGGTTAAGAAGACATTTATGTCCTGTAGTTAGAAACAATTTAATTCTGCTACAACTCTCTTGAGTGCCCTTTGCTTGCTGTGGTCCTATTATATGAATCTCATTTAGAATAGTGGGAGGAAGAAGGAGGTTTTCTGTTGGTTGTCCCTTGCGTTAACAGTGGAGGGGCAGAAAAACATCGCTGCAGTGCTTTGTGTGCTCACTGCGTTTTGCCCCTTTTTACTTCACTGGGTTTCAGACTCTTTTCTCTGAAGATACATACAAATAATTAGTGAAGTAAATCATCCTTCACTAAAACTCATGCTTTTTATTTTCCTCTAAGTATGTCACCTTATGAGCATGAACTTTCTCTCATCAAGTCAATATCCCCTGTAATTGAGAAAAATGTATTATATTTTCCCTTGCACTTCTGTGAGTAAACATCTTTCTCATGTTTCTCAAACACCAAGTTAAAAAGCTCTTTGTTGGCCTCTTCAAGGTCATCGCATCCCAGTGTGACTATCCAAGCGTGACTACCTGGCCATACCCACTCGTACTTTTGGAAAGCAGCTGTTTGATGTACGGGGAGGTCACAAAAAGGCTGTACCTCACCTGAGTGCAGTTATTCTTTCTGGGCGCAGAGGAGCAGGGGACAATCCTTTTGGTGTAACACAGTGGTGTCTGAGAAATCAATCTCACTGAAATGGTGGAAGCTTAAGTGAAGTTTAATAACGACTTTCCAAAGTGAGGTTGTTTATGGCATTGTTAAGGCCAAGTATCTTTCACAAACATGAGATCACAGAAAATTCCTCAGCCACTATGATAGGTATGAGGAATTTTTTTAATAGTCTGACTACAACACATTTTTTTCCTTCATTGACTGAGATGAATCTAAAAGGTCAGTTGAAGTATTCTTTTAATTAAAAGAATGCATTTTAATTAAATACAAATGCATTTTGATGCTGACTATCTAAGGTGGGAATGTGGGGAAAAAAATCAGCTACACCTGCAACATCTCTCAAGAAAACAACTGAACTCCAGAACTAATGCCGTGCTTTTTAGATCATTAAGCTATTTAGTAAAAATTCACACTCTTGAATAAATGGTAATCAGGCTGAGCTGTCAAATCATGTGGTATTGCTGTGGGGCCTGGGGTTTTTTTTTCAACTTAAAACTTCAGGCTCTGTGAAGCATTTGCCTAGACCGAAATGTGCAAGGTGCCATGGATTATCAACACGGACCCATATGGAATGTGTTTGAAGTTTTCAAGAAGTTATCCTGCTGCACTTCATTCCTTAATGACCTTTGATATACCTTGGATAGTGGAAAGGCAGTTCAGAATCATATCTTGTAATTGTATGATTTTGGCAGCTATCAGAAGATGAAGGATGCTAAAAGTTAAGGCTTTTATCCACAAACAATGGTGTATATTAATAAACTCTATACCATATTTACAAATGCTTTCTCTTGTATTAAAACTAACAGTATTCTGTTCACAGTGCCAATGTTTTTACAGGTAGCAATCATCCCACAGTACTCCAGTATTTTGGCATGGGAATCAGTAGCGCTTTCTATTTACAGAAAATGTACACATATGAATATAAACAGGTAACTTGAAACAGTACTCAAAAGATAGATCTGTTTGTGTTTCAAAGGTTTAGACTGTACTACACCTTCCCTTTTGGCTGCGAGGGAATACTGTTCCTTGCAATGAGAAGATGCCCGTCTTTTATCCAAAGTGGCATAAAAATGATTACCAAAACGAGCCTTATTACACTGGAGGTGTGTATATGGAGAGTAACTTCAGTCCAAGGTTTACAGATCTGTTGTTTAGTGCACAGAATACAAAAGTTAAAAAGGTTTTTAACTACTAAAACAACCCAACTCTCTGCCCTCTGCGAGCACCATCCTGCTCAGTCCATGTCCTCTGGATGCTGGAGATGCTGGTGGTTTAATGTGCAGCCCAGCTGCCAGCCTAGAAAGGATATGGTGCTCTTGGCCTATATACATATGTCACAATATGACTTGTGGTAAATGAAAAGATCAGCAAGAGTGCCTCTCTGTGCCCCCTGTTCTCTCAGCAATCCTCCCTGTTTCATGGCAGTTGGAACTGGCCTGGCTTCCCTGCTGCTGGCTGGGACTCCGCATTGGGACAGTTCGGGATCAGGAGTGACTAATGGCATCAGGCATGCGCAGAATGGAGAGAGGGGAGAATAACATGAAGATCAAAAAGAAACCCAGCAGAACCATGAGCATGTTCGTGAGGACCCTTAGAGCTTTGCCATTTCTTGCCTTTGCACGGTGTTGACAACAGGCTGCTGCTCCCCGGGACCTTGTTTGCTGCTGTGACCAAGACGGAGATAGCAGTGCTAGAAGGAAAAGTCCAAAGCTGCCACTAAGGAGTCTCTTCTTCATTTAAAGTCTGTTCCTGGCTGCCAGTCACTTGGCCTGAGTGATCGTTGCTCCTACTACTGTTGTGTTGCTTGTGGAGCAAACTTCTCCACTTGGCCTTGTTCCTCCTGAGATGGTTTAGCATATTTTCAGATAGGGGAGTGTTGCCAGTAAACTGGGCCCACCTCTCAAAGAGTGGCTCAACGATATATGTCATGAACCCTGGAGAAACACATAAAGGACAGCTGGTGAGCAATGAGTTAATTCCACAAGTGCACTGCCCCACTGAGTGCCTCCAAAGCACAGAGTAAGGTAAGTGGCAAAAGCTCTGATGAGAAATAACAACAAACTCTCAAACAAGCATCAGTACCTTCTGAAATGCACAGCTTTTGACCAGCATACATGACAAGATATGGCTTTCTCTGTGTGTGTCACAGGAAACTCTGTGACAGCCAGCAACCCTTTGAGGAGATTCCCGACAAGGAAATAACCAGTGCTTAACACTGGCTGCAATTTTTTCCCATGGGTATTTTTCCCCTGTGCAAAGACTCCTTTGTCTTTCTGTTGAACATTTGGCTTAGATAGGCTTCTCTTTTAACATTTTAATTTAGAACATATTTTTTAACTCTTAACGGTATCCACAGCTCTTACTGTTAAAACAACTGGATCAGAGTAGGGCACGTGATGGACAGAAGCTTCTCTTAGAGTTTCTGCCATAGTGAGATGAATATGAAGAGAATGAAACTAATACTTACCAATCTGGATGCTTGGTACTGTATCCTTTTGCTGATTACAAAGGGGGCTTATTTCCAGTTCAAATTTTTGTTCCAGATCACCTGCAAAGAAAGGAAAAAAAAATTTTTTTTACCACTTTTATCTCCACACTCTTACAGTGTCTACAACTGTGTGAGGAGTTGGAGAATCTCCTACCAATGATGACCATGGTGAATGTCTAAATACCTTAATCTTTGGACTTTTTAGGTATCAGAGAAACCAATTATCCGTACAAAGAAAAATCTAAGAAAAGAAGACTCTTAGATTAACATAAAATCTGAGCATGTAAGTTTTCTGAGGACCTTAATTTTTAAAATAGACTCTTTCATGTGAAAGATTTTTAAGATACTCTAGTTAATTTACTCATTGTTCAAATATCTTCCTATCAGAAAACTGCAGTATATCAATTTTAGAAGAAACACATCTCCAGTAGTATTGTAGTGGAAATTGCTAGTGTATTCTTGTGGAAATGACTTGTAAAGGAAAGTGTTGGAGCCTGGCAGCCCACAACTGTGGCTGCACTAATAAATGAATAAATGCCAAAGCACGGATTCCAGCAATGTTTCAAGTGTCTAGAGCCATGGAGCTCAAGTTATAAATGTGGAAAAAGGATGAAATTAAAAGTCTGTCTTATTACTGTGCAGTAGCTTGGGTATCAAGCTATGCCTTTGCTGCTACACTGAGCATATGTTTTTCCTGGGTCGTCCAGGAAGTCCCCAGAAAAGGCATCTGCACAGGACTGACTCAAGACAACAAAGTACTTGGCTGAACTCATAGCCACCTTCATAGCAGAGTATTTGACTAATTGGACCAGGAGGTCTCCAGTTCCAAATGTGGGACTGCCCTGAAGATTCCTGTAGGTAGCTCCTGCTGTGACCAACCTGGGGACAGTTTCAAATTGTTGGAAGAAAAACCTGGCTGAGGGATCTGCTCACTCCAGATGCCACCTCAGATTGCTCCTGATGCAGAACTGACCAGGTCTGACATTGAGAAGATGCTTATAAACAGTCAGTAGAAATTATTCCTGCAGAAATGGTCACACAGGACAGACTTCTGTACGTGGCAGGAAATGTTTTTTATGAAGGTAATCAATAGCAACGACCATGCTGGATTTAAGAATTCAGCAGAAAAACATCTCAGAGGGTATAATTTGCTCACTGCCATTCAAGACAACAGTCACTTCTCTGCTGGAGAGAGCGCATTCCCCTGTGCCTGCAATTACTTCATGCAAAGATTGCTCTGAATTAAGTTTTGGGTGCAATGGTTTTATTAGAACAAACACTCTGTGTCTGTGAGTGCAACATGTTCATCCTTTGTGGTTGTTAGCCTTCCCTGACAGTGTACAATCCTGGTTACTGCATGAGGTACAGGACCTTTCCTCTCTACAGAATGGGAGTTAACTGTGTGCTAGCTAAGATGTGCCACTTCTCCTCAGACAATAATATTTTGTCCATCTGATTCACTAATAAGGATGTAGTGAGGGCTAGTTAGGAAAAACTTTCTTGTAAAAAACCAGACCTGCTAGTTTAGACAGAACACTGTATTCAACCCATAAATAAACATTTTTCTTTAAATTCACTGTTTTTGTTTAAAAGCTCTTTTCTCCCCACTAACAGTTTTTGCTATTGTTCTACTGTGCTGCCCAGGTTCTATAGCCCCATATAAAACACTGTGTGCATTTCTAAGCCTTGCCTTTCATCCCTCTGCAGCATGCAATCACTTCTTAAATGCGAGCAGAGTATTTTCAGTCCTAATGGAGTACTTAGAAAGTATAAGGAAAACATTTTTAGCTTCATGAACAATCAAAAGGAACAATTTAGCAAAACTGAGACACAGTTTCTCATGTTTCCAAATGTGCAATTTGTCTTCTTCTCATCTACACCTCCAAAAATTTTTGACTAGAAGGAAGTTTCTAACTCCAGTGATATCCCCTCTGTAAGTATTCTGGATAGAAAATGGTTGACTTGTCTGGCTTAAAGTATATCCACATCTTGTCTTTCAGAAGTCACTTAATTGACAAAAATAAGATTTTCTTTTGCATGGTAAGAACTTAAAATTACTGTCA
Source organism: Toxostoma redivivum (assembly GCA_013397375.1). Classification (NCBI taxonomy): domain Eukaryota; kingdom Metazoa; phylum Chordata; class Aves; order Passeriformes; family Mimidae; genus Toxostoma; species Toxostoma redivivum. The sequence goes on from VXBI01010438.1 coordinate 59,511, forward strand.
AGGCTTTTTTGTTTCAAGTTACTATAAAAGGAACTGCATGAATTAGTTCCTGAGAACTTTCATGCTAGGAAAAACCTTCCAAGAAATTTTAAAACTTTATCAGAGAAACTGATCATTAATGCTGCTTCAACATTAGCCATTTTCTTGAAAGCTTTTTCTTACTACTTCCAGTTTCATATATACAAATCAAGTTTTATTACTTACCCCGTGTTCCTAGCTGTGTTGACTTTTAGAAGATCTGAAAAAATATTTTTCTAGGAAAGGTTTTTGTTAGGTGCTGCTGTAGGCATCAGATGCTCTCTGAAATTTAACTGGATTGTATATTCTATTTACTAACATGTAGTGTAGATACACCAGAACATGGGAAGATCAGGATCTGAGTCTCTATTAAAATGGCCTTAGAAATGTTCTGTTAAAAAAATGTTAAAACTTTGTATCTGTTCCAAAAGGAAGAATAAAAAAGCGCTAATTGTGATATTATCTCTCATCTATAGTTAAAAATAAAAACACGAGACCTTATGGTTTCCAAATGTTAAACTTAGTGCCAAAAAATACGTTCAAGCCCCATCATTATGTGTAAGGGAGTAGAGAGGTCTACAAAAACACTTTGAAGTGATAATGGTATCTAAATGCATGCTATTTAATACTGGGGGTGTTGTACCACTGAACAGGATTTATACAGCCACTAGTGATAGTCAGACCACAGTTTCTGTATAATTGTCCTACATAAAATGCTCCTTTTCTCCTGTGATGCTTCTTACTGATCTCATGTACTCAGGTATTTCCTGTGAGAGGTCTGTTTTAGATGTCAGGCTAACAAATCTTGAGGGCAGTGGAAAAAGCTTACATTTGTAAGAGTTGAGCTGTCTTTCTCAGCATGGTCCCCCAATACACTAAAGGTGAGGTTCTGCACCTCATTAGTTGCATACTGATTATACCTTCACTACACATCTGACTAACTAAACCCGCTTTGGACAAGTTGCTTATGTTGCTTCAAAGGTGTCAAAGTCAAAGACATTTCACCAGCTTAAACTGACATTGGCTGAAAATTAACTTGCTGACCTGTTTGTCCTTGTTACAGACTAACTGTACCAGGTACCAGTTCAGATGTGACTTAATTTTGTAGTGCAGAATGTTAAATTAACTAAGAACTTCACTGTGTGCTCTTCCATTTGCCTACAACTCTCAGGATGCTCTGAACAAAGAATTTAGCAGTGATTAAACTCTGCGGCACCCTGTATTGTAGCACAGCATGACCTTGCCTATGCAGATAGAGCCAAATGGTGTAATTACTGTGTTTCAAAAAAAACCCTGCTTGACTGTGCTCTCTGCAGGGGTCTGAAAACATTTGCAGTAGGTTCTAGCTGAGGTTTGGCTTGCCTGCTTTGGCCCTTTCAACAGCATGCTGGGAAGCATGTTTGAACCCTTTCTCTGCATTTGCAGGCAGAGGAATGTGTCATTTAAGAATAGTGAGGGTAAGGCTCCCATCAGAGTTGTAGTGGGAACATTAAAAGCGAGACAAAACACAGTGCTAGGATTTTGGGGCAATGTGGCACTGGCACCATTCCAGCTCAGAAACACTCACTGTGACTGGAGGGTCTCAGAGAAGAGCCCAGCCATGGGCTTTTCAGCTGAATTCAAGTGCTGAGGCACAGCAAAGCCGTCCCTTCCTGCCTGATGCTGGTAAAGGAGCAGAGAAACATTGCTCTTCTACCCCTTCCCACTTTTCCAGTGATGCAGTGCATCTCTGAACAGCTCATTCTCAAGGGACATTTCAGTGCTATGTCTGACTTGTCACACAGAAGCCATGGAAAGCAGAGGTGAAAGGGTACTGCTATGAGCTGAAGGGGCTGACCTTGCCGGTAAAACTCTTCGCAGACCCGTTCACTCCACTGTTTGCTTAGATCCCAGACCCGGCAAGGGTTGCAAATGTCAGCACACTTGAGTGCAATCTGAAAGCAAGAAGAAAAGCAGTAGTAAGAAAAGAAGTTACTGTTTAGCAGTACTCCAGCAGTAAATCTGCAGTCATGAACTCCAAGGCCCCACCAGTGATGCTAGGAAGAGTTAAGATTACCTTTCAGAGACTCAGCCTCACCCAAATATGCCCTTTGAGGAAAGAGCATTTATTTAAGCTCCAAACAAAACTTTCATTCAGCCCTCTGCTTTACCGTAGTGAGAACAAGAGCAGGGCCACATTCCAAGGCTGCAAAGTGTTTTGGATATTCCTTGCAAGGAATAAGCCAACAAAAGCCTCAGGCTGGCTCCTGCTGACTGCTTGGCTCAGCATCCATGGCTGATGACAAGGAAGAGAAGAGCCAAGCTGGTGTATTTGGGCATGATTTCTCTGTGGTCTCAGTGAGTGACCTTGCATCTCACTTCAATTACACTTCGTCTTAGTGTCTGCATATTTTTGTTTACAAAGCTAAGCAGAGGGCTCTCCACACTGCCCCTGGCCTGGTTTCACTTTGTTAACTAGTACTTTTAAGTGCTTTGTAAGAGAACAAGTATGGGGAAAACGTTTTTAAAACTGAGTAACTACTTCAGAAAAGTAAACCACGTAATAGTCTGCCTCTCTTACAGCCTTGGAACAAAATATCGTGCCTTGTTTCTTCACAGTCTGAACATAGTCATTCAGTCTGACAGAAGTCAGAAGTCATTCTGGCACCCGGGACAAAAACATATTTCCTGTAAGAGTTCAGACCTGTGAACCAGCAGAGGGAAATCTCCAAGTCATTTTTCTCTTTGGATTAAGCTGATTAGACTTAATGTTATTTTCTACTGCAAGGACCTTTCAAACATTCTTTAGCTTATTCCAATCAATCAAGATTTCTTGATTTTTTTTCTTTTCTTCTTCCATAACTAATCCACCAGATAAGTAAATCTTACTGTGTCTGTTCCCTCGTTCCTACATTCCTAGTACATAAGAAACTTTTTCTGCCATAGCTGAGAGCTGTTATTCCTCTGCTTTTGGTGTTTGCACAACTTCCTTGCCTCATAAAGAAATGGTCAACTTGTCACCTTGCCCTGTACAGTCTGTGCAGGAATCTGACAGAAGACTGTGTTTGAGGCAGGGCAGGTGAGAAGCTAGTACATTTCCCATGCTGCTGGAGGGGGAAGAATTAACAGATTAGAACTTCTTTCCTTCCAGCTGTCACCTTTTTCTTGACTTTGATGGAAGGAAAATATGTAGATGTTTGTTTTATAAATGCAAAAGATCACTTCAACTTCTTAACGTATTTAAGAATGAAATTAATGTAATTTCTCCAAAGAAGCAAGTATATGTAGCTATGTTAATCACAATAATGCTTTAAAAGGTAGAGATTTATTCTGGAGAGCCTGCTAATGACTGCTGCTTAGCTGGAAAAACCAGTGTGAACCTATTTGATTTTTGAATAAAGCATGGGTTTTTCATTAGCTGGGCAGATGCACTAGAGAAGCATCTGCTGCCATGGCAACAGCTGTCTCTGCAGAGGCAGTTTCTGAGCATCCGTCACAGGAACAGGACTTGGGAGACCTGATGTCAGGCTGTCCTGGAAAGACCACCGACAAGGGGCTCTCCTGTACGGTGCTAGAAAGTAACACCAGTGGAGGGACATTTGCCTGAAGAGATACTACAATTGAAGCATTACCTGGCAAGAGGAGCAGTGTTCTGGAAATAAAATAATTACTAGTTTATCTTCATTCCTTAGCATTTGACACTCTCCTTTATCTGTTGCATTCACAGCTTTTTAACTCAAGGAAATTACGTAAGGAAATACTGGAGGCACCTTATGCTTGCCTGATGTGCCAGAAGGTGGCAGAAGGGAAATGTTTATGGTAATAGGTTAGGAGAGGCTGATGTCCAGACATGCTATAATATACTACTCTTAATATACACTAAGAAATACTGTGACCTGAAAAATTAATAACAATTAAAAAAAAAAAAACTGAAGTTACCTGAAGCATAAAATGTCTGTCTTGTGCATCCTCCAGCCTCAAATCCTGATTGTCAAGGTGAGATTTTAGACGGATCAAAAACTCATTCTGCCTGTTGATGTCTGTTGCCAAGATCAGGGAGCCCAACTGCTGCTCAATGTCCTGTCTGCAATGAAGGTAAATAAGCCCCTTTAATCATGTAACTATTCAGCATTAAGAGATCAAACCAACCTGATCTGTATCACTGGAGCTGGCAAAAAGCTCCCTCTTTCTTTATGGATCCAGTCTGATCTATTTGGTCAGTCTGCTGGGGTTTGCAGGGTACAACTGTTATACCTGCCCAAATGGGTTCAAGAAGAGATAATGTAGAAGAAAAATGCTTCTTGGCACAGGTTGTTCTGAAAGCTTCTGAAAAGTGCTACGGAAGTACAAAAAAAACCCACCCTGAAACAACAGCATGTTGCATCAAGAAAAATGCTCACGTCTTACTTCAGCTGCTCAGAGCTGAGTGGTGAATACTGCAACTTTGAAGTTGCAGACAAAGTTGTGAAGGTCTAGACTGAATCCTTTAAAGTTGTGGGTCTGATACAAAGGATTTCTGGAGGGCCATGGGGCTTATTGCTTCCAGGTAACTTGTTTATATTCTTGGTAGGGTCACCTGTGATTTAAAACGTAATACTGCAGTCTGTTCACTGTCTCAATCTCCCATCCTTGGTGAGACTAACCCAAGTAAAAAGCTAGCAGCAACTTGGCCAAGGTGCTCATGTGGCTTGTCTTTTTTTGCTTTATCCATAAAGACTGAACCACATTCCCTCAGTGAGGTTGGAAGTCTGGAGCAGTCTTGATGCTCCTCTACCAACTCCTTCAATGTCCTGTTTCTAATCATTAAGTCTTCCCCTGTTCACTTGGTGCTATGTAAAATGAAAAATGCCAACAATCCATCTGAACAAGTCCATTCTTGCTGGGACTCCCCCATGTTCCTGGTGCTAAGAGTGGCCATTCCTGTGCTGCAGAAGTGGATAGGTCTTAAAAAATTCTTCCACTGTATAACTTTTTATAATTTCATAGTGGCACCAAGAAGGGGCAGGAAGTTCAGCCTATTCTGAAGCCAGGGCTTCTTTGCCAATGTGCTTTTAAGAAGGGGGAAGGAGGCCATGGCCTAGTTTCAGTGATTCTGGTGGACACTTACGTGACCTCCTTGGGCAGGTGGGCGAGCAGCCGTGACTCTCGAAGCATGCCTATGGTAGAGCGCCAGTGGTGGTTCTCCAGCACGGAAACATTCTGGGGAGGAACAACACCAATAAATGCAAGGATTAGGATGGTATCCATGGTACAGGTGCACACATGGATTTGCCATATCACGTGATACTCAGAGCTGGTTGGACATGCTGTAACATGAGCCTACAATGTGTGCTTTTCAGCCACAGTTGGATTAGAGTAATTGGATCTAGCTTTCTACAGTTAAGGACCTTGTGCTTCTTAGCTAAGGCCAGCCCTAGAGGCCTGTTGTTCTGCAGTTTTTGAGTCCTGCTGTGAACAGAGGAGCTAATCTTATCTGAGTGGGAGGTAGCTTGCATTCTAACAGATTTATTAACAAATGAATTAAAGCAGGAGTGCAAAATCATATTTTTACCACCTATTGATTCCATGTTGACTTTTCAGCCTCTACAGTTTGAATGCAGAGCAGACAAGAAAAAGAAAACTAAACTGCCAGATTTCCCTTCGAGTCAGGGAACTAGAAGCTGCCTGCAGCTGTTCAGTGAAAGCAGGAGGAATAGCAGTACTGCTGAGCATTTGCAGGCTTCAGCAACTTAGTCTCTTTGTCTCCTTGATTTCAACTGAGTGGAACCAAAGTTAGGTTAGAAAAAACTGCTAGGGAGCCAAAACCCAGCTTTCTAGGGTTGTTGGTAAATTACAACAAATGTGGTATCTTATGTCTGAGGACTTGAAATTGCTATCCTAACACACAGCACATTTTCCCATCATCAATTGTTTAGTTCACAGAGTACTTTCTATCTACCAAATGCCTCAGAAATCCTCTATCATCTGTTCCCTGTTTCTGGCAGTTCACAGCTTTTGCAGTAGACGAGCACTGGATAAGAAAAACAAAACAAAACACAACCAAAGCTTTTGAGCAGGCAGCAGAACAAGGACTCCACCCTGTCACTGCCAGCTGGGAAAGTGGAGTCAGAATCCCTCTCTCCAGCCACTGTCCACCTCTAACTTCTTCACACATAGTCTCACAGCTCTGAGGTGCTGCTGCCATAGTACTGCCTTTCCTGTGGGACATGATGTGCAGCTTCCACTTTTCCAAGAGGGACTGAGCAGTGTTTTCTCCCTAAGTCTACCCCACTTTCCTATGGACTCCTATCATATCTAGTAACTGTTGAAACATTAAATATTGCCAGGAAGCAAGATCTAATTTGCTTTTTGATCATCTTGCCTAGTGCAAAGGTGAGAGTACAAATTGGATTGACTTCCTATCCCAGTACTTTCTACAGTGCTTTCTGTTGCTTCTGAATTCACACAAACAATCTTGCTTTGGTATTTCTCTGGTTTTGTCTGCTTACAGAAAATCACAGATTCTGGGGGAAAAAAACAAAGTAAAACTAACTCAAAAACTTTAAAATCATGCAAAAACCAATTCCTTTTTTTAGGAAGAGCTGATGGATTCAGATCTCAACATCAGTTATGCAATATAGAAATTACTTTTGACAGCAATTCTGTTCATTTGCCAACTTAAATATCCCTTTTCTCCTTTTGCCTAAATACATCAGGATGGACTTTTGCAACCCTACACTCTGACCAAGAAAAATAAGAGAATGTAATAGGACATAATAACAGTAACAATTTTTTTTTTCACCTACCCAGTGAAAGAGCCAAATACTGGTCCCAAGAGTCACCCCAAGGCCACAGGCTGTCATCTTCCTACTAAATTGGACAAACTCTACCTGACTGTTACCTTTGGCTTTTGGGAAGGCTTACACTTGTTTAAGACAGTGCCTGTGTGCAGTTTCCTGTGATCCTGGTCTGACTGCATCCTTGAAACAATGCAACCAGGGAGATCCCCCTTGGAGCACCCTGTCCCCCCACATCCCTTCCAGCATGGCAGCCTTACTTCAGCAGCACCTGCCTCAAACAGGGAATTACACTACATGGATGCAGCTGCTCCTTGGCCATACTGAAGGCCAGCCAGAACACGGCTGAGGCATCTGAGACCTTTCCTGCATGCAACTAGTAGTTACTCATAGGAAAAAGCAAACTCAGGTAGTCATCTCAGAGTATTTCTACTTCTCTAAGTTTCTGCTCATTGCCTGCTGCTATAGGGGGAACCTTAAACTGACACTGCTGCACTGATTCATTTCCCACACTGAAACTACAGGGAGAAGGGAAAAGGAAAGGTCATGTTAACAAGCAACAACTGAGCATGAAGTCATATGACTCTCCTCTTAAATGTAATGAGCCAGAATCCCTGAAGCGGCTGCCAGCAATTAGTAGAGTCAGCTATTCCACCTAGGAGCACACTACTGCTTTATTAAGACTAATTGCCATGAGCTATCTGATTACCCAGGCTGGTGGGAGACAACCCATGCAGGGAAAGTCTCTGTGCTGGCTTGCAGACTGGGACTCTCAGCTCTGCTTCACATGGTGCTTTAGTTTTTAAAAAAAACATGAGTAGTGCAGCTTTGCTTTAAAGGCTGCACGATAGGAAGCTTCTGTCATATTTGCAGCCCAAGCCCAGTAGATTGCTATAACAGAGACTTCAGGACTATGACTGTTTTTTCTTTTTTTTTTTT
>VXBI01010438.1:67282-133146 GCA_013397375.1 Toxostoma redivivum
TTTACTTAAGCTACCACAGTATTTCCAATCTGTTACTTGTCTGAGCTATTTGAACCACTGCATTTGACATACACATTTGAAAAAGAACAGTAACTTGAAGAAAGGGAGACTTGCTACTAACTAGGTGCAGAGCAAGCTTCAATTTTAATTCAAAGTAAAAGGGGATCAGAATTTCTTTCAATCTCTTCAATCTATTCTTACTCATTGAGCAGCTGGTTTACCTAAATAATGTTAAATAGTCAAAAATGGCCCTTATAATTAGAAACATTGTTTTTAAGGAAGATTGCAAAGGAGAACTGTTTTTACTGATACCCAAAATGTACTATCCTATTTCTGGCTTATCTACATGTATATTGAAGTTGTAAAGTATCCTTTCATAGTTTTCTGAAACCTATTTTGTACTACAGATGTCATATGTGATCTATTCACACTTCTAAACTTTTACCCTTCATTTAAAAGCCAGATAATGCAAGTTAAATGCAAAGTCTGCATCACATTACAAGGAATGCTGTTGTGCTCCTCACAGGAAAATTAAGCGACCTCCAGACCACTAGAGTCCCCTTCTGTGCTCTCAACCGTCCTCGCAATGCTGGAGATTTCAGTGAACTGCTTTTATTTTCGTAGAAAATTATGGTGCATGCAATTACGTGCAGTAGACTCTCATGGAAATTACCCTACAGATTACGAAACAAAGTTTCTTGTATCATAAAATATGAACTTAGTTTGAAAAGAAATATTGAAAGCTCTGAAGTCCTTGGATATCTTCTGAAATACGACTCTTCTCACATACACACTTCAGCAGCTGTCAAACATTTTACATCTTTGTCAAAAACTGACCTACCTCATTTTGCAAAACCTTTTCTTCCAAATGTAAATGTAAGGCTCTAATTCAAATGTCAAGAGACATTTAAAAGCAAAGAAATGCCATACATGGATAGGTCCACTGGCTCAAAGACAGATGACTGCCAGCTCTGTTAAAACTTACTTTCATTTGATCCATTTTTCTGATTAATCCCAGCAGTTCTGTGGCTCTGCTACTTAAAAAACAAAAACCTAAGAACTTTCTTTCAAGAAAATTTCAAAATTTTCAAGTACATTTTAAAATTCATGTTTTAAAGACTATACACTAAATCTAAATTTTTGACTAAAAATGTTTTCAGCTGTTGCAGTCAGGTAGAAAAAATTGTAAAAGAAAGGCCTCATAAAATCAGGCCTTGCTCTCTACTAAATTAATAGCTTGCTTGTCACTTCTTCTATGTGCAGCTAAGTGGCTTGCAAGTTCCCATGTGAAAACAATCTTAAGCATGAAAACAATTAACACAACAAGCTGTTCTGGTAAGAGAACCATTTGCACCTCCAATAAACAAAAAATCTGTCTCATGAGAATCAGTGAACAAAATATGTAAACTAACTAAGAATAGAGAAATTTGATAGACAAATACCTTTTACTAACCAATGGACTAATTGGCAAGAAAACTATTAATCAATTAGAGTTGCACATGAGGTCTGTAAAAACTGTATAAAATAAATTGTGTGAATAAAGAATGAACTTTTCCCGCATGAAGAAAATGGAGTCTTGGCTGATTTATTACAACATTTAGGAAAACTTTTTTTCAGGAGTTATTTTTATTGGCAACCATATACTGTATACTACTAAAATCTTTGGAAACAATGTGGGATCATTTTCAGTTAAAAAAACTCAAACTTGCCAGTGAATGTCCTTAAATAGGGTACTTCAGATCTCATTTGCTGTTGAAAGATTGCATTTTCTGCTTTGTCACTGCCTTTTCTAACCAACATTTGTAAGTATATTCAAACCCAAATAACTGAGCAGAAACCACTTCTCCAAGATACTAATATTTTAGCTGTATGTCTTTCAGATTAGCCTGATTTTTCAACCTAATTATAAAGTACTGTTTGCCACTATTAATTTGAGAAGGAATTGTTTGTACCTTTTCAAAAGACAAGGGGTTTTGTGGAATGGCTCTACTCACTCCTCTTCAAAGCACCCGTACCATTCCCAAAGTACTCCAGCTTAGGCCCCTGGCTTTTTTTCCTCCTCACTCAGCTGGCCTGACATTCTGGTCCAGAAACATACGGGTATGACATAATAAGCTGCATCAGCTTATGATGATGCCAGTCACAAAGTTTTCAGTGTTTGAGCACCACTGTGCCTTGGCAGGGGCTCCCACAGTCCAGCCCATTCCCATGTCTGAGGGCAGGGAAGTTGCCCCAATACACAATCCACTTCTCATAGGAAAACCCAAACGTTGCTTGTGTAGGGTAGAAAAAGAGAGACTCTCTTACCAAGTAATAAGCACATCACAGCAATCTCTCAATTTGCTAAGTACTTGTATGTAGCTATTAGTGAGTCTTCTTCAGGTAGATTAATTTTTAACATGGGATATTCTGTTCCTGACAACCTCCACAAAGGCTGAAATTTACTCCTCCAAAGTGGCTAGAAAGCAGCCCAGTGGGAGTGCTGATCAACAGCTGACTGAATATATGGAAGCTGTGCCCAGGTGGACAAGATGGCCAATGGCATCCTGCTCTGGATCAGCACTAGCAGGACCAGGGCAGTGATTGTCCGCCTGTACTGGTCACCAGTGAGGCAACACCTCAAACCCTGTGTTCAGTCTTGGCCTCTCACTTTAAAAAGGACACTGAGGTGCTGGAACATGTGCAGAGAATGGCACCAAGGCTCATGAAAGCACAGAGAACATGTCTTACAAGGAGTGGCTGAGGGAGCTGGGGATGCTTAGCCTGGAGAAAAGGCAGCTGATCACTCCCTACACCTACCTGGAAGGAGGCTTCAGGGAGGGAGGTGGGGGCCGGTCTCTCCTGCTGTGCCTGCAGTGAGAGGACCAGGGGGAATGACCTTAGGCTGAGACAGGGGAGATTCAGATTAGATAGCAGAAAAAAAACTGTCACTGTTAGGGTGGTGATGCACTGGAATATGTTGTCCAGGGAGGTGGTGGAGTCACTATTTCCAGAGGTGTCTGGATCTGGTGCTGGGTGAACAGTTAGGTTGGACCTGATGATCTTAAAGGTCTCTTCCAACACTCATGATTCTATGATTCTATGAGTCTGTGATTCTATAGGCTAGAAATCAATAGTATCTTCATTTATTACCTGCGAATTAGTTAGTGCAACAAAAATTAAGATGTACAGCATCGCTCTGGCACATCGTATATTTAAGTATAATGCAAAGAACAGAGAGATATGCATAACATAATAACAACATAGACATGTGTGGAGATTATACTCATACGACAGTTTTAGATAAAATACAGAACTACAATGACTGCCATGTGCCAAAACCTCAAATATAGCAGCATGGGTTCATTGATAGTCATTGAACAAAAGGGTCTGTGTTTTTGTTTCAGGAAGTTTTCTACTACTGCTTTCCAGAACTGAAAGGATGTATACTAGGTGAAAGACAACTCTGTACTTATCCCAGACTTATGTTTCTCTCTCAGATCTTTTACTGGCTGCTCTTAGAAACAGGATACTGGTCTAGACAGCCTGTGGTGTGACCTAGTGGCTTTCTTGAAGTTCTTTCTTTGTATCTCGAAGAATGTTACTGTAAATATCTACAACTTTTCCTTTGGTTTCATCTATCTTCTATTTTTTTTAATGCAGTGTTCATTAAGTTTAATTTTACTACAGATACACGAAGCAAAGGTTTCTTTAAATGCAATACCAATTTAGAGCATGCCGGCTGCTTACTTGCTCACTGAAAGAACATGAAATCTTCTTGCCATGATTTTAAATCTCTTACCCACAGTTCCTTACCCCAGATGATCTACAGCAGAAACAACCCAGGCAACTGATCTGGCTTAAATGTCCTCAAAAAATTATGACATTTCTACCTCTTTTCCTGTATCAGCTTTGCTGTAAAAAGTGACACCCAGTGAGGTGCTTGACTGAAATTGTCCAGATGCAGGATGACTTGATCCGCATCTTCCCGCTGCCAGATTTTGTAATTAAAAGTTCACTGCAAATTGCTTAAACTCTCCTTGACTGCATTATATACATTAGCAACTTGATGAGCAGTTTTACCTGGTATAAGCTGGCAAGGTGATGTTTAGTTTTAATCAGAAAGGGTTGGTTGACCCCTGGATGATCCACATCATGAGCTGCAGCAGCGAGCAGTCCGAGCATGATGTCCGATGGGGTGAGGAAGTTGGCAAGCTGAATCATCACACACATTAATCACAACAAGAACATGAACAGTAAACGCTTTTTGATAAATAAACAAACCAGCTGACATCACGGCATTGCTTGGGTTTGTAAGCATTTGTACACAAATGTCAAGTATAAATTTTGCGAAGGTAAATGTTGAACATACATCTATAAAGATATTAGACTACATAATCATCTTTTATTGGCAGGTTGGCATATGTTGGCATCCATTGTAAGAGCTCTGCATCTCCAAGTATTTAGTAATACTAACAAAAGATCAGGCTTCAATTTTCTAGCACAGCACTGTGTCATAAAATGTAGAGTTTATCAACCTCTGAAATTTCAGCCTTGGCTGTTAAATATCTACCTCAGTTCAAGTATATGTATTTTATTAGAGAACATAATTTACATTTCTAACTTCAAACATTCAAGTTGGAAAACCTGTCAAGATATTTTTCTGCTACAGGGCTCATTTAGAAGCAAAGAAAAGGTAGTCTTAGCATTTTCTGTTTGTGATCATGAGGCAGTTATTAGCAGCCCAATGAGCCTGTACAGAGTACAGGTTTGTGAGATGAAAGAAGCATCCTAAGGTTAGAACTGATGAGCATTATGGTCCAGGTTCTGGATGTTGGCTGTCCTCTGCACTTCCTGGCAACAAAGGACTTGCAGATCTTGCAGGAGATGAAAATACAGGAAAGGTGGGGCCTGCTCCTGTCCTCACATACCATTGCTATATTCTGGTGTATCAAACTGCTAGCTATAGGAGAACGTCCCTTCCTTTGAGCCAAGCCAGAAAAGATTAGTTATGTTCTTACACAGGCTCAGCATGGCAACATCACAATGCCTTCCAGTAACACACAAGGCAACACCACCCTGATGCTGTGAGAACTTGCAGCAGCAGTCAAATACTCGTGCAGAGGACACATGTGCAACAGACCCATCTGAAGAGACTGTTTTCCCCTTTTATGGTGTGGCACTGCACCTAATTTGGTACTTTGAAATAGGGATGTGGGGAGCTTATGCTCTGAGGTGGTTGAGGCCAGACATGCATTGCCTCCTGAGTTTGATGGGAGAAGAACTGCAGGCACCAGTGGGTGGCTGGGTTACACCACCATGGTGGCTGGAGCTCATGGCAACACTCAGATACCATGCCTGCGTGATGAGAAGTGACTCTCGTGGCTTGACTGAAACATCTGTAATCTGCAGCTGAGGCTGCTCCTGAGTTGTTGCTGACTTCCAGCATGCCATCACTTTCTGCTGTCTAGAAGTACCTCTTGGGGGTTTTATTTCATTCCTGGGGAAAAAAATCTGAGAACCATCTGAAAGCAACATCAGTGTGAAAGGCTGTCATTACCTTGGGCTCCCTCAGATAGCAGTGCATAGCTTGTGTGACATCAGCGGCATGGACAGCATTGTGGTATGGGTTCTGGCTATGGTAATCTTCTTGAACCATAACTGAGAATCAAAACAGAAAACAAAGATCCTTTTGTCTCAGAATGCCTTGGCCACAAGTGGGAACTGGACTCAAAATACAATCTGAGGTTTTGCAGTCAGCTGCCTAAGGAGTTTCTTCAAATAGCTGCAGCTTATTTAAATTGCTGCTTTTATCGGGATACCTTTAGAGAAAAAATGCATGAAAGGATTTGTGAGGCCCAAGGGGATATACTGGGTCTAGTGCATAAATCACCTCTTTCTTGCCTTAGTGAAGGCTCTCATTGAGGAGTAAAATAAACAAGGAAGAGAGGCAGATTTATCCACAACGGAGTGTAATTATTTAGGCTGCTGTCATAGGGTAGTAGTGTGCCATTAAGGCAGTACCACCTATTTTACAGCAGCAGGGAGTGAGACCCTGATATCCTGCCATCATCTGTTATTTGAGTGATGAACTGCAGCCAAAAGCATTCCTACAGCCCCCAGGTGAAGAATCGAAAAAAACCAGCATTGGGGTACTCATAGCAAAATCTCCTGTGACAATTTTAGTCACATCTGTGTGCTCATTTTAAAATGCCAGTTCCTCTTACTTTAGTTTGCAGTGCTGGAACCAGTCCAGTTGGACCAGGAGCACCAACCTCTTAATTCTCAGCTTTCTCTCAGACAGAAAAATCATTGAGATGTGTGCTTCACACCCCTGTGTTCCTTGCAGCAGTGTGTGCACCATTATGTGGTCTTGGGACACCACCACGTGAGCTCTGGAAGCTGCATGTGATCTTGCCTAGAGCGCTCTCCTAGACACGATCAAATTAATCAAATGGAAAGCTAACGCGCAGATTTCCCATGGCGCTCACTGCCAGCACGAGGAACGCCAAACAAAGTCCAAACCTTCTGTTTGTTTCCAGCCACACAAGCATCTGGAGGTACAGTGGGTAATCCCTTAAACTGTGAGTACCTCTAGCTCTAATTACCCGGCTGTCCACTTCACGTCTGCCCACAGGAGCTAGAAACAGCAGGGAGATTTTGTCTGTCTCCGCGCCAGAGGAACACTTTCCAGAAGCAACAATTAGGCAGTCTTAAAGAAGAGACTTTCCCTGCTTTGGAAACTCTGCCTGACAGCCTGAAAAACAGGCATTTAGCTGCTTTCAAAAAGTGATGCAAAAAGTAATTGATTTTGGCCAATTTCTTCTTTTGGTTCACTGACAGCATGGGGCTAATATTTCTGTTGGCAGTAACAGCAGCAGGGGCTTTCATCAACACTATTCAGTGTAGACAGCTTGATATAATTTGTTAAATTTTGCACATAAGCTTTTAACTGCCCTGGATCTCAGTGGTCTTTTAGTCACTAAAATAATTACACTGCACCACAATTGTACTGTGCACGCATAGGTTCTGCAGTGTCTGTCTGTGTGGGCCTAAGCCAGCCACATCTCTGCATGGCATACTTTATTTTAAATTGCTAGTGTGACTGTGGTGCTGGGATGCTTCAGACTGATGCTGAGCCTTTTGAAATCCCTCCACTGACTAGGTACTGAACCAAGTACTTGAGCGCCTGCAAACTGTATGCTGATATATATCAAAGACATCTTTTACTGAAATATTTCCAATTACATCATCATTTTTACATGGATATACCAAGCCAGTGCCTTCTCTGATGCTCACTTAAGCCATAAACTTCATTCAAAGATGGCTTTGAGATGCACACTTACCAAAAAACCTGTGTAATGTAACCATGTCTAACTGGAAATGGTGAATAAGTCCATGCACATTGAAGAGGTGGCAAAGCAGTGTTACAAGACTGTTTCCTAAAAGCAGAAAGGAACAACTCTTAGATTACTTTTACATGTAGTTACAAACCAAGCAAGGCTAAAAATCTGGGTAATTTTCTCTGAACCAGCTGTTCACCTCATCTACAATTAAGTGGGCTTAGATGACTCTCATATAGTCAGAAGTCACTTATACAAATTACTCCTATATAATCAAGACTCGATGGAAAGGCTGTACCAATGGAATGCCACTCTTGTGTCTAGAAGCCATAAAGTCACATTTGCTGTTTCAACATGACAGGCAAGCTTAGTTTTAACTGGAAGAAGGCAAAGTGACATGGTTTTAAAAAAATCTTTTGACAGGCTTGTTTGAGAGAGCCCTTATAATTCAGGTCTATCTTCAGAAACAACAGAAACAAGAGTGGCTTTTCTGCCACTTTGGTTTGCCATACCATTAATTAATTAATTACTAAAAATCAGGAGTTTGGAATTAATTATTTATTTTGTATATGGCCGTATAAACATGTAATTCACCCGTGTAAACCTAGGTCAGCTACAGCTGCATCTTGTAACGATGACACAGGAAAAATGAGTTGCAGCATTTGTCATGTTGCACTGGCCTTACTGTAAATTGAGGACTGGGAGCACTGGCAAAATTGAGCCTTGCTCGTATTACATTATCAGTTATACATAAATACAGTATTTTAACAAGTCTGCACTGCTTAATTCAGCGGCACTGTTTCCATAAAAGTTAGAAAAAACCCCAAACTAACCAACCCATACTACACATAAACAAAGTTTGAAGGGAGTCTTTTCTTATTTAACGTAACTCAGGAAGGAAAATAAATATCTGTATGAAGAACACATGGAAACTTACTTGGTCTTGACTGCCGAGCAGGGGCACAGGAAGATAATTTAGAAGAACTATGCTTGTGCTTCCCAGGCAATTTGCAATCCTTTTACTCTTCACTGCCAGTCACTCAGCTGAATACCCTCTAAACCAACCCTTTTCTACATCTTCTGCCCCAACCAAACCTAATTAGACTGGGGGTGAGGAATGAGGGATCTCAGTTCTCTGAGCAGTACAGAAAGGGGAAAGGTGCGATCATTACTCTCTTCAGCAGTTACCTGATCAAGAGGTATTGCCTGGACATTTGTGGGGAAGGAGGATGGTTTTAGAGGCATGTATTTAGAGAAAACATTTCATGAATTTTTACTCTCTTAATAAATTTCCTAATTTTTGCTGTTGAACAGGAACAAAGGTATCTTCACTCAAATGTCTTTAGTATTGGTAGAAATTGACTGATTATGTAGATCTGGATTTATTGACCAATGTTATCTAACAGGTATATTTAAAGTAGCTTGGGAGTTTCACAGGTAAATGAAACAGAAACACCTTCTTGAAAAGGTGACAACAAAAGATGCAGGAGATTAGATCAAACATTACCCTGCAGTTCAGGAAAGGCCTCAAAAAGCTCCAGAATGTGATTTTAATAGGGGTTAAATGTGGCCAATTTCTCTTCGGTAATCTGAACTAGAAACATTTAGCAAACAATTCATTAGGAATTTTTTGAATAGTCATATATGAGAGATAGTAAAATAAAAAATTTACTTACCATTTGTCAATCGATCAAACAAGAAAATGTCAAAATCCCACATTCCCACTTTGGATAGCATATGCTGGAAAAAAAATGTGGAAAGGCCAATGACTAGTATGTAGCACTGTAAAGCAGGTTTTAATTATTATTCCACATGAATCAGTCACAGGATTGGTTACTGCAGCTTTAAAGTTTTTTTCAAGAAACCTACAGAGATTGTATTTGAAATATCAGAAATCAGGGTCATGTAGCTGTACTGCATAAAATATTACTTGCACTTTTAACTGAGAAAGTTTTGAACATAACACTAAAAATACCTTCTAAATGGAACTCAAAACAAGGAATAATATAAACCAAAATATTATGAAAACATTCCCTTTTACTGCACAAATGCTTTATTGTTTCTTCATGTCCCCAAATTTTCGGTGCAAATTCTCTTAGGTTTTTAATACAGTGTTTTAAAATCTTAGCTCTCATGGTGAATATGAGTTACAATGTGCTAAATAAAGCAGTACACAGAATAGCTTTTATAAACTACTGTTAATAACTACTGTGCTACTGTTAAGCCCACTCAGACATGCAGAAAAACCCATCATTACCACCAAATATAGAGTTTTTACAGCTACATCAGTTGAGTCAGGAGACTGATGCTGGACTACCTCTGTGACCCACAGTGATGTATGTGCGAATGAAATGCACGTTCTCTCCCACCTCTAGTCTACATTCAAACAGCTCTGGATTCTTAATTACTTTCTAACACCTGGCATATAATCTCCTCTTGCAGAGAATAAAAATTGCCTAGGCATATAATCCCCATGCCATCAATTTGCAAGTTTTGCTAGGAAATACCATTTAAAGTAAATGTAGGAGCTGCAAAATAAGATAATTATATTTTGATCACTGTGAAGTTTGCAGTCAATGTTCCACATTTCCTAGCCTTTGCCACCATAGAGAGCTATTGTGGGTTGCCTAATAGCTGTTCCGTATCAGATGAGAGACAACTTTTGTCTTTTTTCCAGTGGATGAACTAAATGCTGTGTCAGGACTGCACTTAAACCAGTAACTTAACCTGAAATCTTTCATTCTTTAACAAATCCATATTATAATTTCAGTTGTTGGAATCTGAAAATGCTGAATAGATTTAGCAACACTTTCTTGTTGCTTTGAGACCTAAGCCTTCAAGGCTGTAACTACAAATGAGGAATGGACAATCTGTTTGTTGTGAGGGAGGCATATAACGTGCATCATTTAAGAAAGATCAGCCATGAGTTTGGTTATCTGAAGACTAAAATAAAACTGACACTCTCTGTAGTATTATTAAAAGAGATGGAGATCTGGACACCTGTCTTACCCTCGCTTGCCCAAGGTAGTCCTCATCCAATAGGTACAGAGAGGCTTGTGGTACAATTCCACGCAGTAACCGGGATGCATGGAAATATCTCTGGAAACTTAACAGTCTTTTCACTTTTTTCTTGGTGCCAATTTCCCCTGAGAGTGTAGTATCTGTGAATAGCAATCAGTACAAAAACCATGAAACCCGAGATGATGGATGACATTATCAGTTTAGTAAGAGAAATATCAAACACTTTAAAATAGTAATACAAAAATCATGAAGTTCCTGCTTCTTGCCAAGCCACATGAAGGAGCAGTATTCAAATCACTTCAGCATAATATATTTGTTTATTTTAGAAAGGAAATATGTTCCAGGAAAGAGAATACTATTTTAAGTTTCAGAAGATCTGAGTTCAGTACACTCACTGCCACAGCCTTTAATATGACCCAGCTCAGTCACTGGGAGGAAGGGGGTGATACCTCTCCTAACTGTAGGTGTTAGAGGGAGCCTAAATGACTAGGGAGAGTTAGGTACAGGAAAGCTGCTCTTTCTTACCCTCTCTGCCTCTGTTCCCTAACTATACACCTGAAAATAACATTACCTTGCTACCTCACAGGAGTGTCATTGGAATATATTAAAAATCGCACAGCACTAGAGCTGCAAGGTGATCTTGGGTATAAAATCAAAAAAGTGACACTAAAAGAGAACTCAAAATACAGTTGGAAAACAGAAACATGTGATCCACTTGTGGAAAATGAAATAAAAGAGAGGAAGAAGTAAGAATGGGTTTAGAATCCTATTGCATTGTCAGCTGTCTGTTCTATGTATTAAAGCAAATTATAAATGAAGAAAATATTTTAGCTCTGCAATGAGGAAAGCAGGTATATTCAGATAATACAGGCATTTCTGGTTACACAACAAAATATTCTTTTCACTCAGTACCAGGATAATTCTAATTCCCTAATGCTGTATTAGGAGATTTTTATAAGGCTAAATGTGACACAAAAACCAAGGCAGTTTTTATACAGTGATTAAATCACTAATTAGAGTAATTATATTACCTTGTGGTTAGTAAGAACAATATGGAGTCTTTCTAAAACTCATAATGGTTTAGGTAATTTCATTTGAACTTTTAACATAACCTTACATTCAGCTGTGGTGTTTTCATTTTGCAGTCTGGTATAAGTTTTGGAAAAAAGGGAGGACAGAAACTGGAAAGTTGGTTGAAAACAGTATGATTCCATACATTTTTATTTGTAAGACAAGGCTTGTAAGAAACTGAAGATTAAACAATCCTTTGAGAGAAGAGTAATGATTTCTTGAGATAAGAAGCTCCATAGCAATTCACTGTATTTTCACAGGTTTAAGTAAGAGCTCAGGAAAAATATCCACACACTGAAGATTACTCTCTCTATTCTCTGTTCTTCCATCTCTTTTTTATGAAAAAACACTGAATGCTTGTTCTGCTGTGAAACTAAAATACCACTTTGTCTGGTGTCTCTATGAGTAGTATTATTCTGAGAGGATTTTCAGAGAAGTCGCTACAGTTTTTTTGGATCATGGGTGGTTCAGGATTTGATTTCTCTAACAGCAGATGTGCAAGCACCCTCTGTAGCAAGTTTCTTCCTTATTAAGTAATCCAACAGCTACTGAGTGGCACAAAGTCAGTAACAACATCAAAAAAAGCCATCTTTACGTGCTGAGTATCAATGTAACTTCCAATACCAGTAAGCCTCATGGTTCTCATGTGCAGCCCAAAGACCTCACTGAGTTTTAATAATATAAAAGCACAAAATAACTTCATTGCAACTTGACAAGCCACGTGGTTTCCAAAATGCAAAGAGTAACAACACCACTACTGTACCAGCCTGAAGGTCAGGTTTTCATTTATGATGTGCCAGGACCTGCCTTGATTTTCTCACACATTTTAAAAGCTGGAACAATTTCATGGCCTGTTAAAGAAGTGACTAATGTAGGTGTGAACAGTTACCCAGTGGCAGCAACACATGGAGGAACCAGTAGATATGTTTTCTTATTTCTTTTCATTTATATAGGGCTCCTATGAAAAGACAGGCATTCGGTTTAATTCCTGGATAACAAAACACTCTTAAAATAAATTCACTTTTTAAACTTGTGTTAGCTGTTTCTCAACTTACCAACTTTCCTATTTCCACCTTAGCCCACAAACAGTCATTACTTTCAGGTAACAAGTTTAAATTTTAAAGTACAAAAAATTTCCATTTTCTACATTAAAAATTAAAAGTTGCTCCCACTAATTTTTATCTAAGTTAATACCTGTTTTTTCAGTTAAAAACACATGACTGAAATCACCACCTACACTCTCTTAAACTGAGAGTCTTTAAAACTCACACATAGAGGTGCTGTGGATGATCTGAAGGTGAAGGTTTGGCCTGAGTCCCAACAAGCAGCTGTACATTGGATTATGAAGAAGTGGTTATTTTATCCTTTGGATTACCAGATCATTTCAGTAGCATAAATAATACTTGCCAAAGCACAAACACATCAGATGGAAACAAGTAACTTCTTATTATGAAACATATTTTCTGAATTGAACCATTGAACTTGCTTCCCATTGCTCTGTATGGTTGTCATGGGTCTCAATTCAAATCTAGTCATCAGCAGACAGTGCCCTTGAACCTGACTTGATGCTTCAGGTGAGCACTGTATGCTAATATATTATACAAAATAAGATTACTCACGATAATCTGTTGTTCTGTATTTCCATTCATTAAAATGTTCATTAAATGTTCATTATACTGATAAAGAATTGTGGCAAATGTATTTTCAAAACTGGGCTCTTGACAGAACAGACCAAATCTGGCACTGCGGGCTATCCACATGCAAACTCTTAAGATGTCAACTAAAAAGAATATCACATTAAAATCACATCCTTTGGGTCATTTCAGTAATAACTGATTTGCCTTTGAATCACAGGACTTATCAGCTGATTGCTATGACCCATCTCAGATTACTGTGACATCCACAGTAACGTACTTTATGATGATGGTGTCTTCCATAAAACTGGACTAAGACACTGCCCTTCTCTGAGCACAACACACCCCAAACAAGTATAATCTCACCAGCATTTTCTCTTTCCCCTTCCAAGATCAGTGTCAAACAAAAAAAAGCACAACTATATGAATTTGAGAGAAAAAGGTTAATTAGAACAGAAGAGCAAAAAGTGATGCAGCCAAAAGTGCAAAAGAACACTTAAATTCTTAACACTTAAATGGCAAAAGAACCAAAAGAACACTTAAATTCTGCCCTCAGCTCAGCAGCTGCATCTGAATCTCCCAGAAGGAAAGAGCCATTCCCAGCATACGGTATCCACCAGCTGACACAAAATCAAGATGCAGTTTTAAGATTAAATTAAGGGTTTATGTGAACAACTTACAGTAAAATGCTGAACATACTACTTCTTTATTGACAATTGTAAATTTCAATTGAAATTGTAAATACAAAATTTTGATGATGACACGTGATGCAAGTCATACAGTGCCTTCAGGTGAAATTGAATTACAAAGTAAATGAATCAAAAACATTACTGCAGATATCCCTGAACTTCAGCTGTGGAACTATGGATACTAAAACATATGCTATAGCATCTGGTTGAAGACTATGATCTGCAAAGCTTACATGGGAAGGATTTAGCAATTATGTGCAATTTTCAAATGAACGTGAAAGACAAACAAGAATGTCTTTTGTTTATACCCATAAAACTTCCCTCAAAAACTGTGTTTAACTTTAGTAATTGTGGCAACTTCTGAACGTTTTGCTTACCTAAAAAACCTCCATCTCTTAAAAGATGCCTATTCTCATGCCACAGAGTTACTGCCTAGCACAGGGGTTGCAGAACCTTCCTTTGTACACTGAACAAAGTTGTTGTATGAATTACATACATGTTTACATACATGTTTACAGACATGTTTGTACAAGCATTCCTCACAAAGCTCAGCTTCTGCCTTCAAAAGCACAGGCAGGCTGAGCTGGCAGCGTATCTCTTGTGTTTTAGCAGGGAAGCAAAGTGGCTGCATTTTTCTTCAGGTAATTTGATAGCCACATCACGCACACACACACCAGCAGACCATGGATGATGTCTGCATTACTGCATGTGGCCCTCAAGAGGTTAACAAGCTGCAGAAATCAATGGCTGCCTTCTTCCTCCCAACACAGCTCCTCCAGTTACACTGATCTCGCCTTAAATTGATCTATGGCTCACTACACACCAACCTCTGTTATTTCAGGAAAAGAATTTTCCTGCACTGGGAACTGCTACCGGTTTTATTTCACATTTCTTTCACACTGCTGGGCTAGTATGTGCCCACAGGCAGCATGAATATAAAAATGATGGAGGTTATGCTAACAATGGTTGAGTTAACATCCAGAAATGATCACATAAATCAAATTTGGACAAGGATGTACTTAACTCTGCACCAGACATTCATTATATTGTTACTGTTCTTTCAAAGTAAACAAACTGTTATGCATTCAAATAAAACCTCTGAGTTTTTCTGCACAGTACTGCCTTCTATTATTTTATTGCATCTCAGCATACAATAAAAACAGGTCACCCAGCAGCATAAGTGGATAAAAAAGGGTTTATTAATTTTCAAAAGTGAACTGATTCAGAAAAGGGAAAGGTTTTTTCCTCTTCTTTCTTAAAGGATGCAGAATAAATCAGGTCCTCAAGCAGCTGCCTTTGACTCATACAATTTATATACCCTTTCCCCTCTTCTGAAGATGCAAAGGCATTTCATACACAGCCACTGTATGCCTGAAGAGCCTGGCAGGATTGGTGGAAAAGTGCTGGGGTATCTGGAAGATAAGGTGAGAGGGTGAGTCCTGCAATTTAAGATCTGGATAGTCTGCAAACAGCGAGAATTCTGGGAAACAATTTGTCTCTGGTCCTACAATTTTCCACACTGGTTCCTGGCTTGACAGCTGGTTAGAAAACTTCTCTTTGTGAGGCTGAGAGGTATGTAATTGACTGAGGAGGTATGTAATTGACCGGTGTTTATCCTTTTTTTCTGCATGCAAAACTATGCCATGCATTTAGATTACCTTTATTGAAGTCTTGTTCGGCATATTCACTGCATGTTTGGTTGCTGAATTTTTTTTTCACAGGAGAGTGCATAGCACTGATGATAAAAAAAAACCTGCTGTGCCTTCCTAGTATCTTCTTACATTACAGATTTATCATAATGACCAGCAGCATTGGTAGGGGTAGATGAACTAACACAGGTGATCTAAAAATAAATTACAAACTTACTATCTTATATTTTAATTGTGGATTAAGCACTTGTCAACTAGAAGAACAGAAAACCTCTTCTCTCTGCACTGTCTAAGCCTTCCAGATATGTTTCCCCTTGTAGTCCAAATAGCCTTCAGAAAGAAAATACTGAAGTTTTGAAGGAAGGCCTGAGAAAATGCACAAACCACCAGAAGCCCATATGGAAGGACTGTCACTTAAAAGCTTTCAGTCTAGTACAGAAGGACCAAGGAGCTCAGATGAATATGCTAGTTCTATGTCTCAATCATCTGGGTAAGAAACTAACAAACAGGATTGATTCAAATATAGTAAGATTGTGTCAATTTTATAATCTCAATATACATTGGTCACTGCAACTAAGAAGACTGAGATGAAGACCTTGCACTATATCATATCTACGTGTTGTACGGAAATCTTGTAAATGCAGAAATCCTCATAAGACTTCCTCAGACTATATGAATCCAAAAAAGTTGTGTTATAAACACTTTGTTTTTACTTGCTTCTCTCAAGTCTAAAATATTCTTTGTTCCTTGACTTCTAATAAAATTCATTTTTAGAGATCAAGTGCTCTTTGTCAGCTGCCATATAGGTTGCAACTGCATTACTTCTCTCTAGAGGGGTAATTTTTTTTTCAATTAGGCAGAAGCTGTGAGAAAGAGAGGGACCCTGAACACATCAGAGAAAAGCACAAAATTAGAAGTATAGCAAAAGAATTTTAAAATTTTCTGGTTTTGAGTAAAAATTTTGTTCTCCAACTGTTGAGGTCGGGGTTCTTGTTGAGGAGAAGCAGGTGAAGAAACAGGAATGGCCTTTGCGAGGGTTTCACAGAGATGTTTATTTCAGCCACGCGTGTGCACAGTCCCAGAGGCAAAGGCAAAGGCAAGGGCAGTGGTCTGGGGCTTTAGGTTGAGTACATGGGGGTTTCACAAGGGTGGGGTTAGGGTGTAGGGGCCAACAGGGAACCAGGCTGGGAGTGACCAAAAGGCTGACAGACAGAAAGAGGGCAGGGGGCTGTCCCAAGGAACAGAACAAGGGTTGTCTTGACCTGATAGAACAGGAGTTGTTATCAAAAGGAGATAACTGAGAGGCTTCTCCTATCTTTCTAACTGGGAGTGCCTTTCAAGGTCTCCACATCCAACCATGTGCACAAGTGCACAAAACCAATGCAAAGCCCTGTTTAGAGAGGAGATACTCATGTTTCTCTGGTTAGTGTGAGAGGTTCTGAGAAACCACCTTTCCAGGTGACCTGGCTTTAGAGTTTCCTTTTCTTTGAACATCACTTTAAGTGATGGTGGCTTGCAACAGCTGAGTCTTCAACTCATGAAGTTCCTGAAAAACTGTTGGCATCTTGAAGAACACTAGTCATGCAGTTTTTCCTCCCTGTCCCAAAATACATTCTTTTTGATACTGTTTGAAAGAGAATACAGAATTTAAGAATTATGCTGATTATCCCACTTATATACTGAATAATCCTATTACAACAAATTCTGGAGAAATTAGGGTTTCAAAGACCACTTAAGTAACAGAATATTAGCCATAGTAACAGGAAGAGGGATAGATTAAATCCAAATTTAAGATGAATTTAGATGTGTTTCTTATAACAATTTGAAGCCTTTATTTGGGCTATCACTCATTTTTATGCAAACAAACATTTTGACATCTTTTTATTAAGCCTCCTCCAAGTTCTTAGGAAATGGCATGTTATTTTCTGTTTTGTCACAATCTCATTATCATTTCATTATGAACCTTTGCCACTTCAGTCTTTGTACAGCAGTCAGGACCTTTGCTTCCTAAAACTGTGAATGTTCTATAGCTGATTGCAGTTTCTCCACAGGAAACAGTGCATCCCCTCCTCCTTCACTGTCCTTGAGAAAAAACAACATAACCTGTAGTTACAGCAAACTCAACTTTCATTTATCATTTTAATGATCCCTTCTCCTTGTTCTTTCTCTTCCTCTGGTCATTTGGAAAGTATTCTCAGTATTATCTTCAGTACATCCTTTCCCTTTTCTAATCAAGGAAAAGAAGGTGGGGTGGCAGAATGGGTCACACATCATTTGGCAACTTTTAAAGGGACATCTCCAGTTAACGGAATCCTAAGTCTGTACTAAAAGAATAAGTTACAAATGTGTGTAATCAACTCAGTGTTCGCTAAGATTTTGTGTGTGAAGCACATGTAGGTTTTTTGTTTGTTTTGCTTGGTTTTGTTTGTTCTGAGACCTCCTGAAGCATTCACAACCCAAAGTGACGCATTTTGTTAGCATATGAAGGTATGTGCATCTATCAGTTTTATATTCTGGCATTCATTTTCTGCAAATGTGTCATTAAAGCTAAACAAGGAGCATGAATGGCAGGAAGTAGGTTATACTTTTCAGACAAACTCTGTTATTAAATTTTGCATATAACAGCACTTAGAAAAATACAAAAATGCAAACTCTTCCTCCAAAAAAAACCCCCACATTTGATGAAAAGGGTGAACTGGATTGACTTCCAACGACAGGAAAAATTTTTAAATCCAGTGAGGAGTCAATGGAAAAGAGAACAATCCCTGTGCTGAAATATTAAGGGATTCCAAGTTCTCTTCCTTGAATAGGTAACTGATGGCAAGACCACAGGCGGACCAGTTCTGGAAATGTTCATCCCATTCAAACAAACTAACCAGATAAAGAAGCCTACGTGTCTTAGGCTTGACGTTGATGAGTATCTTTTGGAGGGGCTTATCCATGAGGAACTAGAGGAGATATTATGTAGAAATAATGCAGACCTCATAAGATCTCTCCCTTTCTAATTTAAAAACCATCTGGAACTTTGGACTCATCTCCACAGACTGGGATCTGAGTAATCCAATCAGCCCTTAAAACTTCCTCACAAGACTTTTAGTGTCCTAATTTAACCTAGGTCAGAAATATCTAAAAAGGCATCTCTCACTCCCACTTCTTTTTCTAGCCAAAGGCAACAAAACAAGGCACTTAACCAAACTCTTTTTAACCTCACTCAGTTGGGTTCGGGTTACTTGGTGGTTCAGTTTTGGGTTGGTGGCTGCGGTTAAGTTTTATTTTCCCTGGAGATGGGCCCTACCTGAAAGCCCTGGAGTGTTCAAAATTCAAACCCAAAAATGAATGTAAATTTTGCAACAGACCCTTCCATAGACAGGAAGAAACCACAGATTAAAATGTCCACAGACTTTGGTTCTTTGAGATGGAGACATTTTCATGACTTCATATCTTCCCTTACTAATCCTGACAACACGTTTCATTTCTCCAATACTTAATTCATCACATGCCTGCAAAGTATGTGACGAATTCACTTTATTTGCAAACAAACTGAAAACCAGAATATTTTGCTTGACTCAGATCAGACATCAAATCAAGAATAGAGACGGAATGCTACGTAATATTACCACTTATCATCATTTGGAGTAAAAAGTATAGAATCTGTAATAAATTAGTTTCCCAATCTAAGCTTAAAGCAGGTGGAGCTCTTTTGGACTCAACTTCTGCCTGCATGACAACATCAAGATCCTAAGTAATATAGAGACATACCTTTGGAATGTCTACAGACATGTTTTGACATTTTACATATTCTCAGATCCCACTCTGTGTTCCTGTTGTGCAAGGCATAAGAAAACAGGTATCTCTCTGGGTAACACCACTTGGGTACAGAGACTCCAATTTGCAGGCCACATATATAAATACTGAAGTGAATACTGAAGAAGTGAATTAAATATAGTCAATTAAAGGCTAATAATTTTGTCATTTGCAAGCCAAAATTTAATCCAGACAAAAGCTTAGCATAAACAAGACAGGAACTGGAGAATTTAAGTCTTAAGAACCTGGTTGCCTTCTGACATGCTTGACATGCATGTTTATAAATAACAAGTTACTTATCTCAGCAGTAAACTATGTTATTTTGTTACTCTACTTGATTGAACCTGGCAGTGAAACAAAGTATCTAACATTAATGCAGTTGGGTGAGGTCTTCTTGCTTACTGCTGCATGTTTACCTACAAGTCCAGATTTATCACAAGGAATTCCCTCAAACTTTGAGTTAAGGCAAGGAAGAAGTGTACTGTCACATTCACCAAAACAACTCATGAGATAATGAAATCCATTTAAATCAATGCATATTAGTCACTGGTGGGATCTGCTTCAATGACTCACTAAGCAACTTTGTGAATCAGAGAACTAAATTATTGCTTACCATAGCTACGTTCCTTTATACCTCAAATCCAAACCATACTCTGCTGAAAGGAAAATTAGATTAATTTGCACAGCAGAAGTGTTTCAAATTCTAAATTATTACCCTGCAAATATTCAGTTTAGCTCCTTTTCTGTCCTGTGAACATGGTAAGGTTAATTTAATTCACTGAAATGTGGAAGTGTCAATGAGCTGCCAACATCAATTTCAACCTGCACCAGGTTCAGTTTCAAGCTTGAGCTACCTAGTTCACAGTCAAAATTTCCTAAAATTTGTTTGGAATTAATTGAAAACTCTCACCCTGTTTTCCTATGCAAAATTTTAATCTCTTAATTTTGGAGTTCATAAAGTCTGGTATTGGTTCATTAAGCCTCCTAGTGAACAGGGAGCCTCAAGTCTGTCATGAGGGGCTTGTTTTTGTCTGGGGGAATGTTAGGGGCCACCGGGAGCAGGTGGTTTCTGTCCTATCAGGACAGAAGGAGGGCTGGTGCACTTGCCTCCAGTGGGTCTCCACTCCAGGCTGGTAACAAGCAGCGGCTGCCGCAATTTCCCCGCAGGGGAGGAGCAGCTACATGGCTTCCCCTCAAGCTTCTGCCTCGCTGCCATCAACACAGAACAGAATCTGGTAGTCACACAGGTCTCCACAAGCTGCGGGACAAACTCTAGGGGCCAGGGCAAACATTTGCTCCTCAGGAAACAGAACCAAGGAGTTCTCAGTGACACAGTGTTTTTTTACACTTGACTTGGTATTCCAGAGTTATCTTAGGAGTCCCCAAAACCCACCAGTGCTACTATGCCTAGGATAGCTTGCAACTTGGCAGAGAAAAGACAGGAAGACACTAAAGCCCTGCATCTCCCCCAGACAGGATTCTGAAAAGTCCTCATGGTCCCGACAGCCTGGCAAAGTCAAGGTGAAGTAACACTGACTTTATACTGCAGAGAGTCACTGGAAGAATGAGTAGATGGCATCACAGCCTCAAACAGCAAGAAGCCAACATTAATCCAGTTGGCTTTGATTAGGGCTACAGAAGATCCCATTTTCAGAGTGTGGGAAGTTTTCCTATCCAAAAAGACTTCATGGTGTCTTAGGTTACACAGTGACTTTACTGTAGGACTCCAGAAAAAACAGAAGATATGGTTTAGTCAGCATTAACCCTTAACAGACTAACTTGACTGAATCTGCAAGTACCCTAAAAAAAAGTTACATGTACGTAACCTTTAGTCTGACATTAAATATATCAATGCCCTGTATTTTTTTTACATGTGAATTTACATAATGGATGTCAACTCTGTTCAAGAATGAGCTTCAGTGTTTTCCGTTACTTTAAAATAAGGCTGGTACTGTATTTCAGATGTGAGATGGAACAATCGCTATTTAAGCTCAGATTGTTAGTGAGAAGCTGGAGCAATGTTTATGCTTTATTTGTTTATGACCTCTGAGTATATTTACTATAAAATTTCCTCTGCCTCTTCTCTCCCTCACTCTAATATCTTTCAGCATACAGTTGATGCCTACCAGTTACTGCCCCCAAACAAATGCAACATGGTGACAAAATTTTACTGCAAGTATTGGTTGGGTACTTTTCAAGAAAGTGTGCAGTAGAGACATTTATATATATTTCTTTCTGATAGGATGTGCAGCAGCATGTTTTTTGCTCCTTCTGTGCTTATGTTTTTTGCTACTTCTGCATGGCAGAAATGGATTTAACAGGCAGATGTAGATGAACAAATATTACAAAAGCTTGTTTATTTCCTTGCAAAACACATCTGCATGCTGACACTGAATATCTTCATTTACTTGTAGGTCACCAAGTGAGCCAGGCCCAGCACACTTGCCAGCTACAAAATCAGTAGTCAAGGATCTAGAAATCTCACTTCATTTTGCACCAAAAAATTATGGCAACACTACTCCTTAGAGAAAATGGTAAATATATTAAAACCTGAAAACCATGGGAAATCAAAGATCGAGATCACTGCTTTCCCTTACAGAGATTGTGATCAGCCACACTGAGGTATTTCAGATTATGGAAAAGCAGTACTATGAGTAAGCTGAAGGTCTCCATGACAGAGAGCACAGGAGCATAGAACCCCAGGTGCCCCACCCTGTTGGACCAGAGGTGCACACACAAGGAGGCACCACTTTTTAGGTTCAGCAGTTACATTTAGAGGGATTAAGTGGAGTGTCCTGCTCCCAGCATGATCAAAGGCTGAGTATTCACCAGAGCATCCCTCGCCATGGATGTCTCCCTACACAGTCCACGGACAGCACCAGCATTTCCCAGAAACTGGCAGGATCTGGAAGATGGCAGGACTCATCCACACAGGCTAAAAGTGAAAGCTCTATCGCCAGAAAAAAAAACCCTCAATCTATTCTTCTGTTTTTCCTTCTCCACAGGTAAAGAAACTGAAAACTTTTCAGTTTCTTTACCCGTGGAGAAGGAAAACCACAAGAATGGAATTTTACATAACGTGTATGTATTCAGAATAAAAAAGAAATAATTAATTTAGTGGCATTTGAATATGAATATATCCACTCCTACTCCATGAATAAGAAGTGTTTTATTTTCTCTCAGTCTTTTTAAGGGCATGCATGACCAGTACTATTTCCAGCTAGCCTACACCTGATTTTTCTTCATGTTTTTCATTCACAATTAAATTGTCCTCAAAACTACTCAACCAGTAAGTTATTCCCTTTGTCCTGGGAAAACTAATAGACCCATCTCACCCCTTACCTCTTTCCACCTCAGCCACAGCAAGCTCTCTGATGGACTTACAACCCAGAAAACACCTTTAATGAGCAAGCAGCACGTTGCTGGGTGGCAGTAACTCTGCCAGAGTGGGTGAATGCAGCCCATCAGATCCCAAGCCCTCCCCTCCCCAGCTCCTCTTTACTCCTGACTCCCAGCCAGCCTTCCAATTTTGCTTCCTCCTCACTCCCCTCACTCCCCACTTCCTCCTCCCTTCCCCTTCCCCAGGCACCCAGACAAGGAGGTACAAAGAGGAGAATTCAAACTTTGGTTTGACAATTGCTCTTTGATGAAAAGCACAATTGCTAGAAGCCCAACAGCATCAGCACTGAAACTGTCGGAGCTCCAGTCTGTTTTGATGAAGACAGTGAATAACAGTTTTTTCAAAGGTTGCTTGTGCAGTACACAAGGACATCGAGATCTGCCTATGTCCAAACACTGAAGTTAACACAGCACCCAGGCTGAGTGCTACAGGGCCCAAGACTAAGTGGTCACCGGATTTTTATTTTATTTCTTACACTCTTGCTAATGGGTTTGCATCAGTATAGAGAGTCCATCAGGTGAAAAAAAAAAACAGCAGGGTCTCTATTTGTTTTTTTCTTCTTTTTAGATTTGCTGTCCTTTATTTACAACAGTGGCAAAGTAACTTCAATCAAAATGAGGTTAAGATTATTTTTAACAGATGTTCACTGCTGGCCTGACCCAAAATCCATTGACGTCAATGAGAAGACTCCATGGGGCTTTGGATTGGGTTCTAATTGTTGGAAAAATTAATGTTATTGTAAACCACTGGTCAGTGCTGTCACATGCTCCCCTTCTGTGCCAATTCTATATGACCGGATAACAGCTTCACATAAATCTGTTCCAACTGTTGTCTAAGAGGCTAAAGGACACAGAGGTTTATCTTTTTAATTCAGAACTGCCACTGCTCCTTCCCTAGCACAACCTATGGCCCTACTGTATTTGCATTTGACAGATTGAGCATTATGTACTATTCATAAAATCAAAATATTTCATAGCCAGAGACTGAGTGGAAATAATGGAATTAATGCTGACTGTGTGAAGACAGCTGAGCTACAGATATGTATGAGATGAGATAGTTTGGTTCATATACTTTCAATAGAGATTTTTATTTGTTTTTATTTAAATACAGACCTGAAAGAAGGGTTGCACTTACTGTTAAGAAGACGGAAGTCTATAAATGGGTAGGAGCCACGGCGCTCGGAGACAACCCCTGTCTGACCTCTCACCCGTGCATCTCCTGCAAAACACAAAATCCCCAGAGACATTAGAAGGGGCAGCTGCCTTTCTCTGCTGTTTTGATCTACATCTATTTTTTAATACAATGTGACGACACTACACTCCTCCAGTGGGAAAACTAATGTCCAAAAAATCATCTCCCATGACATCCCTCGGTAATTGGGTAAAGCAGTACACAGCTGATCCTCTTATCAGAACAAAGACACAAAAAAACCTTCATTGCTGGCTGGAATTAAACCACAACATTATCATTTTGAACAACTTCTTGCCCAGCAAGCAGACTCTCATTACTTCACAAAAAGTGCAGACATCTGCTTTTTTTTTTCTCAAGCAAGAACAGGTAGGACTCTGACTGTCATGGCTTCACATGCAAAGGTCCCAGTCTAAGCCCACAATCCAAATGACCTCCACAGTTGTGGGACTGGTCTCAAAATCATTAGCTGATGAAAAAATCCCCCCAAAAAAGTATGAAGGTGTTTTGCACTTAAGTGGGTGGTTAGTTTGTTTGTTCATTTGTTTTGATTTTACTTTCTGCTCTTTGAGCACTCTGAAAAATGCAAGCCTTCTCCTCAAACATTGCAGCTGTTTTATGTAAGTGAAAACCTGATGTTCTCAGATAAGCATTACTCTGGAGCGTTAGTATGTATATTTAAAGATGATGAAGTGCCAACACAATACTAATTAGTATTGCTGTGCACTAGTTCTGACTTACCATGTAATACTGATGAAATAGGCAAAACTAATTTAAGGAGAAAAATGCTCCTCAGGATGAGTAAGAGCTCCAAAACCTCTATCCAAGTAGACAGGAAGTAGTAATAAAGCAGTCATTTTTGTGTTTCCATAATTTTAAGTATCTTGTACTGCAATACAGTTGTTTCTTTACAGGCAATTAACAAGACCAAAATATTACAAATTCTTAAATAAGATGAAGTTTGGAGATTTTGAGGTTCTAGTTAGAGTACTCTAGTTCTTCACCATACTAATTCCTCTTCCACAGAAACAGAGACCGCAGTGTTGAAAGCATACCCACTGCACATCCTTACACAGCTCACATTGTAGTCCTCTCAAAGTTTGTACTAAAGTATGAATTTTTAGTTAGTCTGAATTCCATTTCCTCTGGGATACAAATATAGCATCTGACTAATCTAAACAACAATAATTTCAGAATTTGGCTGCTAGTGCTAGCTTCTACTGCTTGTGTTTAAAAACAAGAAAACATCTTGTAGCATAAAAGAAGGATCTAGTTAAATGCTGTTATTTTTTTCTATCTAATGTTCACTTAAAATGTGCTTACAATTATGTTTAAGGGAAGAAAGCCAAGTAGAATTATTAAGTTAAATATTTGAGGTGGAGAAAAACTTCCGTGCCCTCTAGGGGTCCTTAGAGATACGAAAGACACAAGAGAGCACATGCAAATTAAGAATATTTCAAACACAGTCACTTTTGATTACAAATATAAATCTAGGTTCTCTCACCCTTACTTTCACTTTACTTTTTTGTTCCCAGAGACAAGACACATGTTCCCTGTTCTTGGCTCTTGCTTGCCAACCACTCTAAGGAACCAATCCAAAACAACTCAAGCTGTTGTTGACCCTACTTACCCCTCCTGATAGCAGGGGCAGGAGGTGCAAAACTCTACCTGCTCTTCAGCTGTTCCACTTCAAAGGCAGGGTAATGCCGTGGGTCTACCTCCATCAGCAGCTTAAAATTACATGCCATGTAATTGTGGCAATGAAGGTATATGAACCCATCCCCCACGATCCTTGTGTTGAAGAGTAGAAGGGTGGAGCAAATAGGAGAGTTTGTAAAACACCGACACAAGAATCATCAGCACCCACAAGCCAGAGCCCATGAAGCAGCACTCACACTTGAAAGCATTGCTCTCTGCCACAGATAACCCATCAGATTGGCTCACGTGTGCAGAAGGAGTAAGAATGGCAAGCATATGGTGCACATTATATAAACTCAAAAAAATCAGGCAGGCTTGAGCCTGCTACTAATACAGGCATCAGCAAATTAAGAACGGGTGTGAATTCAGAGCATGCCTTGACCAACGGTTTTGTTTTTCTGCAGGCACCAATGAATTGACAGGAATCTGCAAGTAATCCCCTGCATTACATACTGATAAACATGTCATTTGTAACTATAGCAGCAGAGACATTAAAAAAAAAAAAAAAAAGAGAAATTCAGACTCCAAAAATCTGAAAAAACACCCAAAGCCTATGATACTATAAAATCAGCAAGACTGATATTCTTTCTAGGCATAAATAATACATCCATCAAATCAAAGGAGGTACTGTAGTATTAGAGAAAATCATATACAGTCATGTATCAAAAGGATTGCTAAACTCTGATCTCAATACTATGACCCGAAATTTTGAGGAAGAGAACACTAAAGGTAGACAGACAATTTTAACACTGAAGAAAACACAAGGTGGGCTTACCAAAAGTAGACCATCCAAGATACTTAATTACCTCTAATAAGATAGCTAACTGTTAGACAAAAGGAAAAGAAAGCAATACTGTAGTGCAATTCAATCATATGGACCTCGTTAAACATACAAGAGAAGGCAAGAGAAGAGTACAAGAACTGAAGATTAAAAATAAGACGATAACACAGTGCATTGAAAGGAAATCTTTGCTTGGGAACAATTACTCCATGATCTCCATGATACTTAGAAAATTTATGCTGAGAATAGTCCTAAAGAATTTTTATTGATGATCTTAACACAGAAGATCACTACTGATACTTGAGGATAACACAATGCTGGAAGATACCAGGTATTAAGAGCTATAGCTATTTTAAGTTAAGTTCATTGCTGCTGTCACCTTTTCTGTCCCAACTGTTCTGTGGCCCAGACACCTGGATGTTCCTGGTAGCCCAGCTTCCTCCCATGGTGCTGCTGTCTCATATAGAGCTACAGACTAGCCAAATTCAGTGCTTATGTACACTATTCAAAGCTATTTCAGCAAAGATAGGGAAAGCAATGGAGCTATGGATGCAACTAGTAAGAAATGTGAATGAATTTTATTGAACTAGCAAAGAAAGCCCAGGAACTGAAAAATGACAACTTAGTGATGATTCTAATTGGCTATTTATGTAATTTTACTTTTTTTACAGACAATATAATTTTGGGCTATCTCTAGCACTACAGGAATCTCTGTAGAATAAATCTGCATCCCTGATGACTTAAGAAAAGCCACGAAAATCTCTATATTCTTATATGATTATTAACTTTATCCTGAGGGAAGGCAAGTTTCTGATGAGTCAAAGATGTTATCAAGTAGCTCTACCTCATGAATCTGTTATTTCAAAATACTTCATCAGGTGCCACCTAGTCTCTCTCTACATAATTAGAGAAAGATTAGTAAGGAAGTGGTGGTGGGCTAAAACAACCACACCTCCCTTCCTCCATTTTTTCTTGGCTCACATTATTTGGAAAATATTTATATACTTCTCTATTACTTTTAATTACAGCAAAGTACACTCAACAGAGAGACTAAGAAGAGGAATTACACCAGATATACAACTTACCACATGGATTTTAATTTCCAAGAGGCAAGGGCCGTTCATGGCAACACATTCAATGTTATTTTTTTGCTTTGACAGATGACTTTGAGGCTGACTTTCATCAGTCCACAAGACCTCTTTGTCTCCACCTTAAAAATCAAGCTAAGCAGTCATTCTGACAATTTATGCAATTAGCAGTTTTAGATAAATAATCCTTTTTAGACCAAAAGGAAGGAATTCTGTGGTAACAAGTCAGGGTGAAGGGGAATGGTCAGGGTACAGGTTCTCCATGACTGCTTTGGGCTGAAGATGCAAGGCTAGAACATCTGCAGTTGCAAACACCAGGGGCTGCACCCTCACTGGTGCCAAGCTGCCACAAGAGCTTCCAGCAGGGACATTTCCCAAGGGCTGCTGTGCTCTTGAATTTTACTCTGTCCTTGTTAAAACAGACAAGAACACAAACCAAATAAACCAAAGCAACCTATATAAGGAGGTAGAGCTGTGACTGAGATGCATGACAGATCACAGGCCCAAGAAAATAAGCTATCAGGCAAGAACCATGGCACTACTGCAGCCACAGCATCAAGGGCACTTCAAGATAGTTCAGAAGGGTTAAGAAAAAAATGAGGCAGCTCTTAATCACATCTGGAGGAAAGAGCCATCCGCACTGAGGAAAACAACTTCTCTAAGACTTGCCTGAAACAGCGTGTGATTCAATTTCACTGAGCAAGCACAACAAATTAGGAGAGAAAACAGGGCCATAGATGTGACAAAACAACAGAGTAGCTTCATCCAGCAGAAGTTAGGACGAACCACCAAATTATTGATTCTATTTAGTACGCAGCTCCATGTGGTAAATCAGGAATACCACAGCAAATTCACAAGAGGTTACAAGTATTTATTCCAGTCAGGCTTTCTTACAATCTTCATTCCAGTATTTCTTAAGCTGACTGTTCAGGGTACATACTGCAGTGGCTGACTTTTCACAGAAAGCCAAGCAGCAGTAGTAAGGCCTCTTATGGACTCCATGGAGCCCATGGCTCCTCCAATACTTCAGTTATGAAAAAGCTTGGGATTTCCGATGTGGAGGAAGAGGACCTGATGATGTTTTAAGCATCAATCTGGTTTTAGTGGAACGCTTTCTAAAAAAGAGAAGTATTGCTCTGAAAAAGTAGCAAACTCAAAGGAAAAGTTAGGTTAAAAGTGAGCACCAGAATTACTGGAATTATATTTTTATTTGAAAAGATCTAATGGTTGTTCATGGTGATTCATGTTGGTTTGTGTTATTTTCATTTTGTTGTATTAGTGCTGTAAGTGTTACTGTAAATTCTTTTTTGTAGAAGGCATTTTATGAAGATTTCTCATGTGCATCAGATCTTCTGAACAAAACCATTTCCTGTGAACAGACAAAGAGAGACTGATTTAAGGGTTACAGACTCAGGATGGCTGCCCTTTGCAGCAGGAGAAACTGGAGCAGCCACTTCATTCATTTGTAAGCACTGAAATTTTAAGCACGTAAACATTCCAAAATGTAAGGTTTTCTGTGCTGTATGCTGCATGGTTCTACTATTTCTGCTAGTAGTCCTAATGAGCTCATAGTATTGATTTCATCCATTGTATTGTGCAGATTGGTTTCAAAATGCTCTGCAAAGGACAGTAATTGCTGGAACTCCTTTTTCACAAAAAGAGGATAAAATGATGAATAGAAACTGTAATTCAGTTTTGTAAATGCTTTTTACATAGAAAATAACTTAATTTCCCTTGCAGTAGTCCTACCCTGTGAATGAATTGTTTTTATTTATTTATTACTAGTCAGTTACTTGGAGTTCAGCTATTAAAAATTCCTTTTCCAGCTGCAGATGAGCCATTTCACACATCCTGTTTTCTTAGTATTTTGAAGTGAATGGTGGTTCTTACATTCAACAAGAACTACTGGGACTGCTTTGCTGTACCTGCCAGCTCTAATTTCTGCTCTCCTTTACAGACCAAAATCCACACTGCAGCTGTATCTTAGCCTCCCAAACAGTACTATCACCACTCCTTGTGCTGATCAGTAAAATGCAAGAAAGAGAAATTGACAATCTGTTCATAAAACCCTCCACAATGCTGGAATTCTCCTGGTATGTCTTCCCTGGATATAGAGGAAGACCCTAGGATCCACAGGCATACCTTTAACAGCCATTGTCCATTCTGACAAACAAGCAAGTTAAATGAGTGTTTTACAGACACTCTAGGAACCCTCTCTTTAATCGTATCATATAACACCAGTGTCTCTGGTGAAAAGACTGAACTGATGCATCTTGAGGAAAAGCTCTTACATGCAGACTTTGGAAAAAGCTCTTGCAGACAAGTGAAAACCAAGAGGATGAGAAAACTGCCACAAGAGAACCAGATAAAACAGCAGTCATGAGAAACTCAGATGTTGAAGCAGCACCCACATTTTGCATGAGCTAACAAAGGTAGGTTCCAAAACCTCAATGTATTATATTGTACTGGCAATTCTTTCACTTGTTTTTGATTTTGATAATGGGCTATGAATTATTGCCTTAAGGTCAAACGTATTTCACACACTCGTAGGTCTAAATGAGTGAAGTAGGTGCCTCCACCCAGTGACTAATGCTTTAAGAGATTTTCAAAGACCCATGCTTCTGACTTTGATGCAGATGGAGTCTAAGACCCTTCTTTTCCTAAATTAGGTGCCATGATTATAAGCAGAGCATGAGGAGGAAGGAATCCAAGACCTCACCCATGAGGACTATATTCAGAAAACTGGGACCACATCAAACCCCTTACCTGTGAGTACACCTTTGACTGTGATTGTCCCTGTGACTATTTGCTAACAAACAGAACAGACACATACACCTTCAGTTCACACCAAAGTAGGCACACCCTCAAAACACCTACCTACTGTGTACACTCGTACAGTGTAGTATTATCCCACAGCTCAGTTAAACAAAGAACAGCACTTGTTATGCAACAGCCATTGGAGTATGAATCTGGATAAAACACAGTAACTTATCTCTTTGATTCTACTGAATGATATCTACTTACCTTTTAGTATTTTCTAGATGAAATACAAAAGTTTATATAAAAGTTTACATGAAGTGCTAAACCACAGGACACAAAGAGGGACCATAAGAATGGGCATTCTGCACAGCCTGCTTAATTAGGAACTTTTTCTTTTGAAGACATGGGAGATTCAGATATAGGAAGGAGCTTGCCAGTAAAATTTTTACAAATTCAGCCAATGGCTTTCATATGCAGATAAAAAGATAGACAAGTGGTATTATCTATCAGGAAAGGATAGGGAGTTACTGAACTAAAACCAGGACACAGGTCTTGAAAAAAAGAATCCAACAAGAGAGAATGGAGACCTATATAAATCCAGCATTTTAAGTGCAGAAGACAGAAGTCATCTATCACCACCTCCATACTTGAAAGGCTTAGATGGTTTAGACGGCCAATATTGGTAAATATTTTCCTTGCACTGTATTGTAAGAAACAAGCCATCGACTATCTAGAGGGGCTGAAGTCACTATAAGAAAGGGAAAGGAAAGCCTGGGAGAACAGCTGCATACGACTGACAGTGTCTTGAGAGTCTCACTGCTGCGATCCCAAATGGAAGCATTCTGTCTGACTTCAGGCTTACCACAGCGCTGCTGCTCAGCAGGGCTGGAGTAGTAACAGAGGTCCTGGGATACTCTGAAGCAGACAGGATCCTCTTAGTAAAGTGGATATAACCATTCCAAGTTCTGATGCTAGGAACCACCTGTTTGTATCTTGAGTTTTGTATGGTATTATTGATGGGGCATTTTTGTCTCCAAATACTGACCACTGACTTTACAGGAAAAGAGGATATTAATATAGATAGGGCACTGCACTGTCTTGATAATCTTGTCTTCCTAAATGGTTTGATAGCTTGTAAATTTCTCTGCATTAGAGGACAGGAGCCATGTCAGCAGAATCAGGTTCCTTGCACTGCTATCATTGCTATTACTGTAGAGCCCTGCTGGCAACTCGCAAAACTTACTGGTTTTCCTAAAAATGAAATTGAATTGTAACAAACACCTTAAAAAGTAAATAATACATCCAGCAATGTTAAGAGCTGTAATAAAAGTAATAACAGCTACAGCATAGTCTTAGCAACAGGTAGTAGGTTGCATTACCATGGCAACCTTGAACATAATATCCTACTGTCATGCTACTCCATCCCTCTCCCAAATAAATTACAGCATAAATAAAAGAACGTTATTACTTATTCAATTCAAAATTTTTTGATCCTAGTCTTCAGCTACTTTTAGCCACTGAAAAAAACCCATATTTAATAACAAAGACATCTTCTAAGACATCTACACTCCCAATTCCAAGTCATTAGGCTTTCATTTTGTATAAAAGAAAAAGCACAAAAGGTCTGTTTTTTCTAAGACCAATGCCAAAAAGAGGTATAGAATTCAAATTTCTATGCACAGTGCAATAGGTGAAGCTACTTCTGTTTCATTCCCCAAAGATAAGGATTTTCTTCTCATGAATGTATCAAAACCCTAAGTTATCCCAAATATAAATTACATTTTCTTAACTGTAATAACATTCTAGATATAGATACTCTTTCAGGGACCCTTTTGTATTTGCCTATGCATTATAACTTCAAACTGAATTCTTTCAAACATTTACATTTTATTATATGGATTTGTGATTTGAACATTGGCAAGTCTTTAAATGCTTCTACTCTGAGAACACAATTGGACTTCCTGAATCCACCAGTGAGGGTTTTGAAGTTGAAAAACTGAAAGATGAGCTAATTGTAGAGCATTTATTCTACCATGTCTGCCTTACTGTTCTCCATTCTCATTTCTCACCCAGCAATAATATTTGTTAAGAGCTCTCTTAAATTAACTTTAAATTTTTTGTTCTACAAGTTCTTCAAGAACTTATATGTAAGTATACACACATAATAGGTTGCAATG
Organism: Toxostoma redivivum; assembly: GCA_013397375.1. Classification (NCBI taxonomy): domain Eukaryota; kingdom Metazoa; phylum Chordata; class Aves; order Passeriformes; family Mimidae; genus Toxostoma; species Toxostoma redivivum. Next base: position 99,565 of record VXBI01010438.1, read on the forward strand.
ACTGAGCCACAAGGTATCATTCTCATTTTTGGCTAAGGCACTATTATGTTGGCAAGCAGAAAATAGTTGATATTACAATCACTGTAAATCTAGCATAGCCATTGCTTAAAATTTGATATATTATATATAATTAATTTAGGTAAAATAAAAATTGGTAAAATTACATAAATATTAATGGAAAAAATGCTGCTCATTCCAAAGTGTAACAGAACAAATATAACTTTTTTTTAAATGTTCAATAATTTGGTATAAATATTTTTTGTTTCTGAGAAAGAGGGCATGCTTGGAAATAAAATGCAGGATGATAATCATAAGCCCTGAGCTCATTTCCTGGTTTCTTATGGAACAAACTGTTTTCTTTCCATGCCTCAGTTTTCCACTTCTGTGTTTTGTTTGTTCTGAGCAGACAGTGAGTTCTCTAGTGCAGGGCCTCAGCAGTTCAACAGCATTTTCTACCTGCAGTTCTGGTCCTGGTTTCTACATTACCACAGTTCAAACACTTATTATCTCTGCCTTTTTTACAACCAACAGTTAAGTTAGACAACACAATAGAAAATGAATGCAGAAGGGTTTACTTGTGCCATTAAATCAAAATTTGCTTTCAACTCTCTAATGTGACACTTAAGAAAATTTCCCTCTATTTCCACAGCTTTGCCCACAAGATTTCTCCACCCTCTCTTTCCCATTAAACTACAAAAGACACACGTTTAAAACCATAAGTAGTAATACAGCAATTGCCATCGACTACTTTTGAAACACCTGACATTAGCCAAAACCTCAAGTCTATCAACAGTTTTCACAGAACGGCAGCCTGTGGAGCCAAGCAGGAAAAGCACAAGACCCTCTGAATTTGCTCCCCTCTGATTCTGTGCTGAAATTGCACAGCTGCCATTTGCCTCATACAAGGGGACTGAGTCTCAGTTGATTCAGTCTGTCTCACCGTATCTAATGTATGGTGCTTGCACAACCCTTTAAGATGCATCAGTACAAAGCCAACGTTGGAGATGAGTGAGACACAATAAACTTCATTTGTCTCAATCTTGTGCATTGAGCACTGGATAATCCTTCCCTGTCATCTTTGCACGTTCTTCATCTCCTCTTTTCCGACTCTGCTTTGCATTATATATATACACACACATATATATACACATGTGCATGTATCCCTAACTCTTACGTGACCCTTCTTCTTCACCTCCGACTCAGCAGTGATTCAGCCTCCCCTCTGCTCACTACTCTGAGGCTGCAGTACTGTGCAGTGGTCTAACAACCAGCCCAGAAGCACTGGCCACTTAGTCTTCCCCATGGAGCTGCCCCAAGGGTCTTTATGGCTGGAGAGAGCAATGACAGGGAAAAGGAGGAGAAAGAAGTGCTGAGCACTAGCTTGGCAGCACAGGGAGCTGCCTGTTACATCTTGCAGGAGAAAACTTTACTTACCACCTGAAGCATTGCTCTGATTAAAAGCTTTATCTATATGGGAGACTGCAGGAACAAATGTCTTGACGTTAATAATTTGAATTATTTTTGTACATTATATTTTGCAATAAATTCTTCTCTATCTTTTGAATTCAAAAGAAGTATCTATGGTAAATAACTGTAAATCTTCCTTCTTATTTTTAAATTTGGTCTAGTACCTCTATGGAACATATAGATGTTAGACATATGAGATACTAGACAAGAGGTACCAGACTAGATACTATTGAACCCCCAAAACTCAGTGAATTATTGATCAATAAGGCAAGAGAACTTTGTCCAAAGTAAGCACTGGTTTTTAGAATAAGGTAACCTTAGCATTATTTCTTTATTCAAAATGAGTATTTCCTGAGCTAGTCCTAGGCTAGTCTATATCTTATCATGCAATACTTCTTAATCATGAAGTATTTTTTAAATAAAAAGATAGCATATGTATGTAACGTAACTATTCGGAATGGAATCTGTTACATTTTGATGCTAGACATAAGAACAAAGCTGCATCAAGTGGAAGCTGAGCTTAACTGATCTACCATTTGGAAAATATTTGTCTCTTCCTGTTTTTTACATGGTATTTTTCAAATAATTCATTGGATCTAAAAAAAAAAAAAAAAGAAATAAAAATAACCCCAGCAAAACCCACCACACCCAAATCAGCAGAAGAATCCTAATCTAGCAATAATTTTTAGCAAATATGCTGCCCCTTACACTTAGATCACTGATGTGGATCATTCTTGCTCGGTACTATGCATTTAAATTTTAAAACTTCAGAAAAGTGTGGCAAAAGAGAAAGCTCTGGATCAGTCTCATGTTACTCCAACATTAGCATAGTCTCTGTGCCCCATTCACTGTTATGGTTCAGTTGCCTTAAATATCTAAAGTACAATTAAATAGCAATTTACCTTTCTTCTTCATGGCACTTTCTTAAGAGAGGTAAGCACGAGCTGGCTCAAAGGAAAATAATTATCTACATATTTCTGTAATTACAAAACACCTGATAAACCCATCTAATTAGGTGATTCCCATGGGCAAAGTCTGGTTATTTCCCCAGAACATGGTTTTGTGTTTCCTGGGATGTCTGAGCCCTGACCATGACACAAAGCAGTGGCAGGAGCCAATGGCATATGGGCCTCTTCCCCAAACGATGTGCTGGCAACCAGAGCTTCCCTGAGCCCAGAAAATGTGCAAGCTGTCAGGTAGCCTCTACCCAAATTCTTTAGATGAATACAGGGTTCCACTCCAGCTCTTTATTCCAGAAACTGCAAAACTTTATCATCCGAAAGGAAGAGCAACTAGCAAGGTATGCAGAGAGGGTTAAGCATGGCTTACCATAACCAGACCCCCTCTCAAGGACCTTTTACATCATCATGTATTTCCTCCCTCATCCCATAATTATGTATACTGAGTGTTGATTTCACTTTGACAAACAACACTGTCCCATAAGGGACCTACACTCAACATTGCCTTTTGTGAGGAAAGGTCAATCATACCTGAAGAGAGGGAAATCCTGTCTTGCCCTGGAAATAGAGATTCTACTGGGCCCCTTGCTGAGGAGGACAGACAGAGCAGGGGACAGAAAGCATTTTCCTCCTTCCTCCTATTCTGTGCCTACTTCCACAAGAAGTCAGGAAGAAACCTGGTTTTCAGACTTACATTTGCATCAATACATATTTGATTAATAATCTTCCAAAACCACCACAAGTGGACAAAACCATGAATTAACATTGTAAAAACTGTACAAATCTGCTAACTGGCCAAACCCAGCAGTCTCCATTTATGAACAACCACACTGGAGCTACACCTAGAGACTATCTGCAATTCAGGCCCATTATAGCATAAAGCTTGCCGAAGTTTTATTTACAGAGTTAGCATCAAGAACCAGGAGGGATATACAGGCAACCCACTATGGAGGGAGCCAGTGAAGAAGCTTTTTGGGATGTTGGCAGTCCAGAGCAGGCTGGCATCATATCCTTTCTGGAAGCCAAGACACAGACTACTATCTTCCTATTTAATGTCTTCCAATTACTTCATCCTTTAAGAAGTGTCATTAGTAAATATATTTAATTTTTTAACTGTAAGGTTAACTTTGTATCTGAAGTTTTCACTAAAAGCCCCATGCATTTCATCCCTGGTTTTAGTTAATGTGGAAAAACAACAAAATCAAAACAGCACCAAAAATATTAACAACATTTCAGACATTTTTACATGAGAAATGCCTGGTCCTCTGATGGACAGAATACACTGCAATATTGCCTTTCTCCACAACCAGGACTGAAAACAGAAGCTGAGGCTTTTGTCTCCTGTGTTTTAACATACTCCTAGGGAATTCAAATAGTTGCTCAAGTCTTTCAGAAAGAAGAGAAAACAGCAATTTAAAACTTGTAATTCAACAAATGAAGATAGTTTTTTGGGTGGAGGCAAAGAATACTGGAGATGTTTTTATAAATCCCAAAGGAACAATAAGCTATGCAAACAGTAATTTAATTTTGTTTTGTCTCAAAATTTACCTTTCAATTACAGCTTAGCGACCCAAGAGTTCTGTCTTAGATATTAAACAGATCCTTTTCTGAGCAATCCAGCTCCTCAGGCTCCTCCTCAAATAGTATTTTAAAGGAGAAAGAGCAAGATAGCACTTCAGTATTTGCTCTTCACCACCCCCTGTAAATTCCAATAGAGAATAGCTCTTGGCAGAGACCTTTTGGCATGTGCATGTGAAGACACATTAAAAGTATTTCTCGACTCATACTCTTGTGCAATTCATACCAAAGTTTTTTGTTCTTTCTTTTTGCTTTGCATTTCGGGGGGGATTGTTGGGTTGTTATTGTTCTGGGAATTGAAAGACATAACAGAAAAAACAGTAAGGTTACTGTTTTTTTCTTCAAAACAGATCAGCTTGAATACATTGAGTACAAAGTTACATTGAGTGTTACTTGAAGCAGTATTCAGAAAAAGGTTTTTTCCTAGAATCTACCTTAACAGTATATTCAGAAGCTAAGGATTAGCAAAAAAAATTCAAGACCTGTATAAAAATAATCTTAACTAGTTAGACTCTACTTCCAAATGATATCTAATATCAAGGTTCTGCAAATTAGGTTTTAAATTATTACAGAGCAGCAGTTCAGAAACTCTGATAGAAAACTTCCAAGAACTATTTTTACTCAAATATTTGGCTGACTGTCTGAACCAGTGAAATACTTACCTAAACACTTGGAAATTCTGAAAAAGTTGAATTTTAATTTGGTTCTACACTGACAAGAAAGTCCAGGAAGATTTGTAAGAATCAGCTCATCATTATCACATTACTGAAGAATGTAATAAAATTCTGTCTATAGTTGTAGAACTGACTAATGTTTTGGAGCAGGCTCTACTACAAGATGTATATTACTAGGAGAAACACTGTACTCTGTGTTAGTTGCCACACAAGTGGCAATGTAATATACACTGTATTCACAGCTATTCAAACACAGATCCTGTATCAATTATATGATGAAAAACATTGATTAAAATTCTACCAGCTGACAGAGGTGTGCCTAACATCTTAACAAAGGACAAATATTCCAGTTTACCTTAAAGTGAGACTCCTGTTTTATTCCTCCCCAATACCAAACAGCTGAGTAATTCTCTCTCCAGAATGCAACACGGTCCATTAAAGCAGGAAAGGATTGGTACAGAGCTGCCAGGACCATCTTATTTGTTTAGTACACTGCAGCTGTGAGCTCATACTTCAGATTAGTTGTTTCAGTAGGTTCCTATTCTCAGTCTTCTTGAGATAAAGCTCTGGAAATGTTTGTTCGGTTTTTCCCCTAGGTATAGGAACAACAGTTTTTCCTAGATCTCAGATATCAAGTACTGGGTGTCTTCAGTACCTGTGTTGGCTCCTGCAGTTGCTCTGAGATCTTCTGGCCCATATCCAGGTGTCCCACCAGCCCTGGACACCGAGAGATCTGGTGCACAAATGCCAATGGAGGCTACACATGGTTATTCCCCACAAAGGAGATGAACAGCCTGCCCTGCTTTTCCACCCAAAAAGACAAATCTGCTTTTTCTGAACTAACTTTCCATCTGTATAACAAAAGAGGAAAATAATTTCAACTCTATGCAAATAGAAATGAGGTTCTGGGGGTGATCTAGTCACTTTCCCATTCCTTGATCACCTCTGTGACTTCACTTCCCAGTCTCTGTAACTGACATCATCGCTGGGGATCCCAGAAATGTAAATGTGTTGGTCTGGGGAGGTGTTGGGAGTAACAGTAAGAAAGGAAAAGGTTGTCCCGAGCCTTCCACAGAAGCTGATACAGCACACCCTCAGGCCTCTGGGGTAGAGGTAGCAGTCACTGTTTCCAGATCTTTCATTTTCAGAAACTGAATGACTGCATCTGCATTCAGATACTGCAAAGTCTGCAGATACTGCAGGAACCACTGTGGTCAGCGAAAAATCAAAGTTGTTGGACTGGTGAAGGATGAAAACAAACTCAGGCAAACAGGATCCTACCACTACTAAAAGGATATGCTATTCTGTTTACATATTACTGAGTAGTCTTAAATTTCAGATCAGAAACTTGAAATTCCAGATTTCAAGAACTGAGTTGGAAGTTACAACTTGTAAAAATCACACATATTCAAGACCTTGATCCAAAAGCCTCAGAACTCCATCTCCTAAAAACCAGCAGTGACACCCAGCACTCCTAGGACACTCATGTCAGGCTGTGAGGAAATTCAGCAGAGATCAACACTTTTAAAAAACTAGACCCAAAAATTCACTTATATTTTTTTTCCTGTAGTCAGGTAAATACCTGAAGTGGAACAGACAGAAAGTTCAAGAAATTGAAGTTAATATACACTTCCTAAAATGAAATACATGTAACTGTTAGTAAAAAGTAAGCCCTGTATCCACCCTCAACATGCTAACACATACAAAGTAATAATACTACATTACATGCTAATATCCAGAGATATTAGTGAAGAATGGAGAAACTGAACTGGGTTTTAGCAAATCACTAAAGTGCTTTCAGCAATACCTCGTCTAACAGATATAAAAGTAGCATATCAGAGCATACATAGCTAAGCCAGAGTAGTACACAGGCTGTTATTTGAGCTACTTTCGCTACTACTACAAGGTACTGGAAAAAGAAGCACCTTTGCCAACAACCTTTGTAGCATTACTTACAATCCTCAGAAAATGTGCATAATCATAAAAAACCAAAACAGTAGTCATAGAGTACAAATGTTTTCACTAGATTTATGAGAGGGTGGAGGGAGCCTGGGGAGATCAAAGCCAACTATTCTACATTTTTCCTCAGTGTTTCATCCAAGTGTCTTTCCTTCATTTATTTTCCCTGAGATTTTTTGTGCCATCTAACCATTTCTTCAGTTGAAATCAAGTAAATTTTAGCTCACATGAAATCTTGTGTCATCTAATAAATACTGGAGCAGACAGTGCTATGAGAATTTTTCTATAGATATTAACATTATATACAGTAAAAATAAACATACTCGGAAAACCCTCCTACACCACATGTCATCTTCAGATATCTTCAGTTCATTTCACATCCCAGTCCTTGAAGGACAACATATTCCCTGAACAAAACAGTATAATATGTTTGATAGATTCTGAGAAGAAATTATTTAACAATCTTTATTCTCTAATCTTATCAACAGTAATAAACAGGACAGGTGTGAAATATATTTATTTTATTGAAAGCTATTCTGCACATCCAAGAAAGCTCCAACTCTACCCATTCTTCAAAGGCTCTTATTATTTTACACAGTACAATAAACTTTCAGTAAGACCTTGTCTTTTTTTTGTCATATCAGTATGAATGAATTTGAGGCGGGTTTCCCTTCCTGGTATATTTTTTTTTTCAAAACACCAGGCATTTAACATTTCAGATTTATCATAATTAGTTTCACACCCAAAGACTGCCAACGATATGTGCTTGCTATTGTTTTTAAGAGTAAAAGTAGGTTTGTATAAACAGTCCTACATCATCTGCCTGGCAAGCTATCGGCTCCATCTGTGAGCAGCCGTTCAGTGTGGAAGTTCCTGCCTAATTACTGCAGACAGATGTTGTCCTGCTGGAACTGTAGACACTGTGGAGGCTCCTGCCATGTTAATTAACCAGCTTAAAGACATTCCTTTTACAAGCTGAAAAACCTAGAAATACACTAGAAATGCAAGGTCTCACCATACCACCATTTTTTTTTACCTAAACATAATTTTCTCTATACTCCCTGCTCAGTGGAAATTCAGCCTAGCTTGGTGACAGGTATCTTTAACATCTCCTCACTCAAGCAGTCCTTTTCAGATGGCTTTGGGCGACTACTCGAAGAGATCAGCATAATTTTATACCTGCCAGAGACTAATTTCACTAAAGTAGCCTATTAATACAGGCAATGATCCACAATTTCTCTAAAGGTTATATTGACAAAACAAGAGGCAGAATTGGACATGAATTAAATCAGACTGGTACAGGATTTGAGTATCCAGGTGCCTGAAAAATCCTCCAATGGAAAAAAAACAAAAAAAGCAAAGCATAAAGAAAGGGGAAAGAGAAATATGTATTTACACACATGTAAAATAAATGTTTATGTATATAACAATATATTTAAACACATTTCAATGATTTTTTAAGATGTGATGTCTCCCATGGCAGTGAATTGGTAAGGCAGTCAAAATGGTTTCTGTGTAAATTATTTTATCAAGGCAAACAAAGATTTAAACACTGCAAGTATTTCGGAAACATGACCCCTTCCTAAAACTTTATTTACCAATAAGATCTTAAGATGAAAGAGTTTGACAAAAAGATTCATGTTGGGAAAATAAACTGTCCTTTCATTCTCTTGTTCACACTTTTATTCTGTAGGGGAAAAGAGATCTTTGGGGAGTAACTGAAAGAAAACATATATGCCCTGCCCCTCTTAGGTCTTCAAGAAACACTGAAGAATTTTTATGTGACTAGTGGTAAAGGTCACAAAACATGCAGGTTTTTTTTAACCAGTATTGTTAGGAGTGGCTTTCCTTCACAAAGCCTTCTCCAAGTGGTCAGATCCAACCTGACCAGTCCAAAACACAGGTAGAACACCAGACCTTTCCAGTTAATGGAAGTAAGGTATGAAGGTAAAGTAGGCTCAGCTCTTTCTTACGTAGCTGTTAAAGTCCATTTCACACATGGGAAACTAATGCTGGAAACTGAAACTGACTTCTGAGAATCCATTAAGTCCAAACTCCTTCACATCAAACACTGCTCATCCTTCACCCTATTATTAAGTAGAACATTTAGTTTACACAAAGGTGTTTTGATCTCCAGGAGACTTCACTTCAGAACAAAGGTGAGAACAGGATGGCACCTCAAGTTTTCAGTACCTGAAATCTCTGCACCAAGCAGGTAAAGTGCTGTACCCAGATGACTGCAACAAACAAATGAGAAGAGGCATGATCCCCAAAAGTGACTTGTTTTAAAGTACATTAATGTTGAAATTGGAAAAGTTTCCATATTTATACTCAGATCACTAAATGATCCTACAACATAGCTCTGTGTTTCCATGACACAAAATATCACAACATTCAGATTAAGGTGCAGCGCTGACTTTTGGGATTCTCCTAATGCAGTCTAATGGAGAGGCAGCTCCTGAGTCTGGGCTCCAGTTCACAAACAGGTCATGTCCTAGTGCCACTTTATTTTTCCACTTGGTCCCAATAAAAGCTGAATCTAGCTGTAAGTGCAACTGCAGCCTTCCATCTCTCAGGTCAATGCACACTTCCCTACTGTAATGTTTCACCAGCTATAAGGCAGAGGCAGGAGATGAGGCATTAACTAAAACCTACTCATAACTAAGGGAAAAGCTGATACATAGAAGTGAAAAATCAGATGAAAATTAACAGAAGAGCCAGAAGCACACAGCATTATGTTCTTGAAGTAAGGGAGCATTCATATAGAATCTATTCCATCTTCACCACCTTTAAATAATTATCTCTTACAAGCCTTTTGAACCTCAAATTACTAGATTCATTAAATCCTCTAAGACATCAGTATAAATACCACTGTAAAAAAAAGGATGTCTTTCCTATATAGGTGGTATTAGTCCTGAGAAGGTCCCACAGATAAGTAGAAGTCACTTTAAAAAAGAACTTGGACACTGGTTGAGGCAAGACAGCAGTCAGCACATAGAGCATGGATGCTAAATGGCTGCAGTGTACTCAGTAGGTTACCAAACAACTGCACAAAATGAAATAGTAATGCACATGCACACCCAAAATATGTAGCAGGCACGCAGATGCTGCCGTACAGATGGCTGCTCTAAAAGATGTAAATGCAAACAAAACACCCCACTGCTAGAACATTATGTTCTTGAGTGTGTGATGGCTAGTGTGACATCTTTAAAAATATCTCATTTGTTAGGTACGAAAGATGATATGTAATTACTTCTTTACAGCTCTGCAGTAGGTCCAACATCCTTCCTCCTTTGTGTGAAAAATCTATTACAGTCGACTCTGAGCCTCCATAATTGGTCTCCATTAGTAATGATTTACATGATATTACAGCTGTCACTGAATGTCAAGGTAATTTTCCCGTTTTCTTTCTTTGAATTCTTTTACAAATTTTAGTTTAAAAGAGTACCTACGGTAAACATGTTCTAACAGAGGAGACTGCTAAAGAAAAACAAATTCTAAAGGACATGAGACTGTGATTTTGAAATATCTTGTCATTACAAAATTGACATTATTCATTTCTAGCTATGAACACTTTGTATTTCTTTTTGTACCCAAGGAAACATCGTGAGGAGTGAAGAATTCAATTTTCTGATCTGACAATGGCATAGGATAGGGTGGAACAATCTGTCACTCCAGTTGGAAATTTGATAATGTGATGTTTTCAATTCATGCAGCTTCAGTGGTTGCTAAGAAATCCAAAGCTAATCTTCATAAAAGCTATTTCTTAGGATTACATGCCAAAACTGGGCTTAGGACCTGCAGGCCTGAAAACTTCCAGAAAGAGGACAGGCCTTAAGCTGCCTCCCTTTCCAGCTGTAAGGCTGGAGGAGACGCTGATGTTGGAAATGAGGCTGCCTCCCACACCAGTCATATGCTGGATGGAGGAGCATGACACTGGTGCATGACATGGCAAGCAGGCAAAGCAGCATGGAGTTTAAATGTCCCGGTGGTACACTGTGAGACACTGGACCCAAAAGAGAGCCAGTATAAGGCTCCTCTCTTCAAAGGAGCTGTTCTAGACTGAGACTGACCTGAACTTCATGGGTACAGGAACACAGACTACAAGTAAAGCTTCTCCGTGGGTGTGACTCATGCAGTTCCTCATGGTGGTGTTGACAACAGACTTGTTAAGTGTCTTCTCAAAACCTACAGACCAAAGCTATGTCCTGCATTTCCACATTTGACAAATGTAGTCAAAATCACTCTGTAGTCACTGACCTCTAACCAGGAAGGTTAAGATTCAGTAAGAAATACATATGACGGTGTTTCATAATGCCATTTAGATACGGAAAATAAAAAGCAGGAAGAATGTATTGGCTGACACAATTGGACTGCTGCCTTTAAAACTGTTGCTAACAGTAATTTCGACCTTGGTTGATTTGTTTGTTTTTGTTTTTTGGCTTTTTTAGTATGAATGGCTCTTTAATTCACACTTACTAAAGATTATAGGAACTACTTAGGAAAGCATAAGTGAACTTAAAAAGGAGTAAGATCCACTGAAAATCTGTCCTGGGCAGATTTGGTTTCATTTTGAATAATCCATTTTTCTTCCAAACACAAGTCCCATTGATTATCACTATAGAGAAAATCTGCTTTCCTTTAAAAAGTAATTAAGAGCAAGTTGGTGTGTATTCCCTTCTCTGTAGCCAAGTCTTCACATCATAAAACAACCATTACCATTTACACTATTGGGTGAACTTCTCAGGGAGATTAATTGGGAGTTTTGAGGGCTCTGCTGTCCCAGCGGATGACGCTCAGTTATTCCTGAGGATCCCACAGAAAATCAGGACAGAACAACTCAGAGAGAGCTAAATGGGAATAGCTGCAGCCACAAATAATCGCGTTGTGACTGAACAGAGCAACTCACTCCTAACAGCTCCATGCTGTCCGTAACAACCTATCAAGGGTAGCACATCCTACTTGGAAAACATATTTATCTGTCAAGTAGTAATTTTTCAAATAAAATTAAAGAAGCAGTTCTCAGAAGCTCCAGACTACATCAAACATTGTTTGTCCCTAACAACCAAAGTGTGGAAAACACTGCAGCATTATTCTGCATTGGGGAGGGAGACCAAAAGAAAAGCAGAAGGCTATTTTAAGATGTAATTAATTACTGATTAAAAAAAACAAATCACAACCCCCTGCCCCCCAGCCAACATAATACAAAAATTATAAGCCTTCAGCCTGCTAGACAAGTTAGTTTCCTTAATGCTTCAGCATGTGGAAGGAGAATACCATTTATGCAGAATCAGGAAACTGTTCAAAATCATGGTGAACAGTTACACATACTAAGTATGAGGAGAGATATCAAAATCATGCTTGAATTGCTAACAACTACTTCATGAGACATAACTCAGGTGAGTTTTGTTCTTCCTTTTGTTCTTCCTTTTACTTCTCCCTGGTTTTTTTTTCCATCACAGTAAACAGCTAAACAGGAAATGTTCAGATCTCCTGAGCATTACTAAAATTTTTTTGGCCAAAATATTAAAAAAACCCCAACTTTGTAAGGTGTTGGGCAGAAGTGGGGCCCAAGTGTATCGTATTGGGTCCTGCTGTATTGACTTGTCCTCTGGGACTCGGGCGTAAGACGGATGAAGGAAGGACTGTTCCCTCTCCCTGAGACCACAATGGGAAGGGACCGGGCTAAGCAGCACGAGGTGCATTTGCCTGCCCTCTCCTTGGATTGTTGATGCTGCCAGAGCTGCTGAGTGCTGGCAGCACAGCCAGGCTGGACATCCATGCTAGGTCTGGGCCTACGAGGGCCCTCCTGGCTGCTCTTGTCTGGGGGACATGAGAAATAAAGACACCTTGGCAAAGTGACTTAAAAGCTAAGACATGGGTTTCTCTTGTACCAGCTGTTTCTCTTGTACTGCCAGTGAGGTGAGGGTCCCCAAGGACCCGTCCCAGCCTTACAGAACAGACTTGGGGAGGCTAGCCTGGGGAACAGGAGAAGCCCCTACACGCCTCTGAGCTCTCCCAGCCTTCACATGCCCAACTGCTTCTCTCAGAGCTTCCAGCCCCCTGCACGGCCTGGCAAGTCCTACCACCCTTCCCCAGCCTTTCTTGTCCTCAGTATCTTTTACTGGCACTAAAACACTCAGTTCTGCTGCAGTCAAAGCTAAGGACAGAGTATGTATTCGTTTGTTCCTGGAGTGGCGAAATTTTGCCCTGTCCATTGAGAAAACTTGAGCTGGATCTAGACCAGGCCACACAAACTAACATCACCAGAGTCTAGCAGAAGCTAGAGGTTGAGAGAAAATTCCCTGTATCTAATACTTAAAAGTAAGCATTTGCATGTGAGCTACACGTGTCAGCTCCCATTCCAGTCACAGCTGCAAGCCAGTGGAGCTTGGAGAAGTATTCAGTTGATTCAATTTCCACTGGTTACAGCAGGAACTTAGGTACCAAATTTGAAGCATCTTAACCTGGAGCTGAATCACTGACCCCTAGTGACCAAGAACAAAATTCTCTAGAAGGATTGCAATTTTAGGACAAGCTGTATGGAAAGGAGTTACCTATTTAAATGCTGGGGGTCACTTAGAATAAAATCCCATTAGAATCACCCTAATTTTTTGCGTTTCTGGTTTTTTGTTGTTATGTTTTTTTTGTTTGTTTGAGTTTTTTGTTGTTTCGGATTTTTTCTTGCTTTTTTGGGGGGGTTTGGGGTTTTTTTGTTTGTTTGTTTGTTTTGGTTTTGGGGTTTTTTTTTGTGGAGGGGTTTCAATGAATTATTTTCAGCAGTTATCTGACACAAAATGAACTAGATTTAAAGGCTATTAGTTCAACAGTACCAAGTAGAAAAAAACCCATCTACATAGGTTTTGAGCAGAAACCTGTTTTGTGGATATTACTCAAGAGCATTCTTTACCTTTCAGTATGTTTTCTGATTGTAAATTCATACTTTCCCAGTCTTAACTCAGAAAGACAATAACATACTAAAACATTTGCTTTTCGTAGCAAGCTATGTTTAAGCCCAACTAATTAAACTAAACCCTTAGCAAGAAACTACTAACAGTACATAAGTATGTTTTGTGAAGTCAAAACTCAGAAACCACTCGTTACCATAATAATTATATAATAATTGTGGTCAAATTCATTGAGCTACACACTATGGTGCCCATATCTGAATATTTACTTCCAGCTTGCCACAGTTCATTAACTACCATCTTATACATTCTTGAGCAGCACTATGTGAGATGCTTTCAGATGGTACAAATCCATTGAAAGATGTGGAAACATCTTCTGTCAGCTTGGCTAAATCTGCATAATCTTTGCTATCTGAAACTAATGAATACTAATTTAAAGGCTCCTTTCCAAATTCAGTCCCACAATGTAAATCCAACACCCACCACTCTTACTTCACTGCACCTGCACAGCAACAGTTATATGCAACAGGAGAAAATAGGGATTTTCATTTTCACCAGGGCAGTAAAAAAATTACATTTGAAATGTGTGTGTGTGTGCAGTTTGAGTCAATACAACAATTTCCTCAGCTAGCTGAGGAATGCTATGGTTGCCTAACTGATGTTCAGTGCATTTTCATATAAAGATGAATCTCTGCTTGTTTAAAGAAATTAGTATTAAAGTGAACAGTTTTCATTGCTGGAGATAGAGTTTTGCTGTAATTTCTTGCTTTTAGGAGTACTAGGCTAATTGAAAAGTAACATTTTGGCTGGATTGGAAAATATTAAATATTAAAGGAATAATCCATCTCACAGTATCTTTGTTAAGTTTCCATGAGATTTTGGGTGAAGAACATTGATGGGCTTTGAATTTTAACAAGTCTACCATCTTCAGGTCAGGTAACATTACTTTAAGACATTTTTCTACCAGCACACAAATTAACATTTGTGACTTTGACAAGTCTACACACATAAGGTAGACCGCTAAGGCAAAACACTTATTTTCTTACAAATCCAGTTCAAGGATCACATAAATAGGCCTTGTATGATTCAGTCTTCATGTCTGTCCTCAAAAGAATATTGAGATAAAGCTTTGCAGGCTTTTGTGTAAGCATATGTTTGAACTAGCGTGGGTCAAATTCTGAAACTGTAGGGGAAAAAATTAAAATGCTAGAAAAACCAAAAAGCAAACTCTTTTTGTGGTCTCAGACAACACTGTTCTCAGTGTGTGGTTTATCCGGCTTTTGGGGTACCCCTCCGCAATTTCTAAGAAGTGACTCTAAAATAAGAAACAGAACAGAATATAATTGAACCAGGGGTGTGCCTACAACAGGAAGCTGCATTTTAAAACAAATTTTGCAAAGGTACCTTTTGTGAGAGCAAACAATTGCTAACTTTTTAAAATTTTTCTGCAACTTTGTGACAGAAATCTCAGCTTCTGGAAAGTGCTGAAACACTGACATGCTGTCTTCAATTAATTACAATCACTAACATCTCTGCTGTTTGTTATTCTGAATAGATAAATTTCTATGGAACTAGTAAATGAATGAAACAAAGTACCTTAAGTCATGACCATTTTCATTACACATTTTGTTCTTTAAAGCACTGTATCAGGATAAGAGAAAATAAGAACTGTTAAGGAAAGAAATCGTGAGTTGTTAAGTGACTATTTTCTCTGATTCTCACCTTACACTTACAAGAACTCTGTAACTCAATGAAGAGGATGATGATATTCTCATTCCTGCTGCAAAAAGAGATGGGTGCATGCTGTGCTCTTCTAGAGAGGTTTTTTTATTCGCTCTAACAGCTCTTGTTATCAATCCAAAGTGAATTCTACTCTTAGTAGATACCTATGACCACTGATCATTATTTTCTGAAGTTCGTGGCTCAGTGACAAAGCCTCTCATTAGAAGAAGGAATTTGTTCTCTCATAAAGATGTTATTCCACCTTTGGCCTCCTGCATTTTCTTTGTTCATCTGCCTATCTTTTCAAGAGAGATGTATAAAGTTCAAAATGCACAGCACCCGACACCCTGTCTTTCTGCAATTTGCCACAATTTCTGCATGAACTCCGTGCCCTGGCATTAGCAGCACAGTGGAGCCCATGGGAGGGCACGGGGGTTCTCCCACCCAACAGGTTGTGCAAACGTGTCTTTACAGCACAGACGACTAAGTTTTTGACAGCTCAAGGATGATTAAAATTTTCAAGAGCCTGGCAGATACTTCTGCTAAAGCAGAAGGAAAATGGTGGATAAATAAAGCAAATACATGCTTACCATTTAGCAAAGGCTAATACATGCTTACCATTTAGCAACAGCTCTTCTCTCTTCATGATTCCAGTTTTTGCAATCTTCCTGTCAAAAGTTGTTTGTTTCATACACAGGCACTGCTGCACAAAGCCCTGCTAATCTGCCCTTGCCGCCTCCTCCTGTGCTTCAAATATAACAAAAGGTGATTTTCTTTCCTTTTTTGTGTAATTGATTTAAGTGAAGGACTTGTTCTTTCCATTTAAAACCTTCTTTATACAAGACTGAAATGTCTTAGACCCAAGCATTAGGTATTTAATAGATATAAACAAACATACTGTCAAACCCGGCACTTGAAACAAAAAAAATTCTCCTTTCCCCAACATCTCTGCTCTCCAAACTACTGTATTATTTTCTGTGCACAGACTCTGACCATAAGAGACTGTTCTTGTTGATAAATACAGTGTAAGTTTCCAACTCTATCAACATCCATCTGCTTGCCTAAAAGCTTCCATTTTGCTGTTATTTCATTAAACACAGAATCATGCAGCAAGGTGAAACAGATTTGGAAATAGAATGTTCATGCTTTCATGCTGAGTATGTCATGCAGAACATGACGAGATGCTATATCTACCCCTTCAGAATTTCAGGCAGAAATAAGAATTAATTGGATAGGATTTCTCTCTCTCATGCACTCAGTAGCACTTTCACAATGCTCCGAAACTGGCCTTTTGCTGCTTTCTCTTCATAAAGAATTGCTACCTATGTCCAGTTACAATGAGTTGTTGGACATTTGTGAAACAAAATCAGCTTGCTAGGACTGATATTATGAAAATTCGAAGCTATGAAAAGCTCAGAGTGATCTGAAGGTTAGAGAAAAACAGAATGCAACCTAATAATTTTCAGTGCCAGCCCTGGTTTGATCCTATTCTACCCTAAAACCATCTTCAGACCNATAATAATAATAACATATTCCAATAAAGGATTTCTGTTAAGCCTTTTTGTTAAAAATAAAAAATTCCTTTCTCTTTTACCCCAGAAAAGAAGTTTTCATTCCTGCTTATTTCAAAGGAATGTCTGCAATTTTGCGGTATTATGCAAACCCCAATTAGCAGTCCACAAGGTGTTTTGAGAAACAGTGCCTAATGTGTTACAGACACATTTAGTGGCCAACCCCCAACAGCCTGAAAAAATGCCTTTTTTGAAAGAAAGTTTGGGAATTAAGTCACCTCAATTTTACTGGGAAATGCCAATAGAAATAATTCTTCCAACAGTTAATAAAACTTTTTTTTTTTTAATTAGCTGTTGTTGCTTTATATTCTCTCACAGGAACAGAGTAGGATATTTCTGACATCTGAGCAGTCTGGTTTCCTTCAATCTTTCCTTAAAATCCAGTTCTACAACTACTCATTGCTGAGCAAAGTGGTTAGTCCTACAAATTGTAGTCATTATTTGTGAGCAGTTCTAAAGACATCCATTGATTACATTTGTTCATTTAGATTTGTTACGGGACCTAAAAAATGCGGGTTTTTTTTCACCTACGCTGACCGGTATAACAGCACACAGGCTGCTTGATAGGGTAACCTTCAGGATTGGGTGTTACAACAGTAAGAACAGTAAAGGATAGGGTACACTGTTTATTCTGGGAGCACTCCTGGGCTNACTGGTTCCTATAGGATATATCAGATTTAAAATAAGAGTGTTACAACTAAGAATTTGGACCCTGAGATACTAAATTTCATAAGTTTTTAATTTGCACATCTGTGTGTAAGTAAAAAATATCACTCACTCCTATTCCTAACAACTTACTGTTGTGTTCAGTGACAAAATACATAACCTTGGCACTACCAGCCTTGCATTTCAAAGGCATTTCATAATTGTTTACCTCTTGGCTTGAACAGTAAGTAGTACTGTATGTATAAGGCACTCCTTGAACTTGTGTAATTCAAAACTGTTCAGANTCCAACAGTTAATAAAACTTTTTTTTTTTTAATTAGCTGTTGTTGCTTTATATTCTCTCACAGGAACAGAGTAGGATATTTCTGACATCTGAGCAGTCTGGTTTCCTTCAATCTTTCCTTAAAATCCAGTTCTACAACTACTCATTGCTGAGCAAAGTGGTTAGTCCTACAAATTGTAGTCATTATTTGTGAGCAGTTCTAAAGACATCCATTGATTACATTTGTTCATTTAGATTTGTTACGGGACCTAAAAAATGCGGGTTTTTTTTCACCTACGCTGACCGGTATAACAGCACACAGGCTGCTTGATAGGGTAACCTTCAGGATTGGGTGTTACAACAGTAAGAACAGTAAAGGATAGGGTACACTGTTTATTCTGGGAGCACTCCTGGGCTACACCAAGACTACCACTGAGCAGAATGTGCTGTCTGACACAGTTTACCTGCACTTCAGAAATAAGATCCCACAGATTTAAAACGCCAAAAGCAACACTGACATACACAAGTGACAGTGAAATTGCTGCTCATTCACAGGGCTGAGGTTTTATTCCTCTCTTCCTCACCAGAACTGTGGAAAGATTTTATGAACGGCAAAGTCAGGAGGAAGATAAGGACATAAATATGAGCATTTCAAACACCCGTGACTATATTATGCTGAGAATTTCATACCCCTTAATTCTCTTCCCTGCAGAGGAAAAAACCCCTCATCCTATTGTTAGCAATCTTTTACAAGTGATCCTACTGTAGCCAACTCCCGTAAGCATGTTTTATTGCTCAATTAGTTCTTTATTTCTATCATGACTAGGAACAGAAGAAAGATCTTGAAAAGTTTAAACCTTTTTTTCTTCTTGGCTCACATTCTACCAAAACTGTTTCTAAAACTCTCATCCTTTCTCACTGACACATAAAAGTTCCTGGTCTCCTTCTTCCCGTTTCTAATGAGCCTCAACTCCTCATCAAACTCCAAGAGGCCCTGGCAGACTCAGCTCTTCTCTCTCATTCTTTGCTAGCATGAAGTAGGACAGAGTGGGCCTTACTGGACAAAGGGATAGAAGGGGCAAGGCTTTAATAAAATTACTCTTGAAAGATTTTAATTTTCATCAGGATAAACACAAAGAAGACAAGCATCTTGAACTGTGATAATTTTTTCCTGAAGGCATAAAATACACTGCATATCTAGAAACACCATAAATTACAGATCAGCTGTCAATAGATTGTGTAAATAAATATTAAGTGGTTGAATTTGACATATTTCTGAACCTCTGGGGCTGAATAACATTTAAGTCATTTAATTAGCACATCAAAATTGATTTTTGTTTTAGTCTTCCTGAGAAGTCAGTTTTGCTGACCAACTGCCATTTTATTCTTCCTTGTTTTAAAATCCACAGAAGGAAAATATGCATTTAAAATATGAAAGCCATAAATCAGTAAATTAGAAGTTTCAGAGGAAGGATCTGAGCTTCAGTTGAGTGATTCTTAAAACCTTGGCTTTACTCTATGCTTTACTGGGCCTCAAGCTGACAAAATGGGGTCAGACAGCCAAAAACTTTCCTTTTTGGTTCACTCTGGCAAACTGGGAAGGGCTGAGTCAGTCACAAAATATGGGGCTCAATCTTCTCTGTTAGAACAGCCACTTTGGTAGCTGCTCTTGCTAACAGGCCTTTGCTTTCAACAACCTGAAGTCCTCCAGGCAGTCACCAGCCTTCAGGTGTAAGGCAAGTTATGTGATGGTACTCAAAGTGTGCAATGGCTTATTAAAGCACCTGCCCTGCTGCTGAACGTATCATCCCTCTAGCTCTGTTATGTTAGAGGAGCATGCAAACACTCCTAGTCTCCCTCAACCCAAGATAGGTTAAATATGTTAAATAACCTGACTAATAAACTTGTGGTGGATCCTAAGTTTATCAATCCATCCGTACCTACATGCTGCAGGCTGCTTTTAAAGGTGCACTGTACAGGAGCCTATGACACAAACTGTTCCCACCTCACTAGCTGGCAAAACAGTTTTGCTGCCAGAGGTCAGCAATGATGGCAAAGCAGACCCAAAAGGAGAAGGGTTTGGCCCTCATCTTACCTGTCAACTAACATGAAAGCTCTCTAAGTCCATGCAGTTCCAAAGCTAGAAACTCCAGGACAAATTTATATGGTTTTCCCTGTTTAATTACAGCAGTAAGAAAAGCTGCCACTCTGAGCCTAAATGAAGTGCATTTTAGGGCTTGGGCTCTATTTCAAGTTCTTATTAGCTCCTGGAAAGGTGCCACAGCAGCTCAAAACCTCTCCTGCCTGAAGCTGCTTAACTCTGCTGTACAAAGAGCACTGCATCTGCATGGAAGAAGACTGGTTCCTTTGGATTCCCCCATTGTGGCCTTGCTTAGTTCTGTTCTACCATACTTTCAATGTGCTGAGCTTCCTGATCCAGAGGTGCAGCTCTGCTGCCCATCTCCACATCCCTCTGCAGTCCAGGAAACACAACCTGGTGCCACATAGCAAGAAGGCACCACCAGACCACCACTGACCTAATGCACAGAACACCTGTGGCATGTCAACACAGCCCTGAGCAGCTTCTGAGTGCCTCATGCATAATTCACACTTCCTAAAGTGGTTTCTCTATGTACTTTGATGGCTGACACTCCAAACCCATTTCTGATCTGTTGCATCTTGGCATCGAAGAGCTCGAAATGACAGCTGACTTCCCCCAGAAAGCATTAAGTTATACACAGAGCCTTTGTACTCCACACGTCCCCGAAGCAAAAAAAAACAAAAAAAAACAACCCCAGCAGCTTTCCTGTAAATTGGTTCATGCCTTCAGTAGCTAAAAAGGAAATAGAAGAAAGTCAGTTCCTTCCTCCACTGTGCATCTTATAACAGACTTGTACAGAAAACCCAAGACAGTGGTCACCCATCCTCCTCCCACCTCTCCTTTTCAAGCACTGGAGACAGCTCTTTGAAGGCCATCTCCTCTGGGGATGCAGCATGCCACTTTCAGAGCGTGTCACCAGTGATTTGGGAAAATCACAATGTGTGGCTCCATCAGCTTGACTTACTGCCTCTTTCAGCTTGTAAAGTGCTCAGGTGTGGTTCTCCACTCAAAGAAAGCAATCTTAGATTAGATATAAGAAATAAATTAGTAACTATGAGGATGGTAAGACATTGGAACAGATTGCTCAGAGAAGCTGAAAATGTTCAAGGCCAGGTTGGATAGGGCTTTGAGAAACCTGGTCTAGTGGAAGGTGCCCCTGGCGATGGTGGCACGGTTGGAACTACATAACCCGAGGTCCCTTCCAACACAAACCATTCTATGATTTGTAATGCAATGAAGCACTACATAAGGGATGTCTAAGAAGTTTTCTTTCCTCATTTCAGTGCAGCTTATTTTTGCTCTATCTTTGTCCAATCCAGCTCAATTACCGGTTTCCCTCTTTAAAGAGATTTTAAAACAGTCATCCAAATGTTCTGATATCCCATGGATTAGGTCTGCTCCCCACCCAAGCCATCTGTCTGGCATTCACATTTTTACATGCTTTTCTTTTTACTGTCCCACTGCTTTACTTCATTTAATCTCTGCTCCTTCCACTTTGGCCCCTGTGTGTGGCTCTAACAGTTCTGTGTTATTTTATCAGACTCTTAACTATAAGACAAATTTGGGACAAAGTTTTGCTGCCCCGCTTGTGCTCACTCAGAAGAGGCCGAGGCTCTTCTCTTGATAAAAAGATGGGTTTGGGAACTGGAGCAGAACTTTTGAGCAATGGTATTAAAGCCAGACAAGTTTTTACTGGCAGCACCTTACTAGCTCACCTGGGAAAGCTGCTGACTCCAACATGACATAGGGTTTTGGTGACTGCAATGCTCATGACCCAGTGCACAATGAGGTTTTCATAGAAAATTAAATTTCGGTATCTACTCTCTCCTTCTGGACAAAGGTGAAAGAGAAGATCCTGCAGGGCATTGAATATATACCTCCTGGCTAAGACACATAATTTAAACAGTTGCTGGTTAGTAGTATGCCTGTCTTTGCACGTGACAGTTCTCCCAGTAGCTTCATCTACCCTAATTAATATAAGGTGTGGGGTGCTGTCTGGGGAAAAACAGGAGTTCTATTAATTTGAGCCAGGGAACACATATTTATGAGGCATTTCACAAGCCATTTATACAGTGACATAGCAAGCTGTATTTCTAGGGGACATAAACTGTCTGCAGACTCCAACAGGACACAGCCTTATCTACCATGTGCTATCCTTCGTTAAAGGAAAGGAGCAGTAAATAAAATTCTGCCTGTAAGAAGAGGAAGATGGAATGCAAGGGACAGGGGATACCTATTTTCTGTTGAAAGAAACATTAGTGAAAATGTACTGTGCGCAGAGGTGGAGGCTACAGGAGGGGAAGGTTTCAAAGACAATCTATCTAAAACAGAGAAGAGATAATTAAGACTGCAGGTGTGGGAACCAGTTAAGTTGAAGACAGAGATGCAATTGCAACAGAAGAGAATTAATTTGCAGTGAGGTTGTCAGTCTGGTCATAATAATTTGGAAAGATGCTCAAAGGCATGGCGGCTGAGGAGTACTCTAGGACAGACCTTGCAGTCTGAAAGGAGAACAAATGACTATTAAGAGAAATCGAGGACTTGACAGTGATGGTGAAAAAAATCCCGTATTTAACTGTTGTTCTGCTTTCCTAAAATGGAGGAGAACTGTCTCACCCTCATCTCTCCATGTGACCTAGAGTCAGCATGAAAATTGAAGTCCAAGTAGGAGAACAGGGGAAAAAAATTAAGCAGATGACCATAAAAACACAGATTTTTAATGATGATCTAAACTTCAGTAGTTCTGCCTCTAATTCATAGTGCTGCTCTTAACTCATGCTTATGTTAACAAGGTCACATGCAAAATGTTTTTTTGTCTGTAGGACAAGACAGCTAAATATAGAGTGCTTTCCCCTTCTAGTAATTTGATCCTATTCAAAACATATAATCTCCCAGGTCTCCAGTCTGTGCAAAGCCAGGCATCAGCACATTTTTGGCTACAGGGCACCTACAGTGACAGTCTTGTGAGGATTGTGGTGCAGATTCTGTCAAGGGGCCAACATAAATAAGGTACCTTGTACTTCCATTACGAGAATTCCAGCTCACTGTTAGCAAAGTTAGTTTAACTTTTACTCTGTTTTGCCAGCTACTTAGTAGGTACCTAATGATGTGAACAGCTGGAAACGGGGGAAGGGAAGATCTATTCTATTGCTATTCCACAGGGAAATTAAATAGGCTTGCTGAGTCTGCCTGGTTAAAGAGTATAACTTTATTCTGAATTCCATCTCTTTAATGTAATTATGATTTAACAGCTATGTGCTTTCAGTAGGTGATCACATTTTATAGACTGCTTCTTGTAACTCAGAAAACCAGAACAGTATTCTGTAGGCAGCTTAAGCATTTATTTGGCACAAATCAGGTAGCTTCCTTGATACTTAAGTCAGGCTTCTTCTATCTTGAAGCAGAACTTCAGGCCTAGTTATTAGTGAAGATCTCAGCATTCCGGTTCTATTGATGATCTGTGAAATCTTGTCAAGGAACATACATTTCCAACAGGTAAGCCATGCAGACGACTCAGTGAACACATCCCAGTCCAGTTCTGACAAGAAAATCCCATACTTCTGATTCTTATTAATTCTCCCCAGGCAAAATAGGGTTTTCAGGCACACTTCTGTCTTAAGCCACGTATTATTTGCTGCACTTTGCTTTGCATGCAGTATGTTATCTGCACTCACCTCACAAGTCCTACTCTCCCTTTCACTTTTACAATGGGTAAGTTAACTAGTACTCAGGAAGAAAGAGAAGATATCATATTGAAACCTTTTGATTACTCATTAAGCTGAATGACTACAGTCCTGGAACAGCTCCTTTATGCTCTTGCCTGCAGCATGTCTTCAGCATGAGCCCCCATGCTGCTGTAACTTGAATTGCTATCCTTGATATTTTCATCACTTTGGCTGAGATGCATAAAGCTAGAAAAACTGATAAACCATATTTCACAACATGCTCCTTTAAAAAAAAAAGTCTCTGAGAGTCAATGCAGGACTGCACCAAGCCCATCTCATCTGTGTCACCATGACCTTATCCACATCTGCAATTATGGTTTCCAATGAGAGGGCAGGACAAAAAGCTGTGCCAGCGCTTATACACAGCAGTGACTGTTGCCTTATTCATGACTGACAAGGAGAGAATTTGGTATTAAACCTGAGACATGCTAGTGGACTAAAGAGCGCTGAAGAAATTAGCATCTCTCCCTCCAACTCCTACCCATTGCTTGTCTCCTCTCAGTGCGCTCTGCTCTTTGCTGCTCTGCTTTCTTGAGCTCTCAGTTTGCTGACTTTAAGCAGGATGTTCAAACTGATCTTGCTTGGAAGTGTATGCTGACAGCATCTCACCTAAAAGCTTTGCACCTCTGCCATTTTAGTATGGTAGTTCTCAGCTTCACAGTAAATTTTTCTCTCCTTAGTCTCTTTTCCAGTGGTCATGGAAAGCAACACATAGACTTTTACACACACAGAACAGCATTCAGTTCTGAGATATTACCAGTACTAATTTATACAGCTAGCTTTAATTACCAAATAAGAACATGAAATGCACGTTCTGTTCCAGGAAGAACAGAAAGCAAATGCAATAGCTGTGCAGCACCTATAAAGCACGTGGTTTTCTGTTTCTCATGTTAGTATGCCTGAACATAATCTTTATCAATAAAATAATCTGCAAGCAGGGAGTGCAGAATTCTTTTCCTTTCCCCACTTCTTTTAATGTGACAAACCTGCATGCAAACCCCAAGCTGGATAAAATAGTTTTTCTGGCATTTCACAGAAGCCCAGTCTCTCTCACCCCTTTATTCTCTCAGTTCCACTTGGAATTAGAAATGCAATTGCTCAATTACTGTGAAGGCAGCTGATCCTGCAGTATATCCACTAAGGCTGGAAGCAGGAAATAAAAAAAATCTTCCATGAAAGCCTGCAATCACAAGATTTCCAGTTTAAGTTTTGCACACATAAACTGTTTAGAAGATGTTTGGATAAGCGAAGTTTGGAACATAGCTATTTGGATAAGCACCTGGGTGCTTCAGTGAACAGAGTCTCCTGATAACCTAGACAACATCCCCCCGCAGGAGTAGCTGCTGATAACTAAAGGAAAGCTTGCTCACAGAAGCACTTCTTATTAGACAAGGAAGAACTTGGCCAACAGCTATTAAAAACAGGATAGTGGACTGTGTGTCAAAATTTTGATAGCTTAAGAAATGTTCTGCACCTGCATTTTCCAATTAATCTGTATGATTTTTAATTGAATATTCACCTGGCGCATCTGTGTAGACACTAATTTTTGGCTATTGTGGATCATAGTTCCAGAAAGCTTAAAACTAATTCCTTCTTGATGAACCTACTTTATGATTTAACTTTCAAAAACAGTGTTCAAACACTATCATGTAGTACTTAGTTTGGAGTTATTCTTCTGTCTGATCTGTAATTCCAACAGCTGAAAACAAAGCATTCAATCTCAAGGCAGTGCTTAAGCAGCAGGAAAGATGCAATGCCTGCCACAGCACAAGGCGTTCCGAAAACCCTCCAGGATAACAGCTCATTTCTAACTGCACCTGCACAGAGCATCTCTTAAGTAGGCCTTTGAGCTAATACTTTGTCCTTACCTTAGGTCAGGGATATCAGGAGAACACTGAGATAGCAGTATTTGAGGAGCATTACCTCCACACAAGCCACATCTGGCCACAGATGAAAGGATTTAATACTCTCCCACAGGAAGTGGAGTTTTGCACACTTCCCCTTCAGAAGGGATCAGAGCTGGGGAAGTTCACAGCAATTTCTCCAAATGGTCTTGTGTGTATAAAGAGACACTCAAGAGTACACCTTCCTCAGGGTTTTACCTAAAAGTAGCACTGAACATTCTGGTTCAGAACAAAGCCCATCCATGTCCATGGAAAGACAGTCCCTGGATTCACTGCAATTTCAAACAGATCCTTGGTTTCTGGGACTGGGGAGCACTCCCATCCCATTGCATTCCCAGAGATTATAAATAAACTGGCAAAGGTCAATGGCAAAGTTTTATTTTCTGAGCGAAGTTTGAAGGATACTGAATTTCAGGATATTCTGTTCAAAGAGCAATGGAAGGAGTTTGCCTCTCTATTGCTACTGCAATAAGGGGCAGATCTGATAGCAATACTGACAGTCTGCTAAATTCTTGTTGTGTTGGACCTCTATCTTTGTACACACCTTAGACCATACTATGTTCAGCTTCTTCAGGGAAAACCAGAGCTGGCAGTCCACAGAGGAGCCAAAATAATGCTCTATCCAGGAGGTGAGCAAGAAGGATTTATTCCTTCTCTCATAAAGAGTTTGTTTGTTGTAACCATAATAGTGACAGAAAAAAATTTATGTTGCAAGCTGAGGAAAAAAATGAAGAGCGAAGACAATTTTTGCATTTGTAAGTCTACACCATGGGCCAGTCAAGTACTTAATGTAATTTATCCCATAATTTAGCAGGGTGAATGCTCTTTTTTGAACAAGATTAGGATAACTTACAAAAAGATTTTAACAAATGTCAAAGCATGTTTTAAGCTGGATATCTCATGTTTCACTTTTTAGTCCAGACAAAAGGAAGACAGGATAACTAGAAAGTTTTATAAAATTATGGCCAGAACCAGATGCGTAATTGCTGTGAAGAATCAGCCTGAGGTCAATCGACTTTTCACAAAGAACATGACAGCAGGGAGTTCCTGCAGGACAACTCCAATTCAGACAAGTTTGCCCATTTGTAAAGATGCCCCTTGGAAACATGGCAGTGGTGGGGCAGCGTTGTGAGCTATGATCATAAGTAACATGGTTTAGCATATTCTGAAAGCAGAGCTCTGGGGAGGGGCTGTAAATAGGTCATACTGGAGAAAATAGTGACATGGACATCCTTTTTCCTTGTTGCCTGGATGGAAAGCCAAACCCACACTTCCTAAAGCAGGACTACAGAAAGCCATCTGGGATGCATGTCTCCAAGCAGACTCTTTTAAGTATTACAGATCACAAACTAAGTTTGTTATGAAGAAGCACTGAAACAGCAAACACATTGCATACAATGTGCTTCCTACTTCGGAAGCTGGAATGCAGTACCGAGCCTCCCACAATGCATTTTAAACACTTCCCTCACAACACTTAAGCAATACAGAAAACCACCACCACTAGGCAGGCATGGCTAATATCACTACTGCTTTCTATAAGTATAGATAGCTTATCAGTTTCATTCTTCACAGAGTAGAGAGAACTTAGAGTCAACTTACCAAAGATAAAAGAAAACTATCAGCTTTAACCCTAATAAAGTAAACAAGCATATAACACCCCCCTCCCCAGCAATTCCCCCCCCAGCTCTGTTCGTATTACAGTGTAGTAGCTTTCCCAGCTTTTCCTTTAGAAACAGTATTTTTATATATAAAGCCACATCTTTGGCCCCTAATATTTAGAACAACTTCACTAAAAGCAACAGATCTGACGACCATCACACAGCTCACTGGAATTTGCTCTATTTGTATTTACAGTTTTCAGCAGACTGCTCATTTGTCTCTGACCTGACAGACCAATAAACCTCTGTCACTTTTCTAGCACATCAACTCCATTTCCTTCTTCATGCTGGCCAACATCCAACCTGGGCAATCACATTTTATCTCCTAACTTTATCCTTAAGTCTTAGCTCTATAATATTGTAATCTTTTTCTCTCTTTTGTGGCTGTACATAGCTGAACAGCTGCTAAGAGAGCTTCTCCAAATATTTTTGCAAATAAATTTTGTTTTCCAACATTC
Source organism: Toxostoma redivivum (assembly GCA_013397375.1). Lineage (NCBI taxonomy): Eukaryota > Metazoa > Chordata > Aves > Passeriformes > Mimidae > Toxostoma > Toxostoma redivivum. The sequence goes on from VXBI01010438.1 coordinate 127,177, forward strand.
ACAATAATACAAACAAAAAACGTGCCAGCCAGGCTGAACTGAAATACTATTTAGAAATCAGTGAGATTTTCACATTATTTCTTTTCTACTGTTTAGCCCTGGTCTAGCTCCTATTTTGGTGGAGACAGCAGTGGTTGAACTTGGTAATCTTAAAGGTCACTTCCAACTTAACTCTGAATATCCCCAAATCCCAACAAACCCACATAAGAAAATTTACATAAGAATGAAGTAGAAGTGAGTGGTTAAGCACAGTGTTTAAGTAGAAAATTCTCACTCCCAAAATAAACACGACTTCAATTGATAAACACACTCACATAAGCTCATTTTGACATGTTCAAAATTAAAGACTTCTAATATTAGTTCAGCTTCTCACTCTACACTACATTTTAGAAATGCTTCAAAGTAAAGAGGTACGTATCAATCAAGAACCAGGATTTGAATGGTGACCATGATTTAATATTTCAAAATTATTTATTTTAATCTTTGAAGCCAATTCTCTAATTAGTATAGTCTTTTGGGAAAAAATAGCCCCAAAATACTTAAGTTATTATGTATTAATAACTTATGTTCAGCCAGTTAACTGAAGAGTTGTGTTTGAACAGCATTAGTCATAGATGTGGTCTCAATTTTCTCTCTTGATCTACATACACACACTATAGAAGTGGCACTGCCACTTGACACTGTCTAATTTCACTGTTCTTAATGAGACCATCACACAGTTCCACTGATTAACCAGCTCTTCATGAAATACGGAAGAGCACATTTCTTGTTCTCAGGGGCAGGATTTTCAACACAACAGTCAGTGAGCAATCAAAGTTGCCACAGGTAGTCTTGATCCTATCAAATTCACATTCTTTGTCCCTCTAAGTGTAATGGATTTAACAAGTCTCAACATAAAACTTGGGGGAAAAAAAAAGAAGAAAAGAAAACCTAACCTCAGAAATATATACCAAGCTGCCCTCCTGCCTGCTGTGCATCTGTCAGCAGGACATAAATGAAGTTGATTTCAATCTAAACAATAACACAGGAGACTGATCAGATGCTTAAACAATGCCATTTGATACCTCCCACGTTTTATTTATTACTAGGATTTACATTTGTGGCACCTACATGCTCAGCAAAAAGTACTCAAAATGATGAGCTTTTAAGCCGTTAGCCAAACCACCATTTGGTTCTCAGTAATTCGCAGATTTAAACTTTAAGATTTTATGATAATTAGTTATTGCAGTGGAAATACAAACACAAGCATGAGTTTAAAGGTGTCACAACTAAACACAATTCAGCAAACGCGCACCAGAGAAGTTGTGGATGCCAATTCCTGAAAGTCTTCAAGGCCAGGTGGGATGGAACTTTGAGCCACCTAGTCTAGAGGAAGGTGCCCCCGGTCCATGGCTGGGGCCTTGAAACTAGATGGTCTTTAAAGGTCTTTTCCAACCCAAATAATTTTGTGATTCTATAAGCAATGATAGGAAGCAGAAGCGTGAAGTTTATTACTATGTGCAGCAAAGCTATTGCATAGCATAAGAAAAATTGTTAAATACAAAAGAAAAATAAAGTAGAAGGCATGTTTTCTGGGATACTATGGAAGAACTGAGTCTTTGGGAGTCTCGTGAATAACTTTAAGGAAGACCTTCAAAACACCACTGAGGAAACACACGATTTGACTCTGACCTCTCCAACAGGTGTATCATCACAAGATTGCTCAGCAGATAGCTCTAAGGTTTGAAAGAGCAAGCAAGAAGTTTGAATAGACTACTGAACTGTAAAGGAGACAGTGGACTGAAGAGGAGGAGAAGTAAACAGAAACACCAATAACTGGTGGAGATTTTCCCAACTGTAATAGGAGTGATATGTGGTACTTTCTTGTCTTTGCACGGGACTCACCAGTTAACAACAAGCATGATGCATACATGAATCCGAACCTACATTTCTGAGAAAACATCCACCAACAGAAAGAGGTAAGTGGAAAAAAACATTCAGAGTTGTTTGAAAAAACCCACAGTGTCTCAACAGTCCTCAATAATTCTTAGTAGCACTGTACCTTCACTCAAAGTCTTGCATGTCTGCACATGTGCAAGACTCAGTACAGAATGTCTGTCTGGAGTTATCTGGGATGATCACTGTAAGCTTAAGAGGTTGCTACGAAGACTCTCTGAGGCAAACCTGTACCTGTGCCCTGATCATGTTTGTTTGATATGCAAAGCTACTGCTGAACTCTAGGAGAGGGTGATAAAAAAGTTAGGGTCAAACAAAACATGTTCCCTGCTAGTGATAAACACAGTTTCAGATCAGAATTATTTGAATAATTCAACTGTAATAATATCATCAATACATGTTGTTATTTTATTCAAGTAAAATGCATTGGCTTGCAAATAATCTATTTGAAACACAGTATGGAATGACATCAAATTACACCCATTTCCCAAAGAAATGGCTTGCGGCACAGCCAGAGAGAGTCTTCAACAAATCTCAGTTTTGTGCTGATTTGGTCAGGAATTGAAACGGGGGGCAAGGGGGAGAAGGAGTTACTAAGCAACAACAGGCCTAGAGCAGGAGAAAGGTCCATAGTCTTAATTGACTAATTGACTAACACTAACATTAAAAAGCAGTGCAACAGGAAGAGAAGGCTCAAGATATGAGTTTTACTGCTTTGGAAGTGAAAATAAATCATCATTAGAAACCCTAGGCAGACAGTCATTGAAATACAAGTTCTTCATTCATCCCAACTATATGCTACATGATGTATTGCAAACCCTTTTTTTGCAAGGAGATTAAGTAGCTTATTCTCAGTACTGAACAAGATGAAAGACCCAGATATAGCTCTTACACGAGAGCCCAGGATACATAGATAGTTTTGCTCTCTACTCCTATCTCAGGAAAGGTGGTATAAATTACAGCTAAATGGGTCCCCAAGACATTACCATCCACAGAACTGACATCATGCGCAGATATAGCTCTCCCTCTTCCACACTCTCTGTGGTTAAGAGGGTTGTGACTTTTCTAGAAAGCCAACCCAAAGCCCAGTCTGATCACTCGGACAAGGCAAAGAAATTTGCTTAGGTTAATCTGTATTAACATGATCAAGCAAACCAGAAATCCCGACAGTTTCCTTCCAGAATCCATATCTCTTTCCTCTTCTACTGTAAGCAAAGTAGTTTCATAAGGATGTGATAACAGAACATGAGTTATCACATGAATACTTACAAATTCAAATGAAAAAGCCCTTGATGTGGAAAGTGCTGTGAACTCTACTACTGAACAATCAACCTTTATTTGCCTAGCTAGCAGTACCTCAAGCAGAAGTTATTTGCTTTAACTTCACCTGAAGAAAATCTGATTCCTGGCTAAGTACTGCCTTTTTTATAAGATACCAGTTATGAATTTTGTTCTTTTTTTTCAGGAATTAAACATGTAAAAAAAACCCCACACGAACACGAGTCTGAGTACCTCAAACTACTGAGCCTTCTAAACTATTATCTCCCCATTTCTGCATTCTTTGACTCTGCACTTATTTAAGTATACTAGATTTCAGCATTTACTGGTTTTCCCACATACTCCAATGTACTTAAAGTGACTAAAATGAAACCACAAGAGGGAAAACTACCATGACTGTTGCTGAGGAGGAAAAACCAGCAACCCAGGTCTGGTTCACTCAAACCGTCTGATGATTCGTATTTAAAGTGTTTAGAGTTAAGAGTCATCTTCTGCCCTGATTTGTACTGGTGCAAGTCAGCTGAGCTTATGAAATAGGATCTGGCACCATGAAGAGGACTGTCCCCTCCACAGGATACGAGTAATGGCCATTTGAGTAAATGCAAGTTACTCACATCCTGCTAGTGGACTAATCTGTCTCTGTACATTCACACTCATTTTTAGTTGCCTCCAGGAATCTGAAGGTGAATCTCATTTGTTACCTAATGAAAGTAATTTCACCAGATACAACACAAGCACACTGAAAAACCACCATTACTCATACATGTGTAAGATGTAAGCAATGCAGCATTTCTTAGGTTGCTTGACTAGGGTCTACCTCTGAACACTGCATTCACCACAAAAGCCTCAATCTCCCTGGTTGGCTACAGTACATTCCCAGCTGATTCGCTCCAAGTCTTAAAGAGCAACATGACCTCCTCTTTCATTACCCACATCACTCTCACTTATTATCCTTTTAAACTGAAGTGATTCCCCAAGAGTAAGGTGACATATTGTACATCTTCCTCAGAGAGCGAGAACTATCTTCCCTTTTTCAAAATGGAAGGGGAACAAGCATTGTTTGATTAAATTGCAAACACTTTAAGTAATAGACATACAATGATCAACCAGCCAAACTTAGCAGGCATTCAAAACTGATAGACTAATACCTATTTAGTATTCAAGTTTATATATACATTTATGGATAAGTTTATATATACATTTTTGGATATATACATACACACACACAACAAGCACTTCAAAAAGTAACCAAAGAGGTGATTCCACCTAGGAAATTAAGTTATTCTGGTACAAAGTATTGTAATTTATAGGTCTCAATAAAGGTACACCAAAGGTAAAAGCACAGTCTCTGACGACTGAATGCATCAGAAGAATTCAGTGACCAAGTTGCAGAGATGAGATAATCCAGAGTTCTGAAGAAACAAGCCACATAATTCCATTAAGTCTATTTAATCACAGAAGTGCAGATACAGGAGAATAAAAAATTATTGACTGGTACTGAGACGACAGACCTATGACCCTGACTTCAACGGAAGGCAAGAGGTTTTGAACCATAAGCAGTGCGGAGCACGGGTTAAGATGCAGAATCAACTGATCAGAAGTACCATGTTAACCTGACAACTCATCTGTACCGAATGAAAACGCTGCAGGTCTAACCTGGACTTCAGTAAAGCATGTGATGACATGCCATATGTTAGTGAGATCGGAAAAACTGACAGACGAAATGTATAGTTAGTGAAAAAGCACGTGCTCTTTACCCAGCAATACAACACGTTTAAAGAGAAAGTAGTGGGATAGGGCAGCGTTTCTCAAGTTTTTAATAGTGGTGGCTATCAAAATCCAAGCCGTACGGGAGTCGCTGCGCTTTGCACGAGGGAAGCGCGGGCAGGTCCAGTGAAGGGAGCGCAGCGCACGCAGAGAGGCAGGAGGTTTGGCGGTGTAAGAGAGGAGGCCACGCGCTCGGAAGGGCACGGCCAACACAGCCGGGAAAGCTCCTGCAGCGGCCGGGCTGCCCGGCGGCCCCGCGGCGCCGCTTCTCCGTCACCTTGACCGCGGGGCCGCCGCTGCAGAGCTCCATGCGGGCCGGGAGAGAGCTCCGCGCCGGCACTGAGCCCGGCTGCCCCGGCGGAGGTCAGCCTCCGAGCCGCGGAGCTGCTCGCTCTGGTTTTCAACCGAACTTTTATCACCCCGCGTACAAAAACCACGCAACAGACTAGACCAGGGGAGCGCCATCGGCAAACTGACGTGGCTTCAGCGCGGCACGAACTCCGGTGCGGTGTCCCGGCGGCGGCAGAGAGCTACCCAAAGCTCGGGCTGTTTCTCAGCCCGGCCGCGCTCGGTCGGGCAGCTCCGCGGCCCCGGCGGCGCTGCCCCGGGACGGGACGGGACGGGACGGGACGGGACGGGACGGGACGGGTCTGGCCGCGGCTCCCCGCCACCCCCAGCCCCCCGCCGCAGCTTCCCCGAGCTGCAGGGCGGGGGAAACCTACCTGCCGAACCGCCCAGGGCATCCTCGCTCTCCAAAACGCCTCTGTGCTTCGCCCCGCGGAGTTCCCCCTTGGATTTCCAAACGAGCTTTACCATCTTGATCATCTCGGGCAAGTCCCAGGCCAGGGTCCCCTGCTGATAACCGGGCAGGCTGCCCATGGGAAAGGGCATCGGCTCTTCTCCCGTCCTCCTCCGCCTGCCCGGCTCTGCCGCGGGGAAGAAGCGCTCCAGCACCGGCATCCTGGCCCGCGCCCCCCGCCGGGGAGCCGC
>VXBI01010438.1:133404-409439 GCA_013397375.1 Toxostoma redivivum
CGCCAAGCGCCACGGCGGAGGCACTTTGACTTTATCCCTGCCGTGATGGCATGGGGAAGACCCCACCGCCCCGCCTTCCTCCTCGCCCCGCTGGCTGCGGAGCCGGTGGGGGTTTTGGCCTCTTAGTCAAACCCCGCCGTCACCTCGGCTGCCCTTCGGCCGGAGGAAGGGCGGTGATTCACGGGACGCTGAGGGCCGGGAGCGGAGCACGAGTGCGCTGGCGGCGTGCGGTGCCCCCGCCTGCCCCGCTCTCGGCCGCCAGCCCACCGGGCAGCGGAGGGGCCGCGGAGGAGCCGGCGCTCGAGGGGTCGGAGAGGAACGAGCCGCTGAAAAGACCGGCTATGGGGAGAGTGAGGGGTCTGCCCCGCGCCCGCAGTCACTTCGGCTGTAAAGCTCCACCTGAACGGGTTCACGTTAGGACAGTGCCTGGTGGCAGCGGTTGCTCCGAGACTACGACCAGGAGGCAATTATTCATCGCTAATCATTAAAAACAAGGCAAAACCACCCGGCAGAGTGCTCTGTCTCATGCAGCAGCAGAGGTGGCATGCTGGGGCTGCAGAGCTGTCAGTCAGGGCTTCCCCGGGCTTGTGGGCTGCCTTTGGCCAGACCCTGTAGCAGCACCCGGCCCTTCCCTGGGATCCAGGACTCGGAGGAACCATGCGAATTTCACAACATTTATATTGCCTTTATACAATATATCCCTTTTAGCCTGCTCGTGGTATTGGTCTGGCCCTTAGTTTGTGGAGCGTACAGCAGGTTGAGCTCTTGCACCAGCACTTAGTTTTCAGTAAAATTGCAGACTTATTTAATGGGATTTTAGTGGGCATTGTAATATTTCCTAGCATGCATAGTTAATACGTTTGTCTTCTCTGGGATACATTCAATGTTCTGCCTTCTCTCCAGATGGAAAAGTAAACTGTCAAACAAGCAGGATCTTCCTTCACACAGGAAGAGAAGCCAAGAGAATGGACTGAAACTTAACACCCTTATATGTAGAAAACAGAGTCCACAAGTCTTTCCTCCTCATATTAACATCATGCTGTTTCCCCTGTTACAGGATCTCTGCCTTGCTTATCATGATGTTCCAACCTCAAACTGACAACTCTAATGGTTTGCTAAAGTTTTGATTGCTGACTGTAGTCTACACTTGGTAACTTTGCCTTGAAAATTACGAAGCACTTCCAAAGTAGTGTAGTACTGTTGTTATGTTGTTAAGTTGTTGGTACTGATAGGTTGCAGTCTTTTGTATCAGGATATCCTGACTGATTGAACAAAGGGGTTAAGAACAAAGAAATAGATTATGTGCGGCACATTAGCACAATCATTGATACATTCATACAAACTGTGGTTATAATTTAATAAAGGCAAATTTTATTTGGTTTATTTTCATATGGTTTATTGTGATATTTTAGGTGTTTCACATTGGTGTGTCTTATGCAATTACTCTTTAAAGCACTGTTATCAAAAAGGGATAAACTAGGCAACTGAAATCCAGAAGACTTTGAAGATTCTTTGCCTACTGGTTGGTTTAAACCTTATACCCCAACTACTTCATTTTGATTTTGCGCAACAAGGAATTGCAGTAAGTTCTTTCAGCTATTGTTTTTCCTCTTTGTTTACCTCTGTGCTTTGTGGTCCCCACTGAGGCAAAGAGCACAAGTGTCAGAGCACTCTGAAAGAAAGGCTATCCTTGTGCTATTTCCAGCTTCACTGGATGCAAAAAGTGATCAAGAAATAACTAAAAGTGGCACTCAGTGCTATGGTTTAGCTGACAAGGTGATGTACTGCCAAAGGTTGGACTCAATGGTCATGGAGATCTTTCCCAACCACAATGATTCTATGATAAAGATAGCAGACATTGTGGAAGGCAATTTATTTACAGATATCCAGACTAATTTTGAGATGAATATCTGAATATTTAAGTGTTTAACAGAACTTAGCCACCAGCCCTCCTGATAGCAGCAATAAATTACTGAAATTTCAAAATCTACACTGTCTTCTTGTATCCTTAACACTGTGAAAAGTTTTGTATCATTCGTATTTGGGTCACTTGGGTAAGTAACTATCTTATGGATAGGATCAGGATTAATTGTACTTGTTTTCACTTACAGTTCTACAGGTGCAAAGGAGGAGGCCAGTCAAAAAAAAAAAAAAGAAATACATCTGTTGTTATAGTATCAGTATTTCAAGAAGCTATGTAATAAACCTAATGAAATGTATGTACTTTTTCTCTGTCAAATGAAAACAACTGTTTTAGGTAGACAGGAGTTTTTGTTTTTGTTTTTGGTGTTTTTTCTTTTTTTTTTTTCTGGTTTCTGGTCAGTTTAAGGATCAGCAATAGTGAATGAAAAAAATACGTTAAAATTGTTGCATGGCATTACTGGATATGTCTGTAAGTTAATTCATCTTATTCTTAATAAACTTACACTTCACAGTAGTACTCCAATTCAGTGATTACTTATCCTTAATTCATCCAAGATTTTACTGTAACTAACTTTCTTTTTTGTCTTTTTCATTATAAGAATGGAGCCACATAAGAGCTGCTCACAGGAAAGCCTGGAAGATCTATATTTGAATATGAGGAGTTCTAGCACTAAAAATCAGCTGTAGCATCACTCTCAGAGATTTCTGAATTCACAAAATGCTCAGATTTTGCAAGTTCTCTGTTTCTCTGACTTCAGCTGTGCCGTATTGATTTACCCAGCTTGAAGATGTGACCTCAACGTCATGCTTTTCATTTAAGAAAATCCATTAGAAATAAAAAATACTACATAGCAATGTACCCAGCCATTTGTAATATCATTTTAAGCAATTCTTCAGCAAGTTCAGCTCACCTAAAATGTCTCTTTTGCATTCCCACTTCCAGCCATATTTGAAGGAAATAGTTCAGCAGAGGTGAATGGCTTTATTTCTATGAACTGCATTTCTCTCTGGCTCTGAGTTAAAGAAGCTTAAGTGATTACAAGAGACATATAAATGTATTAGCTCTGTCCCTCATTCATTCTGAGGAGCAATGCCAAAAAAAAGGCAAATGGAGTCATCTGAAAACATGACAAGGCAGTGCATATTTTCACAGGTAGACATGAGAACTGGAGAAGACTTGAGGAAAGGAATTACTGGGAGAAAAGGAAAGAGAGTAAGCTGACAGATTAATAGCTGGTGTTTCATAGTTGGTGTCTCTTAAAAAGTTTTACTTGTTTGCTTATTCACTCTGAAGTTATGTACTAAGAGCAGCAGCAGAATTGCATGCCAGATGGTAGAGGAAGTGCCTCGTGTATCTTTCCAGTCTACTGAAGCCTGCAGGGTTCTTGTTAACCCACTGCTCTGGTTTTCATTGCAAATCCTTTTCTTCCCCTTTTTTCTTTTCCTTCCTTCAAAGGAAAAGGAGGGAGGGGGGAAGAAAAAAAAGAAAAAAAAGAAAAGCCATAGCTTAAACTGGCAATAGCACCATCCTTTTGGCTTTGAGCTACCCTGTCTTGTGCCAAATATACTGTCTCCAGCAGCTCTCCCACAACAAATCAGTCCAGACACACAAAAGCTGTAAAAAAGAATGGTGAAGAAAGATCCTTGATTCTCCTCTTCTCCCCCTCAACAGCCTTTTCCTTTTGCTTCCGTCCTCGAGCTCCATTCCCCAGCAGTGGTCTCCTTCTTGCCAGTACTGTAAGCAATACTGGGACCTCCAGCCTGCAGCTTTGCTGACAGCTTCCTTAGAGTACAGGCGCCTTTGCCTTTCTGTATTAACAGGCCATTGTAAAGCAGAAGTTACATTCTATTATTCCTCTCGCTTCCATCTGATAACTGATGTTTGAAAAAAATGGCTCATAAATTATTAGCGTGGCAGACGCATTACTTTTGGAAACTTTTCCTATTCTTTCAGCTAATCCACTTCACTGCATTGTGTCAGAACTTGCATTTCCAAACAGACACCTAAAAAGATTTTATATAGTCTGTTTTACAGCATACTGTTAAAAAATTTTGGAAAAATACTCCCATTTTTTAAAGTGATTTACAAACATTAGGAAGTCCAAATGTGGAGACCAGTTTCAAAGACTATCAGATACTGATTTTTAGAAAGTGTAAAGCATGTGTCTTTAAATGGCACTTAAATAATTTTAAATCAGTAGTTGCTTTTGAAAAGTATGCCTTTTTTTCTGTCTCAGGGATCATAGAGTCATGCAGAGACAATAGGTGAACCCATCGCCTCGGGTCAGAACCAGGAGATCCCACCATTACCAGAATCAAGTTCTAGGAGGTTTCAGGGGGGTGAGTTTAATGTAGAAGAGAAGATTGCATTTGCAGCATTTTCAGGGCAGTGTAATCAGAGCAACAGAGAAAATAAGAATGCAAGTGAGTAACTTTTAAAAGGGACAAGGAAACAGAGTGCCTAAGAAAGTTGGAGAATATGATAGGAGAAACATAAGCAGGCACAGTTATGCAGAATTTTTTCTAATAACCTCCTGGAAGGTTTCTTTCATCACTTTAAAAATCATAGTATAATTTTCTTATTCTTTGCCCCACATTTGTCTCATTCCAGATGTCTATTATTTTTAATGTTCTTCTTGCTAGTAAGAACAATTACTCTTAGTTATTGCTATCCTTGCAATTACTTCACTAAATATGAACAATTTTATATTTATTTGAGGACAGTTGCTATGTCTTTGCTCTAAAGTAGACATCAAATTCTCTAAATTCTATCTCAGAACATTTTTCCCAACCCTGAAATTATTTTAATAGTTTTACTAAAGGTACACAGTAGAAGATTTTTTTTTTTTGCCTGCTGCCAACTCACTGTCAAGGAAAGTGAGCTGAACTGCTAAGATAATGGTACAATTAATTAATTAATTAATATTGCCTGAGCTTTGCACAGCATCACACCTTGAGAGCCTCACACACTGGGAAATGTAGAAGACAGGCAGTAGTGTTCTATGGGTTCATAAACTGTTGGTTGTTTTCTTCAGTTAATCAGATTCCTTGGAAACAGGTTCTGGAAATGGAGGAATAAGGATTGCTTGAGTTCTGTAGGGCAGGGAGAAAATGCCTTTTTCATTCTTAGTGCAAGTGAGAGAATAAATTTTTAGGATTAACAATTTGTACTACTAACTAAGCAAAAATGCTTAGTAAATTAAAAAGGTAAATGAAAAGTTCAGCATACTGAATATGATGATTTCAATCTCCCACAGTAAACAGCAAAATTCTATGTGGCTTTAAAGGAAATAGAAAATAACAGAGAATAGACTCATCTCACCTTTACAAAGTGTAATAAGAAAATAATAACGATAAGCTGAAAGGGAATTGAAAAGTGAATTGCCAGCATGATATTTAGTTGTGTTGCACAAGGTATCTGATAGACTCTGTTAGTTTATTCCCTCCCTTAATTCTTACACACAAAATTTACCAGATCCAAGGCAAAGTCAAGGGATTAAAAAAAAAAACCTCATTGCCTAAGTTTACAGAGTGATCGTGTAACAGATGCTTAATGATGGACTAGGCTAATGGAGCAGGACGTTAAGAACACTGCATCAGCTTGAAAACTTTGGTAGAAATCAGGTAGGTAGAAAATAATAACCTGTTATTTGGGACAGTGGAAATGCTAGTAAGCATCTTTATGAAAAAACTCTATGAGAAGAATAACATCTGCATCCCACAGGATTCCCTTTAGGCAATATGTGAAAAAAGGCTGAGTAGAAAATGGAACTAACCACGTGAGAGACATCTATGCCTTAATACATAACTAATAGTAAGTAACTGTATGGTCTCAATGAATTCAAAGGAATTGCTGCCATCCTTAAAGCTGAGCATGTGCATAGATATTTTTCTCAGTTGAGACCTATGTATCTAAAAATTATTTACAGCAGTTTGAAAGATGAGAGATGTGCCATGTTTGAAGTGTTTCTTCTGTCACCTCTTACCTTAATGAGATGGCATGGGTGGCCTCATGGCCTGTGGTGTCCTTGCCCCTTAGGGTATACAGAAAAGATTTGTGGCTATGTTTTGTCTTTTTCTGCCTTTTGAAATTATAAAAGTGAGTAGCTCAGAAATCTGCTTTAAGTGATATCTAGTTAATTTTTTTTGCCAAAGAAAGCTTAATACCATAAGAATAAATGGAACGTAAATATAAGGATAAATACAGATGAATAATAGCACTTGGTCCCTCTTTTGTAAATCAGATATCACAAGATCTGATAATTTAGTTTTTTCCTTTTCACTTTTAAAATGGAGATTAATATTTTACTAGGAGAAGAAGCACTATTTTAAATAAAATTAATGCATGTTTCTTAACTTTGTTAACTTGTTATGTATTTGATGGCTGCACATATTAATATTGCAGAGTATCTACTCCTTGTTATTCTTCAGTCTTTATCTTTCTGGCTTTTATAATTAATGGTGAATTTAGCTCTTTGTATAATCTCATTTAGACCTTTTAATAAGCATTAGGATTGCATAGGTGCAGACCTCTCCCAAATGTATCCCTATTTGAAATGCAAGAGTAAAATAATACAACTGAATTGCATTTTGCCTGATGTCATTCTAGTTGCAGACTTATTATTGTCTCTGACTAAATAAGATTGATACTTTGGTCATGTTGAATAGCTAGGCCAATAAGTATTTCAGATTAAATATCTATGATACTTGAGTACCATACCTACACTTCTGCTCAGGGTGTACCCACACTTTGTGTTTCTTTGTGCTGCCTGCACATCAGCATTCCGATGACGTACATCTCCCAAAGCTGACATTATTTGCTCTCTCACAGAAGTCCTACGGCTTTATTTCCCTCTTTGCATCTTGCGTGACAGCAATGCGTGCAGTTTGCTGTGGGGATGGACAGGAGATGCAGCTGGGAAGTTGTGGGAAAGGCCTAACAATGATGCATAAATATCCTAGTGATAAACTAAGCTCCCTCTGACCTAGTTTCTCAGGACTGCAAAATCAGGCCATATTTACTGTAATCAAGCTCTTTGCATTTCTTACAAATGCATTTGTGTAAATGTAGCTCCACTGGGATGGGTAGCTTTGGAAATATGTTGTCACCCCTGTCCTGGCATTTTATTACCATGCTCTCAAAATCCACTGATAATCATGCAAACACACGTTGGTTCTTTTCTTCACTACAGATTCTTCTTGAAATATATTCATGCTGATGAAGCTGCAGAAGGAAAAAAAAACTCTGAGTAGATAGCCTAAGAGGAAAAGCTCTCTCCACTAGATCTGCAGATGGAGGGAAGGCTTTCTGGAAAACCTATTTCTCTCAGATATATTTGGGCAGGTTGCTCTCAGTAATGTAGTTCCAGCTGTACTGTGCTTTCCAAGATAACCTGACAATGTGTAAAACCATAAATGTTTTTGAGTATTTCCTAAGATATCTGTTACAATTTTTTTTCCAATCCAGGCAATTCACACATCATTTTGCCAGGCTCTGCACAGCTTTTATGATAGCAATAATAATTTAGTTACACAGCAATTGTAAGATACATTTAAAAACCACAAATACTTAGTAAAAGAAGAAAGTATTCAGGTTATTTTGAAAAGATGGTAATGCAAATACTGTACTATTTGCAGATTTTCCCCCAGACTGTAGCCACATATCAAAATGTGAGCTTTGGTCATGGTACGGACATCCATAAACATCTCTTTTTATCAGTAGCAGAGCAATTACAGAAGTTTTCAGGTGGGATTGTCAGTCAAAAGTCCTGTCTCCCTTTTGCCACCTGTGTTACTAGGAACTACATTTGTTTGTGCTTTTTTCCAGAGGTTTGCAATATTTTCAATCTATTTTTCTGAGGTTTGCAATATCATGTGCCAAATCAACTACAAGGCATCACTGGCTACTTAATGTTACAATTTTAAGATTTTTGGGTTACATTCTTTAGCTTCTGTCAGCCTTCTGCTGACAGAGATTCTCTAGAAACAGCAAAACCATTTTCAGCCACCTTGGGGTGGGATGAAATCTAAATGTGAGAGTGATTGCTCCCACAATCAGTGTCTGCCAGTTGCAACCTAAGATGCTTAATTCAGAAACCAAGCTCAGATCCTTAGAATGACAGGCACAGTCTTCTCCATAAAAGCATGGGCTTGTCAAACAGTCACCCTTTCATTGGAGTCTGGAGAGTTCTGATCACACTCAGAGAAGCTGACTGAGGGATTTTGCTATGAGTTTCATCAGCCAAGGAAAGACAATTTCGATGCTCAAGGGAGCATGGAAATTCCAGGGACAATTTTCCTCCCCAGTTCTATATTCACTGTCCATACAGCTCTTGAGCACTTTGAATAGGGGAGATGTTACAGAGTGTTTGTTACTGTGTCCCAGAATCAGAGTTTTAAAAAAAAGTCAAAAAATGGCTCAGTCTATCTTTTCTCTTGTTTTTTGTTGCAGTATTGTGAATATACTAAATAAGTAAAATGGTTTATGTTATTTTTATCAGGAACTTCTTATGCACTTCAATCAAACCCATTACATAGTTGTTGCTGGCTTTTTTTAAAGTATAATGTGGATGTTCAAGTAATACCAGATGAAACTGATTTCAGCCACCACTAACCCTAGCTTTTCAGAAAGAGAAAGGAATCCTTCAGTATTTCCAACTTCAGTTGGAACATTGGCACAGGAAACTATTTAGCAGGGCTAGTATGCAAGGAAGTGATGTAACGTATACCAAATTTTCTGATTGTGTGGAAAAAACCCCCTCAGCATCAATTGGCCTACTACCCTATTAAACCACTAGTTTCCTGTGCCAATGAATTGGAAAATGAAATGCATCTCCTTTGCTGACATTTGCCTTCTACATCAGCTGGTTTCTTAATGGTTAAATATCAAATTTCCAACTATGCCGTAACACATGCTTGAGTAAGTCCAATAGGCAATACTTATTTAAGTCTCATTTTGGCCTGAACATAAACTTCCCTTTCTAGTCATATCAGAAACAGAAGCATGTGCTGATTCATTACTATATAATTTTAAAAATCTCAATTCCTTAGTTCAGAATATAATTCCTAAGATAATGGTAGTAATGTTAGCAATAGCAAGATGGAAAGCAGAATTTGTTTCACAAAAATGTAATATTTTTTAAATTAGAAGGTAAATCCAAATGTCCATCAAGCAGAATTTAAATTTTTACAGGAAATGACTTCTGAGAAAATATTTTTTTTCTTTACATGTAGTGAGTGTTCTGTTGAGATAACCTCAAAAAATTGCAATATATAAGACATCCTATAACCTGGTATTTGAATAACATTCAACCTGGTATTTGAATAACATTTGAATAAGCGTGTTAGAATATTAAAGCCTAAATAAATTAATAAAACAATAGTGAAGGAAAGGTCAGAATATAATGCTGGTTGTTTTTTTAACAAAATGAGAAACAAGCAGCAACTTTTCCCTCATAGAAAAAATTGCTAATAATTTCTTTTTTAGAAAAAAATATAAAATACCGCCTTTTCTAAAGCAGTATGAATCCACTGGAAAAATAAAAAAAACAGCTTACTGGAGCTGTCTTATTGAACATTTTGTCTATGAAAGTATGTGGAAACCAGAGCAAGCATTGGACAATGTGAATGCAAGAATGAGGATAGGTTTGAGTAAAGAGCTCAGTGTCTTGCAGAGGAAGACCTGATAGCATCCCTGCAGCACTCAAATATCTTTGAACTAGTAGTGGTAAAAGCCCCAGCTTGGTGGCTCTGCAGCTGATGTCCTTTCCTGTGGCTGGGATCAATGTACTGTGATAGAGGAACTGGCAGAAATTTTCCAGCTGAAGCAAGGTTAAATAAGGAAGAGAATATACAGGAGAAAATTCATGGTGAAAGATAATCATAGAATACTTTGGATTGGAAGGGACTTCTACAGGTCATCTAGTCCAAAGGTTCTGGAATGAGGAGGCACATTTACAACTAGATCAGGTTGCTCAAAGACCAGCCTTGAATGGTTCCAGAGGTGAGACATCCACCATCTCTCTGATCATATACACCTGTAACTCTATACACCTTCAGTGGCTAGTAGCTATTTAGTATGGCTAATTACTTGTATTTTATTAAAAAAAAGAAACAAAACCAAAAAACAGTAGCAGACATTTATTGAGTAGGTGATGGTTTTCTAGATAAGATGAAAAATATTAAGCTCATAGTTTAAATATTAAAGGTAAATAGTAGTTTCATTTAACATGTACATCAATTTTAGGTTATTTTTGTAATTTCACTGCAGCATAGAGCCAAATACAACTTTCCTAATAGCTTTTTTTTTCTTTAATATTAAGTACCAATATATTTTAGTGTGTATGTGGGAGTACAAATCATTTGAATTAGATAATGTGGTAACAGATGTGTGTTATTGGAGCCTTATTTTGGTAGATGTCATAAAGACAGGTCATAATTATAATTTAAAGGTCACTGTAAGAAACAGGGAGGCTTTCACAATGCCAACTAGTTTACTTAGCCTTCTACTCTGAATCACTGTATCAGAGAATGTCTCCCCTGTGACCCAAAGAGGAACCATGGGAAAACAGCTAGACAATTTAACAAGCCAAGTTTTGTGCTGATATTTGGGTAAGCTAATTGTACTCTAAATTATGGTAATGGACAGTGGAGTAGCATTTGAGAGAGACCAACTGTCCTAAATTGTAACATTTGCTGTTTAAATATTGTGTAGTAGAATTTGGCAAACATCCAAACAACCAAACTTTCCTTCTTTTTGTTTTGATGTTCAAAATGTTCCATTGCTTTAGAAAGAAATAAATATTGGAGTCATATGTGGGCCCCAGTTTCTGCTGAGATCAGAAGTAGGATAAGAATGGTGCAGAAGGTACTTCCAGGGAAGAGAATCTCATGAGAAAATTCTGATCTCAGGTTTTCTGCCTAAATTCCAAGATACTAGGATGAATTGAAACATTCAGAATTTGATTTTTTACAATAAAATGCCAAAAAACTCACCAAAGTTTTTGAGGTTTGCCTGCTATCTACTAAATCAGCAGTATTGCTTGAATAGTGTTGATTTTCTCTGGAGCTTGAGAAAACAGTAATGGTAATGGCTGTGTGAATATCTGTAAAGTAGCACAATAACCAAAACAGCTTTGTTTTTAGCAGTTCTCATAATATCTATTCTTATTTAAGGAGTTCCACTGTATTAGTAGTATTTTGCCACTTCCCCTCTCCTACATACAGTCTTTATGGGAAAAAAAAAAGAAAATGAGCTGTGCTTTTGTAATGGTCTTCCATCTCTACAGAAGTCACCTGAAGAGCATTCAAAAGATCTGTCACAAATTACACTTATTCTGAAAAAGTAACTTACTTCTTTTCTGAGCAGATACAAATTCAGCTCTCTAGTCTGTTGCAATGCCTGTGTAATACTAAGAAACCAGTTTTAATCACTTTGGCTGTATCTAAGCTACCTAAACTCTAGAGTTCCTCCTCCTTCTGTGGTTGGCAATGTCAGATAACTGAGAGCTGGGATGAGATCTACAGCCTATTTCTTGTTTTTCTCTTGCCTCCTGGTTTCTCTGTGAAGAAGCCCAGGAATGTAAGTTGAAAAAGCACCACGCTGCACTGGATAGTGCTGGTTGATAAGGAAACCATAACTAAGTTCTTTGTAGCATTTGTCACACTGTGTACATGTAATTATTATCTATGGTAATAGTGTTAACTTTTTTCAAAGGAAGAAAGTAATGTTACGAATTATGAACCTTTAGTACACTGTAATAACAGATACCTTATACCTCTTCCTAAATACATTTATTTTGAAGAATCTGTCTCAAACACAGTTGTATACATATAGTTTAACTGTTGGGCTTGATGATCTAAAAGGTCTTTTCCAAGTTAAACGTTTCTGTGGCTCTGTAAATCTGGACTATCAAGATTTATAGCTATCTAGTCACCCTCAGGGCACAAGTACAACTGGCAAGACAGTACAAATAACAAATGCATGTTGAAATGTAACACTGTTAGCCAGGTTCAGATATGGTGGTGTTTTTCCCAGGGAGTCGAGTAGGAGTTCATCACTTTGCAATGTCTGTGAGTCATGCCAGATAGCACTGGCAGCCCGGCATGACCTTGCAGAGTGCTGTGTCCCCAGCTAACCTGAGCGTCTCGCTGTGAAGGACACGTGAGAAGCCTTTCCCTGTGCCAGGTGAGTGCAGGGAGGCAGGGAGGGAGTACTTGCAACCACCCCTAAAGCCCTCAGCAGGCACAATGTTCAAGTGGTGGTATTGCTGTCTCATTGTCCAGCCCAGTTCTGGTTGGGCAGTTATGGTTGACAAGAAGTGTCTTGCATCTTCAGTTGCTTTTATTATGAATAATTTTTAAAAGGGTTTTTTTTTTGTTGCTCAAAATAATTTGATTGTTTGTGTTTGATTATTTCCGTTGTCTTGCCAATAACACCTGGGCTATTAGGTGAGGGTACAGTTGCAAACTAGCAAAATAGCTGTAGTCTCAGCTGTTCACCCATGACTGAAGTGACTGAAAAGGGTTAGATATAAATGCTATTTGTATCTACGGAACTTGAATAGATTACAAGCAAAACATTTAAAATAATGTTGTGTCCAAACCAATATTTTGGTCAGAGAAATAGGATAAAGACTAATTCTAAGAGTGATCTATCATTGCCACAAGTAACAAAGGCCACAGTTACTTTATCCCCTTCATGGTTTGTGAGGAGTCATTTCCCTTAATTTAACACAGGGAAGACTGCTTACCTAATTTATCTTTCATTTCAGTCCTGTTGTGACTGGTGGATCAGCTGAAGGGTTGCAGCTGGTGGGCACAGCCCACACATGCAGCCTGGGCAAAGCTGTGGGCCTGGCTGGAGGCTGAGAGGTTTTGGAGGTGAGACTTGCTCAGCGATTTCTCTGTCTGGCCTACCACCAGCACTGCTGTTGCAGCTCTGAAATCAGCTGCAACAAATGCTTACCTTCTCACCTAAATACCAAAAAAGTGCTATTGCTGCTGAGGTGAGCCAATTTGCTCTACACAGTAAGTGAAGGGATGTGCATCTCTGAGAGGAGCTAGCACTTAAATGTGTTCCAACATGAGCTACACTGGATGAAGAGCTGGGAAGCAGTAAGAAAGGGAGGCAGAAATTCCTGTGTGCAATTTCTCTGTTCTGCATGTGCGTGGCCTTGGGTGGGAAGAAAATCTTCCCATCCCAACTGAAAGTAACAGTGTCTTGCTTATGAAAAGAGCATAGACTTTGTGAAGTTGTTATTCTGAATATCTGTAAGCAGTTTTCATGCATTTCTTTCTCATGTGCCTTTTCCGCATTACTGAAGACACTTATTTTTTTGTTAAATTTTGCTAAGAATTTACATAAAATTCCTCCAGTTGTACTACACCAAAAAGCATTTAAATGTATGAAATCCCTTTTCATTATGCATCCATAGATTGTAAAACCTAGAAGCTGGTTTCCAAAGAGACTGCTGATTTGGATGTCCTGATTGCAGACAATCCAGTTAGAAGCACCTAAAATTAATTGACTTTCAGGAACAAATTAATAAGTATCATTTCACTGAAAGTGTATTTCTTTAACATATTGCACGTTGGTATCATAAAATCATAGCCTGAGGTTTTAAGCTGTGATGGAAAAGATATAGCTGATGGAAAAGATACAGCTGAGGAAAAGGTATCATCATTCCTTAAAGAGCCAAACTGCCTTTTTAAGTACGTGGTATCATGTTTCTTGGCTGGACTAATTCCTCCCATGTCATGGAATATTATCTACATTCTCAGAGCATGTCCAATTTAGTGATTTTTCTCTATCATACCATGTAAAATGCCTTTTACATACACATTGTAGTACCATGCATTTTCTCAGTACTGCACAATGAGCATGGTATATTTTCTAGAAAACACGTGTATTCCCGCTAATGCCCACATATGTGGAGTAGGCATGCGTGCAGACACAGCCAGGAAAGCCAACAATCCCACTCCAAAACATGCATTTTTGGGACATTTAGAATTAAAAACATAAATATTGAACAATGTGAGACTCCGTCTCTATACCTGTAGCTTCACTACCTATAATTATTGTTAAAAAATCAAGGTTCTACATGAGTTGCAATCAAGTGTTTTTAAATTTCCTTAATTATTCTATAATCAGGACTGGTTGCTTTTAAACCTGACATGAACTGGATATCTGATTCGTCATACATGTGAGCCCTCTCAAAGTCTTACTACTCTCTTTCATTACTATTCCTCCTCACAGAGGAGAAAACTCTTGAACTAGTCATCCTTGAGTCCCTTCAAGTTAACCAACAGAAACAGCTTATTTGATTAATAGGAGATATTTACATTGCCACACTTTATTTTGAAAGATGAAAAGAACTGTCAAAATGCCTGTGTCATTCTGTTGACTGCCACAAAGCCTCAGATATAAACATTCTTACTGTGGACATATAAAGGTAAAAAAGAGGTACGGAGAAAGCACACTGCTCCCCTGGCCATTCAATGTGCTCTCTGTGAAGAGAATTTACTGCCTTCAGTATTGTGCAATAACAATTCCTTCTTTAGAGCTGAGATTGCCCATTCATACTCTTCAACCAAGACCTTCCTGTGCTTTATTGTCTCCTGCTTTCTTTCCTTTTCCAAGATGAAACTCCATCTTAAGCAGCAATTTGATAGAGTGAGAGAAGATAGTTAAAGTCTTCAGAACCAGGAGTTTCCTTATTATAAAGTTCCATAATTTCTTTTGTAAATTTATTTTGTATGTTTGATCTACGCATAAAACATGACTAAACAAGCCTAGGAAATATATGAATCTTGATATTTTGGCTCAGTACCATCTCTTACAAACTCTTCCTCACTTCACTCATCCAAAACAATCTAGAACTTCAGCCAGGTTTAACTATTTCTATATTCAGCCTATGATAGAAAAGGTTACAAATATTCACAGCTATTCCATAATGATGAGACAATTAAATGAAATACCTCCAAATAACTCCACTAGATTTTAATTTTTTTTCCCCCTATATAAGCCTGAGGAAATAAAAAAAATCCCATTTAGATAGGCCAAGTTTTAGGGGACAGTTAATGAGAGAAACAGTAATTACAGGAAAGGCTACCTCAAAGAGCCCGAGTTCCACATCAGTAACAAACTGTTACTGATGAATCAAGAAGATAAGCCTACCTTTACGGACAAACGGGAAAGAGTCTAAAAACAGATATTCCTGTTAACAATGGGAAAATATCTGGAGAAAAGCCAAAGTCTCATTTATTTGTTCAGCCTTTAGGGAATAAAGTATAATGTATGGTTGCCATGTTAGGAATATGAGAAAGCAAATTAGTAACTGAGAGGCTGTTCAAACAGAAATCTATCTTAAAAGGTAGCGTATATGATTTCTAGGATTTGTACTGATGAAGCTTTTGTAATGCTTATGTGGATGGTTTGAGGATGTTTATAAAGAGACACACGAAAGTAGGTTTTAGCATATGAAAGAGAGAGCACAGTAGGGAGTCTGAATTCCTGTCACATAATTGAGCGAAGTATTGAAGGAGAAGAGGTATATCAATTTTCTGGTGGTAGGAGATGAGAAGGAGAAGGCCGCTGGGATCTGCAGCTGGCCTGAGACAGAGGAATTACTTTCTTTGTTACAACCTTGCAAGCGTCCATGTGCTTTTTACCCTGGGGGCAGGAGCTAAAACCTGGGGAGATGTGATAGTCCTTGACTTCCTGGAAGCAGCAGATAGCCCACCAGATAGCTAATAGCCTCAGTACACTGGGGTGGCCAAACCTCCTACAGTCTCCTGTCAGTCAATGGGCCATGTGAGAAAAACTTCCACTACAATTCCAGGGGAACCATTGGGACTGCTGGGACTCAGCACTAACACAATTTTTGGAGAGGGATGGATAGCTGAGCAGCTGTAGAGCAGAAGCAGGGATCAGAGTTTGGTGAGGACAGAAGTAGCAAACTGCCTAGGTCTCGTGACAGCCCAGGGTGAGATGAAAGTGGCAAATTCAGGCACAACTAACAATGAATTCCACAAGTACGTCAGTTGGAATTTTTGTTGCCTTGTAGGATGAAATAAGTCAACATGTAGAGAGAACTTGATGGTGATGGAAGGTATTCACTACAGCTGCTCTTTGTTGGCTGGAGCTAGAACTAGACACCCACAGGCACAGGGAGATGTATTTTATGTGTTCTTTGCTTTTGTCAACTGATAACTTCCTGGACGTCTGAATTAGGAGAGTCTTAAGTTTTTTACCTCACCATAAAATGAAATTCCAAGAGCATCAGGTCTGTAATTTAACAACAATCATGAAGCCAGTAATTGTAGCTTTGTTTAAGTAAGACCTGGTTAGGTCATATCTCTTAAAAGTAAATGAAAAGGAAAGATTAAAGTGGGTTCAGCAGCAAACAATTATCTTCGACCACATGTTATCAACTAGATGGCCTTATGCCTTTAAGTCTAGGTTAATTATGGTTTTTTCCAACAATATCCAATTACATGACGAATAACCTTGGCATCTAAGGCAGGAACCTCTGATATGCGTCACTTCTTACCTCAAGAAGACTGTTTATCAGAGTTATCAGTGCTGGCTGCTGAAAAATCACCCTGCTATTGTTACACTCCCATTCAGAGCACGCTGTCTTCCAAAACATCCGAGCAGACCTGACAGACTGACAGCTGGGAGTACTTTGACATGCTCTACCAGAGGGAACTCCTGGGGGGAATAAGCCAACTGCATTCATTGCACTTCTCCTTTGTACTGTGTGGTAATGTAGCTGGGGAATCCAAGGGAAGTCTCTTCTGTGAGAGACAAAGCAGCAAATACATATAGGAAACATTCAGGTCATATTTATGCTTTGCACTTATTATACTCCGGGTTCTTGTTAGGGCAGTGGTTGAAAACTACAAGGACAGAAATGTCTTGCACTGTGGAAAAAAAGGCTTTTATAGACAGGCATCACTCCACAATTGCTCCACAAAGAGAGAAGCATTCAATTTCTGACTAGCCTTAGATCCCATAAGCAACAAAGACTGAAAAGCATTGTTAGAACAACAAGTGTTACCAATAAAATGCTTCATAAGAATAGATTAGAAGGTGATGTGGTTTGTACAGTAACATCTTGTACTGTCTTAGAATAAGAAGAGTCACTATAAATTGGAAAAAGAAGGCATGAACTTCATTTCAGAATTGTTACAGATATTAATTAATAGAAATGGCTATTTTATATATATTATTTATTTATCAATTTAGCTATATAATGCTCTAATTAACCTGGGATTTGCACTTAATATATATGTCTTGTTTGAATCTTGGGTCAAATGCTTTAGGAACACCTACTGTCCCAAAAAAAAATATCTTCCCAGCCCTTTGCCAGAAAAAAATAAACTTTTGATTCATAGCTAATAAAGCTTTTGTTAATAATTAAAGAATGTTGATGATTAGAAGCAGCCTACAGCTGCTATACATGTATGTTACAGATGAGATCTATCAGTCTCTGTCTCTTAGTGAATGTGAAATCATGGCATAGGTCATCAAGATGTTATGAACGAGATCCAAAAAATGCTCCTGAACTGGGATTTTGGAACTTCAAATAGAATTTTGTGCTTACATCCAAGGATCAGACCCAGAAAACTCCCATTTTACTTTTGTTTGACATTGAAAATGCTTCAGCATTCTGCCTGGTGCAAATTTCTAGCTTTGCTTTCTTGCTTTCTAACTTTAAAACCCAGTTGGTGTCTGGAATGATTTGAGTGAGAGTGTACTCAAAAGAACCTCAGATTGAGACAGAACTCAGAAGCTGCTGCTGCTTTCATATTTCCTTCATATTTTCATCCAGATTTTTTTTCCCCAGAAAAAAAACACTTTTTCTGGAGTTCCCTTGGGTTCACTCCTGTTGCTGTTCTCAGTACCTGCCAGGCACAGCCCATCACAAGCTATAGCAGTGACCAATACAAAATAGGACCAAGAAGAAAAGAGATGTATTTTCTTTAGATAAAAATAAAACTGAACATGGAATTTATGTATCCGTTTAGCATTTATAAGGGTGTTATCCATAAATTGGGGGAGCAGGTTGAATTTCACTGTCTGCCAGGGGGAGCACAACTTGTAGCTCCTAGCAGAACTCCTTACAGCATTAGGTGTACTGAGCAGGAACAGCCTGTCTATGCAATAAAGAATTCAAGGTCTGAACTTTATAGTTGTGCTAGTTTCTTCTTGGATTCTTCTTGTGGCTTCTTCTTGGATTTTATTATGTGACTTCCATGGGGGACATCTGGTCCAGAGACCACAGTTTAGAAGTTCTTCTTCAGTAGTTTGTGATTTTAACTGGAGCAGATTAAGTTGTAATTTTAAAATTTAATTTATTTTTGGCTTTTAAAGTCAGCCTTTTTTATTTAAGATTTTAAAAATTTAAAGTAGCTTTATATTAGCTCTCTGTGGTTAAAAATTGGTTCAGGTGCTTGTGAGCCACTGGGACTGGAGTGACAATTTCAATATTTAATAACTTTAAAAGACTGAACCTTCAGTTTTCCTGTTCCAGTGTTGCTGCTTTATTTCGTGGATACATATTTGAGCTCCCCATTTGAATTGACATTTGCACTTCTGAGGGAGACTCAGGCTCAAATTGCTGCCATGTTTCACCTTGGAAAAATTACAAATAACTTGCACAAAGTCTTGCATTACACACCAGCCAGCACTTTATGGTGACAAGGAAAATATAGACAAAGAGCTGTTCTACCAAGAAAGATGCATCCATTCTGGTGGTCTGGCTTCAGAAACTTGATTAAAAACAGTTTCTTTGTTTGTTTTTGCGATAGTCAGAGGGTAACTGGCAAGTGTTTGTGCACCAGCACTCATGGGAGAGAACAGCCTGGAACGTGGGAGCAGGTGTTGCATTGGCCAACTTGAAACAGAGGGAAGATGACTAAAACCCTCCCTCATTCTCATCCCTTGCCAAATTAAATCCAATTTAGAGCAATGTGTTGCTACACATTACATCAACATTTAAAGAGGATAAAACTCCTGACTTATTTTAAAACTGAAGAAGTCCTGTTTTACAGTATCATAACAACTGCTCTTACAAAAGAGATGCCACAGGATCAGTGAGCAGAGGGCATTAAGAGTAGAATTTCATATCTTTTCAAGCAGACAGCTCCTCCATGAGCAGGACACTCACAAAGTGCACATCTACAGCTGACACAGGCACTACATCAGCCCCATCATGCCTGTTACATCACCATGTCACTGCGTTAACCCAACTCATCTCCCTTTTTGTCAGGTAAGTTTACTACCATAAAGCTGGGTCACTAGAGATCTTACTTGTTAGGTCTAAGTGAACAAGCTCAATAAGGAAACATGGTAGAAACTGAAATGTTGGCTACAAATTCTTTTTATAAAAAAAATCCTGAATTCCACAGGGATTTTTTTCTATTTGTCAGAGTAGTTTAGTGCTCATTTTCTTCCACAAACGAAATTTCCGTTTTCATCTGTAAATAATGGATTCACAGATGCTATAGGCATTCCTCAGGTGAACATTAACATGTCTATCTCTTTATCCCACTTTTCTTCTGTGACTGAGGTTACTCAGCCAAGCTGAACCTGCTGTGAGCTGTCACCAGGGACTCCAGTCATATGCTGGAGTAACTCAGTTGAGACACACAGTGATGCACCTCCCACATAAAAGACTGAAGCACGCAGACCTTTAACAACTCTGCCTTTTAAACACCACATCAACTTTTCTGTATCTAAGGCTTGTTACCAGCCAAAGGATTTCACTAAAAGCTATTGGATTTGGGTCTCAAGTTTTCATCTGGAATGTAATTATAAGATCTAATTTCAGGAAGATGGTTTTTGTCAAACATTTCTGAAGAAATTCTTCTTCCAGTCAGCTTAGGTGTACACCTGCTATCAAAAGCAGGCAAGTTTTTTAGTGGAAAAGAAGTGGGCATAGTGGCAGCAAAAATAAGGACAGGAACTGAATGATAGGCCCTGCCTATGTGAACCTGTACTTTTGGTGTAGCTCCCACCAAGGGAGTTAAATATGTCCATACTGTGAGATCCCGCATCACATCTTGTTACTCTCGAGGCAACTTCAGCAAGAATATAAAAAACAGATGGATAAAGGTGCTAGTAGCTTAGTAATTCCTGCAGATGATCTTTCCATTTCAAGGAAGATGATTTCTGGCAGGACAGTGTCAGAGGGATTTATGCTGTTTTGCAGAGGGAGGGCTTGAGGCTGCACAGTTGCCAGCCTAAAACCTTTCTTAGTCTACTACTGGAAATTCACTTAAAATTAAACATCAGCAACATTGTCCCCCAACAAAGATTACGAACAAAAAATGCCAAGTAGGAAATGTTCAGGGTAAAGAGAGAATTGTGGTGCTTCTGATTAAAATCAAAATCAAACTCTCCCCCATCCCATTCTAGGATTTCAGAAAGCTTTCCAGCAAACATCTGCCTCCAGTTTCCTCTTTGTTTATTCAGTCATCAATTATCAAGAGACTTTTTGTTTTGTCTCAAAGAGCTGCACAATTTCAAGCAACTGTGGTATCTAAGATGGTTCTGCCTAAACCAAACACAGATTTCTTCATGGCACAGAGAAACTGGTTTGGATTAAAATAAAAAATATCCAAAACCAACAGCATTTTCTCTGTAAACTGTTCTGAGGGCTATTATAATGTCATTTTCCCCCGTGAAACAAATAATACACAGACTTCAAAAGCCCTGAGCCTTGTTCTCAAACAACAGAAAATAAATGAGATTTGACATCATGATTTATGATGCTTCCTTTCCTTTTTTTTAAAGAAAAGTGAAATATGTTAATAATTAAAGTAATGTAAATTTGAATTCTTCTGGCTTCTTAAGTATTAACCTGCACTTGCCTCAAGAGCCCTCTAGGACAAATGTACAGTGGCAGCAATTGCACTTGTGCCTTTAATGTGGTAGCTCCCTGGACATATTACTACCTTTGATAAACCAGTGGCTTAATGTCTGTTGTTAAACTCCCTGCTGATAACAAGAAATTACAATGAGGCATCTGCCATTCATCTTCCCTTTCCAGCAGAACTCTGTCAGTGACTGCCATTGTTGTTACATCATGTATCTGCTAGCTGGGGACTCGAACAATTTATGCTACCCCTTAACTTACATTCACAACTCCTTCCATAGGAGATGTTCCATTGTGATTTTAATTGAATATTTACAGAATGGCTGAGTGTGTTGGCAGCTGTATTTGAAGTTTCCAAAGCAAAGCCAAATAATACCAGTTTGACAACGATGTTTCTGTATTCAGATACTGCTCAAGTTTGTAAATATAAAACTTCAGATATCAATAGTTAAAGAAATTAAGTTCTGTTAGAAAATCTTCACAGGGAAGTTACAGCTGAGGAAAGTAAAATTTCGGTCTCATTCTTAGACAATGACCTTGAAAAATGCCTGTCTCAACCATCAAAGTTCCAAAGCATTCTGGGACTTGACAGTCATGCACTTTAAATTTGTCTTCTTTTGTAGAAACCGGAAATACAGTTCATGGGGTGGAAATGCACAGGCTTCTTTTTAAGAGTAATGTTCATACATTATGTTTATAATGTTCGTACATTATTAACAAAAGCAATAATAGGACAAATATATATATTTGTATATATATATATATGGGCTATCTTTACATATAGTTATCTAACTGTCTGAGAAGACACTGAAAGTAACTGTCCCTTCTTCTGTCAGCAGGGTAATATGCTTCTTGATATTATCATGTTATACATTTCTCCTGTCAGTGTATTGCACTGTTTTCAGATGGAGAAGTCAATTCTAGTCCACTAGTCCTTGCTTTCTTCTAAGTCTACTAATGAAGTGTATGATCCCAGTATTTCTGGGTCCTTGCAGTAGCATTCTCTGTTATAAAACAAAAAGATACCTCAATTATAATTTGTCCTATATATGCATTATTAAAATGAGAGGATCTCATTACTGTATGTCAATAAGCAAAATTCTGCAATATGCATAACTCCTTTGAATTAATTATTCAATTAAATTTGCTCTGTACTAATCTACAAGCTCAGTGTGAAAACCTGATTGAGACTTAAAAATAATTTTACCTTATGTTTCAAAAAGGAAAAATTTCTCATTGGACTAAATCACATTTGCCATTCCCCATAAACCTGTCCTCACGTGAGTGTATAAGACAAATGTCTAATAAAGTTATAGGTTGCATGCACTAATTGATGGCATGTACTTGAAGTAGGCAGACGATAAACACACACAACCCGTCATAAATTATGAATTAAATACATCCTAAACATCCTCAGTTGAATCCTAACTGAGCTGATTGGTCCTGAAGGTAATTTGTGACTACGGAAGTCTACATGTTAGAGCAACTGTTGGGTTGAAGTCCCAATGGGTGTTGGCTCTCTGACAAGGTTCAGAGAAGCAGGAGCACAAGAAGAGCAAATTGGCTGAGTTAAATAGCTGTAGTGAAGGCCCTCAGGTCTGCACTATGTATACTCTGGAGGATTTTGTTTGGACTACTTCTAATCTATGTCCATGGATTAGATGTCTAGTAGCAGCTGGAATGCACTAGAAGTGCTCCCAGAGCACAGGGCTTGCTCTATTTCATGTGAAAGTTGTCCAGTTTGTCTATTCCAAGACTGCTTCATAAGGCAAACCAGAATTTGCAGTATGTTGGGATAGGATCTCAAGAACACACATCCTGAGATGATCTAAAACACTAATGTGTACACTTTCTTTACAAAAATGAGCTATAGAGTACCCTCCATAAATATTTTACTGTGGATTGATATTCACAATGTTATGAAAATCAAAACCATATTTGACACATTAATGGCAGAATTTAGCCTTCATATATAAAGATTTCATGATACAGTCAAATTTTCTTCCCACGGGACAGCATGCTGGATCCCTTAGGCATTTGAAAAATCCTTTGTCATGTTTTCAATTTACTTCATTCTACTCAAATTCAGGAGCTATTCAGATGTCAGAAAAGGTCCTGCAGCTATGTCAAAGGGAGAGAGGAAGAAATGAATACTTCGCAAAAGCAATGAGGAAAAGAATTCAGTTAAGAAAAACTATTTCCCTCAAACACTTCTCTACAAATATCCAGAAAAATTGAGACTTGATTTTATGTTAAAAAATATCTTGCAGATGAGGTTGATAGGTTGATTAGCCTATTTTTTCTATTATTCCCTCAACTTTAAACCCCAGAGCTTTGAATGCCATGAAAAACAATATCTGTACTCCAGGAGCAAGATTATTCTCCTCGAACTTCTCACATCCACATTACAGTTTCTTCAGGAGTTAATGGGGAGAGTAGGATTCCTCAGAGCAGTTTTAGACAACGGTTTTGCAATGATCTAAGTCTGAAGGAAGCACCTCTTTCTTGTTATTTTCTACTACAAAAGGGATGATTATATGATGGCTGTAGACTTTAAAATTAAAGTTTTTACAGATGTTTACAGACATTCTGCTAGATGAATTGCATCCCAGCTGTCTTCAGCATTATTTCCTCTGCAGGGTGAGAAGAATGTCCTGTGAGGGAATTCCAGTAGGAGAACTCTCTGAACTTTTCTGTAAGAAATACATTAATTTCTTGACATAGCCAGCTGTGATTCAGAAATTCTGGTTTTTGTTGCTAAATAGAATTTCCATCATTTACTACCAGTATTCACAGTCACACTCCATGATTTCATAAGCCCAGAGTCTCAAGTGTTTGGATCAGACCAGTACTTGAGCATGCACAGTGCTAGACACTGTGACTGACCCTGGCATGCAAACTTATTTCAATCTACTCATTTTCTGACTGCAGTGAGAATATGTAAATATATGCTTAAGTAGTTTGATGATCAACAGATGATCTAAGAAAGCAACTTAATGCTTTAAGAAGTATGAGGTGTACAAGAAGACAAAAGATTGTATTTAGAAATGATATTTTAATATTAAAAATTTTAAAAGGAAAGGGAAGCTAAAGCTATCAAGGAAAACTGGTTACCCAGCTAACCAGGCAAAAAATCAGCAGAGTTATTATTTACTTGCTTTTTTTTTCAATATTAGAGGTGAAAAAAATTTCTACCAATATTATTCTGCCAATTCTCAGTAAGAATGGTAAAATTATTAACATTTCAGAACAGCTCCAGAATATAAGACATCCTTATAATACAGAGCAGAGAAGAATATGGGAAAATGCCTTCTTAACCTGAGAAGTTTATGAGCATGTACAGCCAGGAACTGGCTGATTGAAAGCACAGGAATTTCACGGCTTTCTCAGACATAATTCACTCTTACTAAGAGTAGCTACACAATAGTCTGTAGGATATTGCAGAAACTAATTCCAAGGTATCACCAAGTAATAATTAAAGTAGCAAAGATTAATTGCTAGAGATGAGCCCAAACCACAGATTATAAATCTGAACATTTTAAATCTAATTTTGAAAAGTTTAGCTCTGGAGATTTCATTATATGTATGTTATCATGGTGATGTAAAAGTGTGAATGAATATTTTCTTCTTCAATTTGGTCCCCAGTTTGGAGTTCCTTTTCCCCCCTCCCCATCTTTTGAGAGAACGTTATTATAGCAGTATGGTTAGTCACAGCAATTTTCTGTACAGCTTGTACTTTGGGTGAACCAACCCACTCATAACACTTTGGACAAAGAAGATGGGAAACTACGTGAATGCAGTCCGTGTTTGGACACAAGGTTAGGCATGAGGAAAAATCAAACTGTGAGGAAGCAGAGTGAATAGGCACTTGAAATCTATTTTCCAACAGGGGATCAGCAATAACTCATGTGACAAATACCATGAAACAACATATGAGATCATCTTAAGTAAATCAATCAGGCCACTGTTCATCTGCTTTTCTAAGAAGTGCTCAGTTAAAAAAAGAAAAAAAAAAGAAAAGGAAATGTCTGTGAAACATAATTCAGGATTCTTCTTGTCTTACATGTGTCCTCCCCCAGATGCAGGGGGCTATTTCTTATCCTCCTGGAGTCATAGCCAGCATTTTTCCTTGTGCAGGGTCAATAGATGGAACAGAGTGCACTTAATCCAAATGTTGCCTTTATTTTCTCAGGTAAGAAAAAAGTGAGTGCTGTGAGGTTTAACTATCTTAGGATGATGAAAGTTCAGAATGAAAAGATTAACCTCTCACTAGATTATTACATAAATGGGCAGAAGAATGCAACCCTTCTGTTTGCAACATGCTTTGGACAAAAAGGGAGACACTTGACTTTGCAGTCTGCTAGAATTTGAAAGTATTTGTAGCAATGCTCTGAGTGAACTTCAGGATAGGACCTGGAAACCGGGAGCTTTTTCCTAAATTTTCAGACAAGTCAAAAAACCTTTTTGATAGAAAAAGAAGCTGAAGAGTCAGAGGTTTGGTGTATTTCTAGCTGAGGGACTAGAGGGGTTTTTTATCATCTCTTGAGGTTTTGAATCTTGGCTGGGTCTCCTGGTCCAAATGAATGTCATTGCAGACGTAGGCAATACAGTAACACTCTCTTCTCCAGAAA
Source organism: Toxostoma redivivum (assembly GCA_013397375.1). NCBI lineage: Eukaryota > Metazoa > Chordata > Aves > Passeriformes > Mimidae > Toxostoma > Toxostoma redivivum. The sequence goes on from VXBI01010438.1 coordinate 158,843, forward strand.
GCCATCGTGCTGGGGTTACATTATATAGATGCTGCCAAATCCTCATTACTGCATTCTCTACAAGTGCCCTGACACTCCCATCTCTTTCCTGCGCCGGGTTCAGACACAAGAAAAAACTATATATGATTCAAGTTAATGTTTATGCTATAGAAAACCAAGAACCCTAAATAAAATTTAGAAAAGTGTTTTATATCCCTGCTCAAAAGGACAAGGCCAGTTTTTGTCTCCTTCAGCACCCTCCTGGAAGGTAGAATACTGCAAGAGAAGTAGTTTCAGTCTGACCTGATTTGCAGGACAGAACAGGATAAACAGGTGGTCACTGTCACTCAACTACCAGCCTATATAATTACCTAAAATAGTAATTAGATCAAAATTACTTGAATAATATGATGTTATTAGAGAACTGCTCTTTAAAATATTCTTAGGGCATCAGAAATGTGAATGTTTAATTTTATTTTTTTTAATAATTTCTTACACAAATTAATCAAATAGTCATGAAAGTAAAAACTGGATTTGATATTTACATTCTTTGTGGTTTTAGGCAAAAATCTTATCATAGTGAGGACAAAGAGTTCCTACTTGTTGAGCCTGAAGCCGTAACACGGTGATGAAGAGGCACAAGGGTGGCGTGTGTGCTCCATGGAGTCCTTGACAAAGGAGCTGCTGCTGTGGCCTCGTGCCCACTGCTTTGCCACTTTCTGTCTCCAAGCAACACTCCCATGTAGGCAGCCTGGCATCTCCGCCTTCCCCACACACCACGCACGGGGTGATGCCCCAAGCCTTGAGCCTGCTCTGTACTGTATGGCCAACAAGTCATGGGCCTTCTCAGAGAAAGAAGGTGAGATTTAGAAAGTATTGCATTTCAGGAAGATACAGTCAACTCAGGGAGGAGGACTTAAACTGACCTGAAGGAGCAATAAGCCTCTGTTTCAGTGGTGGTAAGGACACAGAGAATCCACTTTTAAAAATTCATTTACAAGCATAGTTGAAGTACCAGGAGTTAAGTCTTATTTTTAAATTGTGTTAATATACTGGAATTCTATTTTAGAGGAAAAAGGGAAAAGGGTTAGAAGTTATTTGAAAATCTCTACTCAATTTGGGTAGAAGAACTACATTTCCATAAATCCTATCTATACAATGTTGTTCTCATCAGAAGAAATTGTTGGTAGAGAGTGGCAGCTGGAATATGAAATATAAGTGAAAAACCCAATGCATTGAACTTATATGTTAATTTTCGAATTTATCTACATTAACAGGATATCAAAAGGAGACATGGTGTTTATCTTTCTGTATGCATTCACACCATTGCTTTATAAATGGAAAAAAACCTGTTTCTCTTCATCCTGTGTTGCAAGCTACTCATGAATTAGAAGCCTATCTTTTTGTAGCAGACATCCTAAGCCTCTCCCTTCCGACAGCTATGAAATTCTGAGTAATCCTGATGGGCAGTGTAGCAATGAGCATGGATTGCTTGCTAGTCACTGTAGATTTTAGGCCTTTTCCCCATAAATGTGTTGCTTAATTTTACAAAAATTAATTCATGTGTTTATTTGCACCTCATTTGCACGGATAGAATACTAAGTCTGCATAAGGTCAAGTGCAGGTGTAAGTCTTTGAGTGACTGGGATATAAATAGTCCATAGATCTGGCTATTTAGAACACCATTGCTCATGCATGACTATCAGTTGCAGCAGAAGTTTTGCATGAGCAAGAGATATAGGGTCACATTTCAATGCACAGGTTCTTCTCCAGTGCAGAACCATTTGACTACATGCCTCATTTCTTTTTCTCTCTTTGCCTTGCAGGGCAAGTTGACACATTTAATTACTCTTCAGTATTTTTACCCATTAAATTATTTGGTTATTTACCGATCAAGTTTTGCAAAGTAAGATGTAATAGATTTTTTTCTGCCACTAGTGAAGGTGCCTTCAATGGTTATATAAGGCAGGGACCAGCCAGCCAGAGCCTTGCCAGTACCCCTCTCTCCTGGCTTTCAACACAGTTGTTATTCCAGTAATGTCTCTCTCTCAAGCTGTGGCTGCCAACTCTGTTCAAATGTGTGGTGGTTTCCTGCTGTGGGCAAAAAGCCACCAAGACTGAAGCTGGATCCACGAAATTAATTTCATGACTAAATGCCGATTTGTTTACCCGTAACCCTTCATAGGCAATAAATGGTGGAAGTATGCCAAAAACCCACTTTTTGGGGGGGATGAGAGAGGTAGACACCTCTGTGTGCTGGAATATGAAAAAGTTTGTTGCCTCAAAGCAACAAAGTTATGTACTAGTCTGGGGAATTAATTTTTTTTTTAATAATTGCTTTTCTTGTTTTTATTTCATTTTAAATGGCTATTTGTGAGGAAACTACTTTTATTTCGAGCAAGGATTCATCTGTCTGCTCTTGCAAGGATTAAGTCTGCACCAAATGGGAAAGAAAACTCAGCCACATCATTCCTGTCTGCATGGAATTTACAGTAATGAAAAGAAAGCACCTCAGCCTTTTTTGCCATGGGGCGTCTGGAAGGCTTGTGTTTTCATCTTACTAACCAGCTCCTTAAACAGGGCAATTCACATTTCCCCTGGAAGAATTTCTGCAGACAGCAGAGTTGGCCAACAAGGGATGTGACCTCTTCAAAATCTGCCCAGCATTTCATTAAGGAGCAAAGAGCAAATCTGGTGGTGAAAGACTGCTTGCTGGAGTAACAAACTAAATAATTTGCACTTATCATCCATCCCCTTTACTTTACTATCATCAATCCAGTTGAACAGATTAAAACGAAAGGGATAATTTAATTTTGTATGTGTTCTGATGGGTGCCACTGCCTTTTCTATACAGCATATAAGGATAACCATGTCTATTCTGTATAAACAGGTAATTATTTATATAAATAAAATTGCATACATACATAGACACACATTATATATATATATATATGATTGAAGTTTTTCTTCTAGTTGGCAGACCTTTTTGCTTCTGTGCTAGTCTAGAGCCAGCTATAGGAACTTATTTTTTCCAGAACAGATTCTTAAAACTCAGTGCTCTGCCATGTAGAGGTTACTGAGTTAACTTTGTTAACTGAGCTAGCTAAGGAAGTGAGAACCAGTCAGTTAAGTTGCCTTAACTTTGGACTCTTAGAAGCTCATATGCAATCCTTCCCAGCAGAGTTAATTAGCTTAGGCATCCAACCAGCAATTTTCACAGCAAAGTAACCCAATTATCTCTGCATGATATGATACTGTGTCATGTCTGAGCCCAGAATACGTCTATCTGCATATGGGAAAAATTAACCTCAGGTTGTGCCATTGAAAATAGCAGTGGGTGCTCTAGGGAGAGGGATATTTCCCTTCTGCTTTCATAATACGAATTGCTAGACTGATAACTACGTAGTGAGTACATTTCTATACTCTCAATTTTTGTGATAACTATAATTTTTTAGTCAAAATCATTAAAAGTAAAGAGCATGAGGAGCCCAGGGTTCTAAGTTTCAGAAAGCAGAATAAAGCAAAAGTTTTTTGACATCCTGTTCAGCATTATCAGACTTTTTTTTTTTTTTTATGGGCAAGTGCCCTCAGCAACTTGATAAGATCCAATTTAAGCAGAACAGTTCAGATTTTCTTCCTTGCCCTGGAAGTGCTGATGATCTCCCATTATCTCCCAACAGATTTGGAGATTCAAGGGAAACCTCTGATAACACACTTGTATTGACAGTGTGATATTTTCATTATTTATATTACTGTAGAACTTCAGCTTCTCATTGTGTTTATAAATTTATTCTACTTCTTCCTAAGAAATGAGGAAGCACTTATCTTCCCATTTTTCAAAGGACAATATATGTGCAGGGTTCAAAGTCTTATCCAACGCCATAGTCAAGAAAGCTGTGATAAATTTAGGATCTGAGCACTTCAGGTCTTCAAAAGGCTAAGGTGGGCCACTGACCAACTTTCTTCTGTGACAGTTATCGAGGTTGTGTTGCTTTAACTGGTATAACATATTGTCCACATTGGGATGGAGTTAATTTTATTCTTTGTAACTGATGCAGCACTGTGTTTTTAATTTATGTAAGAAAATTGTTGATAACACTGATGTTAAAGTATTGTTCAGTAAAGCTTGCTCTAAAGGACTTTTTGGTTTTCTGTACTCTGACTGTGAGCAGGGGCACTGAATTTGCTAAAGGGATGTTCCACATCATATAGCATCATGATCAGGAAAGAAACTTGTGTTTGTATGTGTGTGTGTGTGTGTTGGCTGGGGACTGACCTTCACTTTGGCCAGCAGCTGGTGAGCAATTGTATTGTGCATCACTTGTTTCTCTTGGGTTTTATTCCCCTCTCTCTTTTTCATTACCGCTATTATTATTGTTGTTATTATTAGTAGTATAATATTTTATTTTGCTTCTATTATTCAACTGTTCCTGTCTCAACTCAGAAGTTTTACTTTATTCTGATTCAACTCCCACTGCAGGGGGGGAAGTGAGCAAGTGGCTGCATGTTGCTTAGTTGCTGGGATTAAATCATGGCACAGATAAAAGTGTAAAGAAATGAGCACAACATAAAAAATAAGAGGGAGAACATAATTTTCTGTAACGACTTTAGTGCAGATAATTACACTAATACTAAACATATTCTGGTCAGAGCACATAGCTATTATCTTTTATATCCTCAGGAAACACTGCTAAGTGACCATTTGATTTTGTTATTTTTTACACTTGAATTATAAATATCCATCACTCTGATGCTGAAAGATAAGGCATTAAGCTGATTCTATGCTCTTAATCTCAGGTTGAGTGATATCTAATCATTGCCTCGAAAATTACCTACTTTCACTCTAGGCATTGTGAGCATTTCGGCATTTTTTATCTATTATTTACTGTTTTCTAGGAGGAAGAAGTATTTTTACTGCAAACCTCTCTTCCTCAACCTTTATAGAAAAAGAATTTCATACACATAATCCATGTTACCTCAAGCAATGTGGACTCAGTCACAAGCCTGGCATTACTTCTAAAAAACTTTAAATATGAAGCTAGCTCAGCACCAGTAGTATAAAGCAGATACAGATATTTTCTGACAAAACCAGCTACTACCATTTCAGAATACAGCTCAATAACGTGCAGTTTCAGGTATGGACTAATCTTGCATCAAAGATCCCTGAAGAAACACAGTCAGCACTCCAGTCTCCTATGTTTCTTTTCTTACTAGGATAATTATCCTCTTGCAGTTTCTGGGACTTGCCCTCTAGATTTCTGTCAGCACCGTGTCACTGTTACATTAAATGACAGCACGACAGTTTCAGCATATTTCAAAGATGGAGCAGCCAAGAAAGATGTCCCTCTCTGAAGGCACGCTGTGCTTTGCTCGCTGGTTACACCCACAGACATTAATTCTCTTGGAAATTCAATTCACTTGTAAAATATGAGGCTGGGCACTGCATGACACATTCAACACAAAGTCTTAGGCGTTTTTGGCTGCACAATTTCTGGTTTCTGCTCTGCCCTACAAGTTCAGTATGAAACGAGAGGTGTCCAGAATGGACACCCTCTGGCTTTACAGCACTACCAGAATCACACAGATTTCTGTCATAAATGGAGACAATGGAGCTTGTCTCCAGTAGTCACTCTCAGAGAAACCATAGTTTCTGCTGTGTATTTGTTAGTTTCTTCTTCCCACTTCTTACAGAGCCAGTTCTGGAACACACAAATTGCACTTAGGATAGTTTCAGTTCTGTATATGATTTAGATTACCTTGGGGTGAACTGAAAAATTCTATATTATATGTGACACTACCGTCCTTAATTTGCTAGTGACACTGAAAAATAACAATAGCAGGCAAAATATTTTTTAATACAAGAGATGTAACCTCTGAGAATCAGTTACACCTTTGGCATGTGCTCTTGAAGTCATTTTTACATTCCTAGCAGTTTCCTTACACAGCACAGCATAGTTCTCATTCTTGTACATGTATATACTACAAGACATAGATAGGAACATATGTAATGGAAACAAGATCTCCTTCTTCTCACTTCTCCTAAAGAATTGTTTGCCCTAAGAGGGATGTCAAACTCCCAATTTTGGACTGACTTCTTCTAAAAATGCCGAATGAAATGATGAACCAACCCATGCAGGAGAGATTTTTTTTGTTCTCCTCTCTCCCATCCCCCATTCTTCCCTCTAATGCATAATAACATTTGCATGGATATAATAACTCTCTTAGAACTGGAGTATTAGGAACTCAATTGTATTTACACTGTAGATTATAATTGGCATGATAAAGGATCACAAGTGTATCTTTTTTTGTCAGCTTGTTCCATTAAGGAGTTCTAACCGTGGATCATTGATGTAACCAATCATTATGGCCCATTGTGTCAGTTCATCTGTTGGGATCTGTGCACTGCAAGCATGACAGATTTCCTCTGCAGCAATTACAGTCTGTTGTGACAATAGGATTTAATGAATATAAACAACAAACCACATAATCTGTTAATACAGAGCACAGCTATGCACCCAGATGGGAATTAAGTTCCTAGACACTGCCAGTTGCAGTTTAAAAATTTGTAGCTATTTCAATCTTCATGTTATTAGATGCAATGCTCTAATTTACAGCATATATTTATCTCTTCCCTGGCAGGTCAAAGGTATTCAGAATTTAAGGCTTAATCCTGCAAGTGTTCTGTGATTTCATTTTTTTTTCAGAGTAAACATTATGCCTTAGGTTTTAATACACTTACTGCCTGTCTTTCACTCTGATACTAGCCATGCTATTAATGTTGCAGTAATAGCATTGTAGACAAAACAACCACGATTGGTCACAGAAATTAATGAAACATAGCAGAATATTTTTGTATTGTTTCTAAATAATAGACATTTCTACTTAATATGAATTTTCACAAAGCTACCCCAGTGCGAATACGTAAAATCGTATTGACTGAAATTTCCCTGACTGATGTGGCTGAAGGTCTGCTCTAGAGATTTTTGATACATGCTTATGGAATTAATACTGTCCTTAGAAATACAGATTTTCAGCTTTTGAATATGAGTTATGGATTTCAGCTCATCAGAGCTCCCAGTTACAGAGTTGGTACTGCTATATTTTCATCTATGCATGTGGGCACTACTGGAATATATGTACGTTGTTTAAACAATTGAAAGTTCATCGCAAAGAATATATTCATGAGGACTACACGTGGGTGAGCTATGCAAGTGCCATTGCGGATCAACATGGTCATTATCATGTACTTTTAAGAAGAAATTCCCAATTAGACATATTTCCATATCCACACTTGAATAAAAAAGGGAAGAGATTCTTACCCTTACCTAGCATGCGAACACATTTGGCATTCTGGTCAGGACTATCAAATGAGATTTCTCCGCACCTCTGGGGAAAAAGAAGATATATTTTGTTAAAGACTGTGACAGTACTCCTGTCCTCATTCTCTGATACTTCCCTTTATGTTTTGGAACTAGAGATTTTCAAGACACAATGTATAAACGTCAAAATGAAAGTCTTTGCAAGTAGCCAAAGTTTGAGAAAAAAATGGTTGTTCCAAATGTGCCAGGATGGGTCAACACTCTACTCCAGGGTGTTTGCCAAGGAAAACTCAAGGCAATGTCTTACTATCATCAAGGATGATTGTCTCCCTGTATATTCCCAGTCAAGGAACATCATTAGAGTTATGATGAGAATACAGAAGTGTTAGCTTGTTTTCAAACGTAAGATATAATTTCTGAGTTTATGCAGACACACCTGTCAGTTTAGCTGCCAGGAGAAACATAATTGGTGTGGCTCATGAGTCTGATCCAGCTTCAATTAAAGACAATCAGTGGACAGATCCCACTAATTTCAGTAGTGGTTTCTTCAGATGCTACATAAAAGATTCAGTCTTGTATCACTACACTCAAAGCTCATGAGAGGGGCTTAAGGACAGCCTCATATTTTCTAGGTAAAAGTGGTCTCTACTTCCTTATCTACATACTTATGGTTTTGGTATCCATGAGCAAATAGGAATAAAAGCAGAGTGAATAAAGTTTGGAAAAATAACTGAGAGCTGTCCATTTCCCTTCCTCTTTCTTTCTCTCTCTTATGTACTTTCTCTTTTTCAGCACTTATGGTGAAGTTGTTAGAACTGGAGGTTTTTTGCTTTTTTTTCATTAATGAAGGTGACATTGCAGAAAATATTAAAACCTACAAATCAGGTAAGTATAAAACCTCAGAGCATCAAAGAAGATGAAACATAGCAGCAGTTTCATAAATGAACAACACATTTGGAACTCACTATTGTTAAAAAACTTTTCACCTCCCTCACACTGAAATGAACACAAATAAACAAACAAAAGTCCCACACAGAGTCTTTTCATATATCAGTACATCTAAAAAGAGCAAACAGATGCCTGCATTAACCTTCCTAGGTGGGAGCACATACAGAAACATTGAAAAAGAAAAACAACACCTTGCATTTCAAAGTTAATTTTATGAATGCTCTTTTACCAGCTCTTTGTCAGGAGAAACAGAAAGTTGATATTTATTCTTCTGAGAATAATGCTAAAATATAGGTATCTTTTCACAGAAGTCTCCCAGCTGCTTCTTCTCAAGCAAGCATACTTAGACAAACACAGATGGTAGAAAGCATGTCAAAATTCACTGCCCACCTCACCCCTGGAATTATCGTGCTTTGTGAAAACCTTTCAATTATTTTTGATTCAGTTCCTCTGAGGTACTGTATGTTCCAGACATATTTATATAAAGATTCACATTTCAGGCAGGCAAATGGCATCTTACAATGTCTAACAATACTCACCAGTCCCAGCATTCTGAAATTGGGAAAATAGCTAAGGTCCCCCAGAGCCAACTAACATCCCATGGGATCCATTGTGATGACGGATGAAATATGACAACTTTGCAACTAAGTTTCAGATAACTGTATACAAGTTCATAGCCTTATCTGAATTCCCTTTATGCCTACAGTCCACAGAAATGGTTGAAAATCATGTTACAACAGTCAGCCTAGGAGATTTTTCACCACTACAGCTGGAAATACCAGGAGAAAGAGCTTCTGCAGCAATTTAACTTCTGTTGCTAGTAAAAGTTCATAGGTGCATGTCAGTGGGATGAAAAATAAACTGTTACCAAACTGTTCAAAGCATCTGAAAAAGACCTAGTTGGATCTGGATGTGTAAAATGGCACAGAAATACAGCAGGAACTCACTTTTGCTCATCCAAAGAATAGAGCTGTTTGTGCATTTTTGCTGTTAGCAAATGTTTTCCATGAACAAGAAGCGAGGAATGATTTCAGGATTTAATCTTTAGGATTAAACTGGGACTTTACCACAAGCGCAACGAATCCCTTCTAGGGCTGGATAAGCTTCCTCTGCCCTTTTCCTGGACTGGCTTACTTCCTTTTCCTGTTTAGGTTTGTTCTGCCTGCTTGTACATCGTGATTGGTACTGGGAGATGTTGCCAAAAGTATCTCCAGATCCAATCCATTTCCAAACTAATCTTACAGCAGCTGCTCATTCCCTCCTGGAAACATCTAAGTTGGCTATAGAGCCAGTAAAGAATCTATCAGGGAGCAGAAATAGGAATTTGACATTAGATGCTGGTTATTATGCTTTTCAATTTCAATCAGTCAGAAAGCAGAGAGAGGAGGAGGAATGACCTGGGACATACATGAGTTTGGGATATTTTAAATCTCAATCTGGGCTTCGTGGCTGTGCCTAGTACAATATTGGTTGGACTGGCTCTGCCATATGCAAACCTAGATGTGGGGCTGGTGAGTTCACAGAGGCAGCACTGCTGAAAATAATACCACCAAGTGTTCAATTTCCCTGAAGTGTGAGAGCCTTTGTTGTGAAAATCTTAAAAGAACTGTTGTGTTTTGAATTGGTCAGATTTAACAAAGAAATGGGTAAACACAAGTAAAATTCAACCCTCCGAGTCTTCATTGTACTTTCATATATTTTGAATAACTATATATTATAACTATATATTTTGAACTCTGGACTAGACTGTTTTTTTCTCTTTCTGGAGAAAAGGTAAGTATAGGTGCTTTCAGTTAATAATAATTTCAGTAATAGAGGTGCATTTCCACATAGAATAGCAGCCTGCAGTTCATTACACATTTTTTTAATAAATGTGAAAAAAATCTTAATATTTAAGTAAGAAAATGAATTAATAAATTATCTACTCTCTACTCCCTTTTCTGAGATCAGATGCATGCAGTGATATTGAGCCTGTTACACAAGCTTCAGTGTAGTAAACTAGAATGGAACTTACATGTCCCTCATGGAAAAGAGACTGAATCATGGAGCAGCTGGAAGTGGAGCTTAAAATAAAACTGAGTGAAAAATGAGAATGGGGACAAAAGGATATGGAATTCAGAAGAAATGTGGGATGAACCCAGTAAGGTAAGTAAACTGGAGAGCTTGAAACCAGCCTGGATGACTCTGATGGCCCAGTACCACCTGCCAGAAAAGGGAAACACCGAAAGGCATGGGCACCATCTTCCACAGAGAAAGGCTCTGTTGGAGAAGGATGCTCTCAGGTAAGATGACCACTTTGCAAGATACTATGAGAAGTACACAGGGAAATGGGCAGCCATCTGCAAGAAGCCCTGTACCAAAACAGTGTAAGTAAAACTGCAACAAAGCAGGGCATAACTAGCAGGAAAAATGTTCATGCAGAGAATGGATGGAAAATCTGCTCTGTGTGCTAATGCAGTAACACATCTCATGTTACTTCCCTGGAATTACGTGATCATTCATAGGTTGGGTTTCCATTTCCAGCATGCTTGGGCTCACACCAGCTGCATTTGAGGATTTGAGATATGTAGCAATAAACAGGGTGTATATACCCCAGCCAGAATATGTTCTTAGTTTGTTGGGGGCTTTTGTTTTCTTTTTTAATGTTGTGGAGAAAATTTTGCTTATGGAAAAACTGGTTTTGAAGTCGTTCTATTCAACTTCTATCCATATGATAAACTAATGCATTACTCATTTTAAGGAGAAAGATGCAAATCAAGTAATTGAAATAAATGGGTCTAAACTCTGTTCTACGACAAAATTCAGCAAGTAAACGTCTGAAAGTCTTTTTAATGAAAATTGCAGTAAGTGGCATGTTAATTTTCTACTTATTAAAGACATGTAATTAACACTGATCTAGCATTTAACTATTTTAATCTTGTTAGATTGCATAGTATTTTAAAAACATAGTAGGAACTTTTTGGGCATGAAATTTGAATGTGTGTAATTTTTACCTTTTTAAACTGCAGATAACCAAGTTTTTTAAAGCCAGTTTAAAAGGTTATTGGAGTAGGAACCATATTTTAGGCTTCTTCACTCTAATCTGTTTTGTTCTGCTTGTCCTGAGTATGGTGTTCAACACGGCTCTTCCAACACTACAATAATCAGGGAGGTACTTGATGTACACAATCAGCCAAACATGACAATAAATACTACATCATTTTCTTTTTGCAGGAGGTGACAGGGATTATTGTACCTCCAAACAGAGGAGATGTGTTAACTGCACATCGTTTGTGTGGCAAATATTTTTTAAGAATCTATTGATTTCTTTTTTTAAAGCAACCTTCAGTTAGTATGCTTTGCTCTTACCAATAGTAGATGGAAGTAGATTCCACATAACAACATAGTTTGGTGAAAGAGCTCACTTCTTTCTTTCCTTCTTTCTTTCTTTCTTTCTTTCTTTCTTTCTTTCTTTCTTTCTTTCTTTCTTTCTTTCTTTCTTTCTCTTTCTTTCTTTCTTTCTTTCTTTCTTTCTTTCTTTCTTTCTTTCTTTCTTTCTTTCTTTCTTTCTTTCTTTCTTTCTTTCTTTCTTTCTTTCCTTGAGTACTACATAAAATTTCTAATTCCTTTAGAAAGTAAAGTAAAAGATACACTCATAAACACAACTGATTAAATTAATTTAAGGCAGAACAAAATGCTTCTATACTTTTATGATTAAATGGATAATCTCAGAGGCAAAAAAATGCTACTGTTGTTCATATTTCTGTTTTCCTATTATGTTCCTTTCTCCATCATCTTGAAAAGGTACTTAAATAATATACTCCTAGTATGCAAAAACATCATTCTATTTGCCTAAGGATTATAGAAAAAAATCTTCTTGTGTGAAAAACAATGCTACTTTTAAAGTTAGTTCTTAATGCTACTTTTAATGTTTTATGCTAACTTTAATGCTACTTTTACTCAGCAGACTTCCATAGAAACAACAGGCTGCTTATAAATAGCTGAAATCTAAGGGCAGTATTTCAGAAAGAGTCAGGCCACACGCTTTTCATCTTCAGGCTGCATGGGAGGCCTTTTAAGTTTGATTCACTTGATAAACTATCAGAGTGTAGGAACTGTAGGATATCCAAGGTATTGTGCTTCCCTTTCTGCCTCTCTTCTCTGACAGGGACAAAAGAAAGCACAGGAATTACAAAAGCAGACTGACGTGTAATCTTTCTTACCTGCAGCCTTTCCACTATGACGTCCCCCAAAATAAAAGCCTTGTAATAACATCTGCTAGTGATTAAATAAATTTTTATGCAAAACAAGGAAGTTCTCTACTGATACTCTGCAATTTTGACATGCACTTAAATGTCAGATACTTCTGTGTTTTACTGAATCTTTATCCATGGTCTTTGTTGGCCTTAGCAAAGGAAATAAAGCCACTGTTTTTATTTGTTTAGAGCCAAAAGCTCCTTTTCACTATATCACACTGTATTTTAATTGTAACAGGCCCATATTTGATCAATTTCCTCTGAAGACAGTAATTACAAAAGCTTAACCTATTCATGTGATCTTGAATTGATGATTCTGCATTCTTCAAGAATTTTACTTAGCCTTTCTTACATTAAAACGTGTATAATGAATACAACTTGAGAATTACATGTATAAACATTCCCATTGGTAGCAAACACTACTAGAATTTTTCAGCTAATGAAATTGCCCCAGATCCATAAAAATTGTGATGGGTTTTATGTACTATTTCCCAAGGACTTGTTAACAGTTCCATAATGATTATAGATAAAATCTTATCCTGAAAATTTAGACCTACATTAGGCAAGTCAAGGGTTTCACTAAATTGGGCTGAAAATAACTACACTTCCTTTAAACTGGCATGTACTATGTGTATGTCCATCCACTTGCATACTGATGACTGCCTTTGAAAAATTTAGAAGCCAGAATGCTGCATTTTTTGCTATTCAAATTACTATTATTACATTGCAACTATTGTATTGCATCTGTACTGTATTTCATGGGGAAAGTTTCCAGCTTCCCTCTTTAGTATCAGCATTGAGGCATAATTAAACTGAAAATTCAGGTTCTATTAACACCTGGATGATTTTCTGCAGAGTAGAATACCTATATCTGGGCAGACTTGTTCAGAGAGTTCATCCTTTTCAAGTTTTCCTAGTGAAAGAGAAGGTTTCTCTTTCCTCCAAGGAATTAAAACATGTTGCTCAAGTAGCCTTTTAACACTGTCACCATCAAACTCCAGCAGAACCCTGGCACTGTATTTCACTCTGGAATCTACCACGCTGTAGACCCTCAGCTAGTCTGAACAGAAGACACAACAAACTAAGTAATCGCAACTAAATTCAGCAATAATTGCCAACCACCCATTGTTGCCAGTAGTCAGCATCTTGTTTGTGGGCTAAATAGCCTGAGGTGAACCTTTAGGCAGTGCATTTTATCACAAACCTGTGATTTAATATGGTTAAGAGTGGTTTGAAATGGACTAGTGTTGCTGGAAAATAGATATAGCAGTTTAACTGCTTTGTTTTCTTCTGGAGTCAAGGTAAAAAAAAAAAATTTAACAGTATGTGACTTCATTAGGGAGGCGCCAGTAGCCCTGACCCCATGAGAATCTGTCAGTGTTTCAATATGGCATCCCTACTTTTAAGTGTTTATAACAGGGACACTGGGAGCCAAATCCAGAATTACTAAGCAATAACAATGTTGGGTTTTAATAAGCAGTAAGTTACAGTCGAGTGTGCATTAATGGGTGAGGCACAGTTTTCAGGCATGTTCTGAAGGGGTGCCATCATCCAAGAAACATTAAAGAGCAGACTAGCTTTTTACCCTCATGGGATGAATCTGTATTACAATTCATTTTCCAGTTTACATTTAAGAATGTAAAACATGTGTAGATTACCTAATGGATCCTCCCACCACAGAAACAGTTCTAAGTAGGAGGGAAGATGGGAGGAAAATATCAATATTAGGGAAAAGGCAAATATGTTCTCTCTATTTATTGTTGCTCTGATGTGAAACATCAAAGTTCTTTGTATTTAAAACATTTCCTGGACCACATAATTATCTTTCCTCTTCTGAATTGTTGAGCTGGGTTGTTCTCCTAGTTGCTTTCCATGGTCACAGCCATTTTAATTTTCTATTTAAATATATAATGGGAAGAAAATATGGGATTAATTTGTTAAAATTTAGGTCTCAACTTCAACCACATGTTTTTGTCACATAATTCCCACCAATCTATGGGATCAAAGCCTTGGAAGCACCAGCTGACATACCACTCTCTCCAATAAGCAAATCAAAGGTCTGTGGGAGAATGGATCTTCTGAAAAGTCTCCTCAGGCTGTTCAGAGCAATGTGGGATGAATTTTGGCACCTGCTTGTTTGTGTGTGCCCAGTGCACACCATATGGTTTGCAAACAAAAGCGCAGTCTCAGGAAGGACGGCAGGACTGAGCACCAGGGAGCTGATGCAGGCATCTCCCTAACAGGACTGCCTCCCTGAACCCTTCCTGAGCGGCACCAAGCACCAGTGGCCACCTGCTGCTCAAGAGCTGGGCATTCCTGGCTCCCTAGAACATTGGAATATACTGAGGCACTCCTGTTTCATCCTTTCTAGGGCTTAGCTTTTAAGGAATAGGAGTTGGTGAGAACAACCCCCACCAAAAGCATACCAACAATTAAGTAATGTGTTCATGAGTCCACCGCTTTCACTCACTTTCTGGCACACTTAGGTAACAGAACTGGCACTGGACCAAACAAACCACGTAGGAGAGAGTTAGAAGTCATCAAACAGGCCTGAAAACACATGTGGAAGGTCTTGTCAAGTCGACAGTTTCAGCAAAAGTGAAAATGGAGGACTTGGAGGCAGAAGGCAGGAAACTTCTTTTCCCTAGCTCCTTGCTTGTGCACCACACAATGCCTGGGTCTGAAGGCAGTAGGGTCTCAAGGACAGCTGCTAAATGATTGCAGAATTGGCTACCTTGTTAAAAGGGAGCTTTTCACTTTCTCATTTCTCACTCTCTCTCATCTTGCTCTTTCCCTAAGGTAACTTTCCTGGCATCCATAAGGACTGGGCAAATAAAACTTTGTATGAACAAAGTCCTTTCTGCAACACTTTCAGGATCCATGATGCCCTAAGGAGACCTCGGCTCCATTGCTGTGCAAAGAGGACACCACCAAAGGATGGCCACAGAAACTCTTTTGATTAGCTGTCTAGATTATTTCAATGTGTCACACCATGAACAGCTCATGTCACACAGTATCTCCTGGGTTTATTGCCAACCACTTACAGGTTTACTCCCAAATTTGCTCCTGGTTATATTTTTCAAACATTTTGAGCTCTCCTGCATTGTACTTATTTTTAAGCTCTTTCATTACTCTAAGCAATAGTAATATGTAAGTGCTATCTTCAATAGTCCTGCAAAATTGGCCCAAAACCAAAATTTTGTGGGCACCAATCCAGCATGTTACCAAACACACACTGTAAAAATGGGCATCTATTTAGCTTGCTAACACATGCTTCTACAGTCACAGCTATCCATTAGCAGTACTTACTGTACTTATGTGTAATACTCATTCAGTATCTCCCTCAGTGGGAGATTCAAGAACTCTCTGGATTCAGCCCTGTGCAATGTGCTCTAGGATATGCTTAGGCAGGGAGGTTGGACCAGATGATCCACTGTGGTGCCTTCCAACCTGAGCCATTCTGTGTTTCTGTGATACTCCTACTGCAGCCTAGAAGGGGAAATCAAACCAAAAAACTGAGTGACCACATCCAGCATACATCTATGTGCATATGGAGTTAAAAAAACAGCAAGTGTTGTTTTGACAGGAAAAATTTGCATTTCAAAAATTGTCACATTAGACATTGTGGAAGAACATCTTCTGCATTAAAAGAAAGTGTCATTGGTACTAATGTTTCTTTCTCAACTTTCAAAGTGGGATTAATAACATCTGGAGCCATACATATGCTATTATATCGTCAGGAAATACTTAGATGCTACTGCAGTAATCCCTATGAACATATTTCAGATACAGGGAAATCCACATTATTTTGACACATTAGCTACCACTTCTAAGGTTGCAGTCTTTTGGAGTAATGCTAACAAGACTAATTTTCTCCCTGAAAATAATTCCCAGAAGCAGAATGTTTTGTTTTGTTTTGTTTTGTTTTTTGTGTGGAAGCATCAGTTCGAAATAGGTGTATTGCTGGCAAATACTGCACAAAGCTGCTCTTTTCTTTCACTTCTGAACAGATTCTGATTACAATCTCTTAGCCAAGACTTCATCCATGCTTACCCTTGAGAAGGTAAAGAAAAGGACAAAGTACCTGCAAATGTTTCTTTTACTGTGGTAAAACTCATCATAGGAGTTCACACAAGGAATTAAATGCCCAGGAGTTTACACAAGGAATTAATTGCCCGGGTAACTTGCTTCTTCTCTGGCAGTCCCAGTGCCTTCCCAAGTGATTTGCATGTTGATTCTCCATACAAAAATTGTACAAGCTTTTCATTCTAAAGAGGCTTATTTTAGACTGCAGAAACAACTAGAATAAAAACCAGCAAAAATACTCAATGGGAACAAAATGTTCCCTGCTCTGCACTCAATGTCTTTTAGAGCCATCAATCTCTAGTCTAGAGAGAATAAAGCCATCATAGCTTCATAGCTATCTGCAACTGTTGTCACAATCCTGTTTTGAGAGCAGATATTCAAACAAGTCTGAAATTTTATTATAGAGTTCACTTCCACGTGTAATCCAAACAATATCCTGATCATATTGGAGGGTAAGACATCTAAAGTCACTCTACTGCAAACATTTTACCTGATAGTCCTTGTTTTCTTATGAAGTTTTCATTAATAAGAAACTTGAAAGTATTTTACACTTGATTATGAACAACTGCATTTTGCAGTAAAGGTCATGTACCTCACATTTTAACTACAACATACAGTAAAGTACATTATATAAGAAAAGTAATGCTTATTTAAAAAGGCAGGGTACAAATTAATGTCATAGAATGTCTTTATACTAAACTGGCTTTTTTGTAATAGAAACAGGAAAAAGGAAATAGTTACTATTCTTTCAGACTTTGCTAAGAGGTGACAACACCTACTATTTAAGGGATCTAAATGAAGGTTAGAGAAGGACTTGATTGAATGTGGCTCCCTCCCTTCATCTGGATTTATTCTCTTGGAGAGATGTCTTCCTGCTGTAAGTAGTAAACCTCAATAATTCTGAAAAAAAAGGCAAAGACATGTCTGCTGTCGCTCCCTATCCAACTGGATACTGCTTTTCAGGGGGAAAACTGAGAACTGTACTTCACCTGTAGAATTAAGAAATGTTAATCTGCTGTCATGGAAATAATCTCAGATTGCCTTTTGGCCTGGCTTTGCTCATACCTTCCACTCTTACCTGCCAAAGTCAACATGGTGAACATTTCACTGGTGGAGCTTCTATCATATATTCCCTACCTGTCTGTACAAAACCAGACAATCAGTTTCATTTTTAGTATTAATCAATTTGATTCTGACTAATACACATGGCATCATCTCTCTTCCATGTCTGTTACCAATCTTATCACCACAGCTGAGTTTCTTGCAGTGGGTGTAACAAGAAATGTGACTAATACGTGCCATATATAGTTTATTCTTTAACTGATCCCCCAAAGAGTAAACTGGGTTCATTATCCATAATTTCGTTCTCAAAAGATTTTATTCTTGGATCTGCCTGTTTTTGTCTTGTGCTATTTAAGTGTGACAACTATTATGTATTTATGTTAAAGATGGCATTCAAAACAAATTGGTTTTGAATTTTCTCCTTTAATTCCCAATTATTATATGATAAGCTTCAGGAAAAATAATTCTCTCTGCATATTTTCAAACAATTGCTAAGATACTGAATGTCTTACCAAGTTATTTTTTTAAATGAAGAAATCTCTACATTGGTAGAAGTCTGTTTTATAAGACTCCCAAGAATTAACATGTACATCATACTTACAACTATGGTGGGCTTTTTTTGAATCTCACTTGAAGGAACTGATGTCTAGATTTTCATGTTCATAAATGAAGAGAGAGAGAAATTTCTAGAGACTTATTTAGCCCACCTGATTAGAGAAAAGCCTGGATGTCTAACTCTTCATCAAATGCAGTTAGAAGGATTTAGCTGACTCTTCGTGTAAACACAGGCTGTACATTTGGACCCTAAAATCAGTGTTAATCCTGAATGTTAGAGGTCGGATCTGCACAGCTGGGAAAATGTTTTCCCAGTTGCCACACGACAGTAAGGTGGGTGTCAGGGAAACAGAACTGCTGCAAGGGAGTTGCAAATGGTCTCACTGGGATGTGGGATATCCAGAATGTTTGGTCATAGAGGGAAGGCAGCATGGACTGTTTCATAACTCTGAATTCATGTTGTTTTTGTGAAGGAATTAAAAAGATGTTTTTGATACTGCTATGGCCACCATTATTAGAACTAATTAACCACTTGGGAAGAGTACAAGGTGAATAGCAGAATACAGCTGTGAGGCTCACTAACAGCTGAAGGGAAATATGCTGTTTTCATGCTGTTTTCTTAGTAAAGAAAATCCTTTTCTGAAGCTAGGGGTAAATCCTGTTATTTCCTCTCATCTTTAAAAAATGATAAGGCAGTATACAAAATAATGTTTCCCATTTTTCTATTTTATATTGTTATATACCTTTGTACATAAAATAGAGTTCTTAAAATGAACCATAAAAATACAGTTATAATTTCATGGAGGTAAGGATTGCTGAGTAAATTGTACTTTGTGGTAAACAGTGGTACATTTAGAAGTTGTGCAGTGCAGTGTTTGAGAGCAAGGGGCAGAACATTTTGCTTTCCAGAATCTGAAAGCCCTTCTTAAAAATTCTATTTTAAAAACATTTATACATTATTATGGTATCTTTAGTATTTACATATGGCAGGCCTTTGTCATTCTTTACAAATGAGTCATGATTTCCCATATATTGCAATATACCTGAGCCATGTGACTCTGATAAAATTGCACGTGTTACAAGTGGTACATCTACATAATTTTTACAGCTTTTAGAAACTTTGTTTAAACTTACTTTCCTAGCATTTTCAAAAATTCTTTCAAAACAGGTTTTGCATAATACATAAATAATAAAGTTGTATCTAATTATCTTTGCTGACTTTATTTTAAAATCTAAAGGTGCTGTTCTTTTTATGCTATATGATCTTAATTAATAACTCAGGTGAAAATGCTGTTCAGTGAAAACAAGTTTTTGAGTGGAAATGTGCCAGATTCCAATTAAAGGAGGTTCTGAAGTACCCCTTATTTATATGGAAACACACAAAATTTGCATTTGGATGTAAACCCATGTTGCTCAGGCACATCTGTATTATGGATGCTGAGGCATTTCTCCTATTTGAATGCTGGCAATGAATCGCTGACCTACTGACTAAAGTGACTGCAGCAGTTGTCATGCTGAGCCTGAGATGAACCATGTAATGAGTTTTTAACAGGCCTCTGCAAGTGAAAAACATTTGGTGTCTCATGTGATTTTTATAATTTTTTTGTTGTTGTTCTTTCAATTTTTTGTTCAGTTTTTACTAACAGTATTATTTGACATTACTCTTGAGGCAGGCAAGATTTTACAGTTAGGTACTGTACAGATGGGAAAAGGCAGAAAGGACTGCTTACACAAACTTGCTAAAGGTCACCAACCCACTGAAAGAGCAGGGAGTAACATTCCTGTTGCATGTGATTCTATGTGTTGTTTCTTACATTAACAGTATGACTACATTTATCTTCTTGAGTAATGGATGACTAAATACAGGAACTAATAGTGCTGACTGATGAGCACTCTCACCTCATAAAGTCAACTGAGCAACTTAGGCCAGAAAAATCAGATTTGAGGGGAGATATTTTGAAAACAAATGTCACATTAGATCAGGAACTCTGTGAAGATTTTATTCTTGAAATACACGTGGGTGACTTAAGAGCATGGTTATTAAAAGTCCTATGCTTGTTGAGCATTTTCTTCCTTATGAACCTGCAGCAAGTAAATCCAGGATGTACAGGTAACATTTTGGTCAGCACAAGAGGCTCTGTTTGACTCTGATCTGCAGAGGGAGTAAAGACCCTGGCTGGTACAGCAGTGGTTGTTTATCTAAAGATGACCACACACACCAACCCCCACACTGCTCCCTCCCCAACTGAAAGCCACTGGATGAGTCCCTGGAGCATCAACCAGCTCCAGGGTTGATCAACAGCAAAAGGAACTGTGGGGAAAGGGTGAGCACTGCTAGCATTGCAGATCAGATGGTCTATGCTGTGTTTCATATTGGCACATTCTTTGACACATTGCATTAAACGGATTCGATTTGTACAAAAATGTCAATGAGGAATTCCCTTCAAGCGGAAACACAGAAGGGTTTATCCTGGTGAAATTTCTGTTTCCAGAAAAATCAGATTTGGTAACAAGACATAAAACTGAAACCAAAGAGATTCTAATTTTGAGAACAATCACCAAGCAAAAACCCCTTAAGTTGAAAAAAACCTCTAAGTCAAAGTAATCTTCCCATCTGGATGTACAGTAATCCAAGAGGAGGATAAGAAAGTTATTGTGTGGGTTTTTCAATATTTTTCTTGTGTTTAGTGTGATATTTCACAACTATCTGGGGCCTCCTTCCTCAGTGCATTGGGAAACATCCATTGCAATATTAGATTCTGTAAATGAAAAAAAAATAATAGTTTGCCAGAAACATTAGATTTCTCTAACACAGGAAGCTGGCTACTTGAGTAGCTCAGTTTTCAGCCATTGACAAATTGATCTACAGATGACATACAGCTCTCTTTGGCCATTGGAAATCACACATCAGCCAAATTAGAAGGTCTACTGACACCTGGGCTAATGCTACTTAGAAATTCTAGTTTCCACAGATAGGGACTGATGTGGATAACACACAGCATCCTCCATTGTGCAGACAGAAGAGACAGCAGCCATCAACTCACATCCCAAGCAAGACTCAAACCCACTTTTCTGACGAGCAGAAAGGCAGCTTTCTTCTCTACACCTAACTCCTAAACCACCATCATTAAACAAAACTACTGTCTCCTATTGAACCACATATGAGTTAAATAACAGGTCCTGTTCACCACTGAATGTCCACCAAAAATCAAAGCCATAACACACCTGTGGCATTCTGGAGACTACTGTGATAACCTAGCCCTTCATTCAAGGCTCAGTTCACCTCTGTTTAGACAGTCTCTGCTTAGCTGCTACTGAACTCTTTTGCTGGTGCTCACTAACAACATCTCCAAATATGACACGGGCCAGTGTGGTTAGTATTTCGAAGTGTGGTGTTTTTCCCACTGTTATATTGCTTCATGAGAGAAAGCTCTGCCCTAAGTTCACCTCCCTTCTCGACATGGAGATTCAACATTGTTTGATCACATTTATTTTTATCTGGTGACTGTATAGAAGGAATTTAAAAAGCCTATTGTAATAACGCAGAAGCCTGGAATAAGATTAAAAATGTGTCATTCTCATGGAAAGGATGTTAATCCAGTATCAAAAAGTGTTTAGGTTGTGATATCTTTGGAAGTTTACGGATGTCACCTTACAATGATGTGATAGCTATGAATGGTCTGACTGAAACTAAACAAAGATGAAATTCAATGTCATCCTGATCCTGCTTATCCTTTACACATTATATCACACGAAACCAGGGAATTTCAAAACAGTAAATTGCTATAATCCCAATGGAAAATCAAGGATGGAGAATTTCCTGTCCTTTGATATTTAAAATCAGAAATGCTGATGTTTTCTTTCAACTTACTTTTATTGGTTTTGCATAATACTTGAAACAATACATAAAATAAATATTTTATAATTTTGTTCCTGAACATTTTCAAAAAATAAACACAAGATAGTGCAACCTTGTCTCTTCTACTGGCCTTCACCACAAGGGTCCAGGACATGAGTAGCTCCACCCACCAGCCAGCTACATAAAGGATATATGGTATTTTAAAAGGGAAAATGGAAAGCATGCAAGGACTGCTTGAGAAGAGATAATGGGGAAAGTACGCTGTTAGAGGGTTCTCCAGCAATCTTTACCAAAACCAAAAGGAACAGTGAAACCTTTTTTAAAAAGTGCTCAGCCCTCCATAGCTAGACCAAACACGTCACAAAAGTGTATCTCCATGACTTTTTCAAACCATCTTTGAAAATTTTGTCTAACCATTGTTTCAAATCCTGGCAACTCACATCTGACATCTGGGAGACCTGATATCTGTCACTCAGCAAAAAGGAACAAACTATCTCACCTCGCCTCCTGCAGAGATTACTAACAAAGAACGTCAATAGCCTTTGTACCAAAACACTGATACTTGCAAAGTCTGCCAGAAATACTCTTTATCCCATGCACCATCACAATAAAGTAGCTTTACTCCCGAAGAGAGAGCATCTTCAAACTTTCGAAGAAACACATGTTGTTGGCCAGTCACATCAGTGATCTCTGCTTCCAGAACACTAAGATTACCAGATATCTTGACCTTCTTCTAAACCAGAAGAGGCTAACATATTTTTAAGCCTCTTTACACCTTATTCAAAAGGAAAGGAAAATGTTTTGCCCAGAATACAGTATGTACATGAACAAATGTGAATTTATAAGTGAAAACATGAACAAGCTACAGCCTCAGTTCTTCAATTCACAATATTTACCTCTCCTTCTGAAGAATAAACCAAGTAAATTATAGCAACAGCTCTGGATTACAGAAGAGGTGGAGACCAGCAGATCAGACCAGACTTTGGACAGAATTTAGAATAAGGACCTGAGTAGAGAATTTAAATTCATTCATTTGTGAAAAGTACTTTCAAATATAATCACAAATTAACACTTTGCTATATAGACTTTTTTGCATCAGTTTTTTGGATCTAATCAGTGCTTCTGTAAAAGACAAAGTATTATCTGGAAAATAATTATCTGCACAGATTTAGTAAAACATAAGTGTTTTCTGAACTTTACAGTTTGGACATTAAGGTGTTGTCTATCTTAGCAAATTATAATACCAGGGACAGTTCTTTATGGCCTACTGAAGAAAAAAGAACAGTTGACATCAATCATGTTAAATTTCGTGTAGTCTCCAAAGCAGCCCATAGTGACAAATGGAGTGAGACCAAGTCCACCCTGGGAGGATGAAATTGCTGTGAATCAAATCAAACCCCCTAGATTAGCACAGTCCTCACAATTGCTAAAATATGCCCCAAAACTATCTGAATTACTGTGAAAGTGCTTATTCCTGTAAGCCTGGCAAGAAAGCCAAGCTCAGAGCCTCCCTTTCCCTGTTTGCAGTGTGAGGTTTCTGTGTTTAATTACCTCACAGAGATGTTGTGAGGCCCACCTACATAATGTTTGCAAAGTAATGTTTGCAGAGCAGCGTATGGCACATGAAAAGCAGGGAGGTGAGCCAGGCACCGAGGTGGAGATGGAGCAGGCGATTGAACTCTGGCTTCCCATGCTTCTGTTCACTCCTCTGGTAGCTTTTACACTGTGGCTGCAGACATTTAGGTAGCACAGACTTGCAATTAATTAACTATTTCCTTGGTATAAAGTGTATTAATGACCCCTGTATACAATCACTGTTTACAGACAGCTCAAAAGCGGCTGCTGTTTTCTACGTCATGTTACATCCTGGCATGGCTACTGCCCTTGCACACAGAGTGGCATGGATTTTCCACCTAGTTACCTGACCTTGGACCGTTTTAGCTCCTAAGGAAATTGTTTAGGCAATATGTGTGAAAACAGCATTGTTAAGGGAATTATTGTTACTGAATGGTGACAGTCCTTACCAGTGACTACTACAGTGATATTTCTGCACGTGTGTGGGGGAATTGACTGCAGGCTCACAGCAATTGGGAAAAGCCAGACCTGGCTGGCATGAATGGTGGCAGTTCAAGCAGGACACAATATTGCTGCTCTTGCAGACAGCTGGGAGGAAGTCTAAGGGAGGCATCATAGTCCACTGATGGCACACTTCTGCCTGACAGCTCTCAGAGACCAGCAAGAAAAATCTCTGCCTATTAAACAGTGGCAAACCCTGCTCCTCCCTGGGGAGCTGTGAGAGCCAGGAGACAAAAATTCAGTTGCCTTAGCCATTCCCTCCAGAAAACAAAAATATCCTACAATTTAAAGCTCCATTTTACCTTGCCTATATTGGCTCAAATGCATTAAAAGGGCTGAAATTGCAGAAAGCTGGCCTATGGTTTTTGAATCCTGAGAGTCTAAGTGGGCAGACACAGCTGTAATCTCCACGTATCTCCTGTTCAAGCCATTTGGTTCAATTACTCTCAGAATAAACTCGCCTGTTGCTGGCATCCATGCACTTGCAAAATGCTCTCAGCACAGGAGCAAAGACTTGTCCAAATCCAATTTGAAATATGTTGTGCAGAAGGTGGGAGCTGTCCCACCTGGTTTCATTACTACTCACACTAGGCAGCCTTCTCTGATATTTCTTGTTTTAGATGCTGCTATGCACAACTCCTGTGCTTTAAAACCAGTAAGCACAACCAGGTTACTCTCCAGAACATGACCAGCTGCTGGCATTCAAATCCACTGTACCATTCCCATTGGGCAGGGACTCATGAAAGCCCAAGTGATTTTAGCTGGTGGGAGAGTGGTACCTCAAAAACAAGTTTCAAGTTGGAAATCACTATGCTATTTGGTATAATGTTGCACATTCATTCTTGTATAGGCTGTATTTTTTCCTCCTGCTGTTCCATAGCTTTGCAGTAATTCCCAGCTCTCTCTGTTGAATTATTTCCCTTTAATTTCCTTTGTCTATAGACTGCTATACTTTCTCCCAATACTGTTATCCTCCAAACATTCCTAAATGTTTTTCTTCTATCTCCTGTACCTGATTCTCATATTTATTTTTTTATGAACATGGACATAAACTAACATAAATTGCTCCAGAAACTTATGTCCTGTAATTTACAGTTTAATGAAATTGCAGCAGACCACAGATGTACAGAAGGTGCTAAGGCAGGAAACCTGAAATTCAGGTATTTGAATATGCCATCATCAAAATGCCTGCTCCATAAGTTTTTGACAGCAACTTTTTCCATCTCGTTAAAGATGCACTTCTGGGTATATTTATCATCACTAAGCTGTTTGCTGCCTGTCTTCAAGGGTGTGTTGACAAGTGCACATCAACCTGATACGAACTTGGATCATGCTCAAAGAAGAAGAAATTTCTAGGTCTGAATATGGAAGGGAAGGCAAAGGGGAGTTATCTGCAGGGCCAGCTTTGAACAGAGGTATTCCTGAGAGATGACAAAATACCAAACTTGATGAAAGTGACTTTTTAGAGCTTTGTTCATAAGCCATCTGTGATTTCAACACTTGGTCTTACTGGACTATGTGGAATCATCTCCAGAAAATCTCTGTCTGTCTCATGTGGGAATATCCCATTTGAGAACTGGAATGGGCCTTAGGGCCCATGTGCCCAAAAGATCTGTGCTTAAGGCACCGACCTAATAAACATAATTTAGTAATATACATAAATGTCTCATCCAAAAGCAATGTGGCTGCCTAACATGCACAAAATGCATGAAAATAATGAGTGCTCCCTCTTTTACTGCAGCTAATGGCCAGCTCAGGACATCAAACACTGCTAAGCTACTGGAGTGCACTGATTTTGAAGTAACAAGCCAAGGACTGGTTTGCAACAGGGAAAAAAAAATGTGCAGCACTTGGCACTAAGAGTACTGTCACCTGGAAAGGAAAGGCTGCAATTCAGATTCCTTACTCTGCTCTGTATTTTGCACTAAATAAATATTGACTAATGAATATAAGCAATCCAGAAAGCAAAGACTACAGATCTCTTTGCCTCCTGACACCATTGTCCAAATCATAAAGAATGAGATCTGTGCTTACCCTCACTCCCGGTCCCGGTCCAGGTCCACTCAATCTTTAAAGATACCGTGCAAAGAAGAACACTTTCAAGAGGTCATATGGAGCATATCCATATCCCAAACTGCATGTGGTCTGGTGGCTGGGGAGGTAGGAGATGTCAGTCTGTCACACACCAAATTACTGCTCTTAGCTCAGTATCATATGCTTCAGCACGGCAGTGATGCTGTTTTAATGTCTGTCAGTGGTCTGCTTATACAAAAATACAGTTTTTCTTTATCTCAACAGAGGAAAGATCAGCTAATAAGTAAAGGAGTTGCACTATGTGCCTTGGACAGAGGTATGTACACAAGCCTGTGCAAAAATGATGTTCAAGAGACGTTTTTATTGTTACTTATCTTTTTTGCTATCTGAAAATGCTTTTGGCTCAGTTGGTTCAGTTTATAATTGGCTTGATTTTGTAAGCCTCAAAAAGAACTATTTGAAGAGAATCAGAGAACCTTTTTACTAGTATATTGTAATGCTTTCAGATATTTTTCTGCTAGAAATCCATGCTTTGGGAAGATTCAGATGCAAAACCATTGTACAGCATAAAAGCGAAGGCAAAAGAAATCATTAGAGCTGTGGGCAACACAGGCATTTGAACAGTTTCTTAGCAACTTTTAAGGACCTGCATTACAGAAGTGGTTTAAGAGTTTGTTCAAGCAGACATACATAATTTAGAAAGAAATAAATTAAGGATCACTAGAATATAAAATCCCTGAATATTTGTTTACTAATAATGGGAAAGTTACACAGTATGCAGACATTCAGATAATCCCAATGAAAATAAATTTTGCAAAACCCACTGTGAAGTGAAGGTAGATACTAATATTCTGAAGTATTCAGCAGCTGACCCTGTTCAAATCAAAGCTGTTATTCTCTGGAAAGATGCTTTAAGAAACTCTCTCCAACAAAACTAAAATGTTGCTGCTAAAACATTGTTTTACTTGCATTTCCAATATTGCATATGTGTTACTGTGTAAAGCCTGTGAGAATATGTTTGCATGGCAGATGCTCCACAAAATAAAGCTGTACTGTACTTTTGTTTGCCACTAACAACATCTTGGAAGTTGGGAGATATGCCAATAATCATGAGGCAGTTATGTTGTTGAGATGCACCAAAAAGACTTTGCAAGCTTCTGCTATGCAATTTTTCTGCAATTCTAGTTAACAATTTAGTTTCCATAGTAATGGTGTTTGCTCATTCTTACCAAAACAGTTGATCCGATTTATTAATAAAAGAAATGAGCATAGTTAAGTAACATTCAAGTTAAAGCTGTGGAGTTCCAAGAAGGATGTGGGGAAAATACAAGCTGCATTTGGTCACCACTGAGCTTTCACAAAAAAACAAGACCTAGCTAGGACAGTGCCTCATAGAATCATAGAATCATCTGCATATGAGTTTATGCCTGGTAGCATATATCTGTCTTTTACTTATAGATGAAAAACAAAACAAAACAAAAACCAGATAGAAGGCATCAGGTCTTCTACCTTTTTTCCCTGTCAAAAAAGAAGCAAAAATGGAATTGGAGATCCAAAATAAAAATGGAACTCTGGTCTCAGGATTTCTGAAAACATTTTTGGTTTATGTTTTAGTTTGCTCTTAATCTCTTGAAACTCAAATAATCAGGAAGAATTTTTCCTTGAGAGTAGACAGTGTAGACACCAAGAAGGCATGATTATGGTAAGTCACAAATTATTCACCCCTGTCCTCCAAAATGCACCTCAGTGAGGTACTTGTTATCATCTTCTAAAATTAACTGATCTCCTCAGCTGTGGTAGTGTCATCACCATTCTCCAAATTGGGTTTTACACTGCAGTATGAGGCCCATGACACCACTTCAAAGTATGTCTAGGCTGTATACTTCTCTGCCTTGTTTATAACTTGTCAGAACAAATTGTACTGTGGTGTAACAGCATCAGATCATGACCACAGTGATTATTAGTCAAAGCTATAAGATAAACAACTAATTTATCACAGTGAAGGTAAAAAAACCCCAGGTGTTATCTTTAAACAAGCTACACCAGATAAAGTAATATGCCCTGTACATCTGATACTTGTGTTCTATCTCTAGCAGAGCCTCCAGATTCCTTCTCACTAGAGATCACTCGTCTGGGAGAATCAGAGATTTCCTTATCTGGCTGGCCAAGATGCCAGAGTGATGCTCTGTAGAAGAATCATCAGGATATTGCACAGCATGTGGCTGTCGACTTAATTACCACAGCATGCCTTATCTGGCACACCTTCTCTTTAAAACAGCAGTTCTAATCTTGACTTGTGGTCCTATAATTATACCTTCCCCATTGTCCCTAATAAAACTCTCTTTGCTTGGTGTAGAAGGAGGCATTGGAAACTGTCAATCAAATATAAAGAAAATCCTATTCATTAAATTAAAAACAATGTTAATAGCTGAGAATCTGAATATTCAATACATGAAAATTTCAGGATTTTATCCACGTGGCATTTGCAAGCTAATCCATTCTGCAACATTGTGCCTTAACAGAAACAACTTGCATTACTTGCATACGTTTTTAACATGAATAGATATATGTAGTACAACTGATCTTTTTTCTAAATTTAGATAATCTCAAAAGTTTACAGAGCCTAACAGTACAACAAATAGGGAAAACTTGTGAGATATTATGCTTATCCAGTACCAGGTTACCCCATCATCTGTCACAGTTTCATTTTTAGTAAAAGAACAAATAATTCTTCTGCTCCTTAAAATGAAGATATGGGATAGCTAGAATGAGAGAAGCTGAAAGGTGATCTAGAGCCCTCCACACCAATCTTTTTAGAAGACTTTTCCAACAAAGTAGTTTCCAATAACTTTACCAAAAGGACTCTTCCCAGTTTAGCCTTACAAGGACTACTCCCACAGATGCCCATCCTTCATGCTTTCCTAATTCAAGTTTTGTCCTGCTGTCAGAGGAACACTTCAGTTTTTTTAAAAAATTGGCTGGTGTTTCTTTTTCACCTTGCAAAAATTTCTATAGTAAACATTTGGGGAAAAAAAGTATAAAGCCTGCCAGAAAAATTATTCAACATTTCAACATATCCACTTCCCACCTGAACATAGTACAGCTTGGACATATTCCATCTAGTTTTGGGCAGAAGCAATGATAGCATACGGTTTCAAATATAATCTGTCATTTTTTCTTTACTGTGAAAC
This sequence comes from Toxostoma redivivum, assembly GCA_013397375.1. NCBI lineage: Eukaryota > Metazoa > Chordata > Aves > Passeriformes > Mimidae > Toxostoma > Toxostoma redivivum. Next base: position 188,187 of record VXBI01010438.1, read on the forward strand.
TTGAGGTAAAGATATTTTCCAATATAATTATTTTATTTAATGATATTCTCCTTCTAACTGCAGAAAAAGGATGCTAGAGAGCCAGTGTTTCCATGTTAGAGAGAAAACATAGGGAGTCCTTGATAAGGGTGCAATACATACATTTTACACATGGAACCTGATTGTTACCATGAAGCACAGTCTTAATGGAAAAAAAGAACATTAATGAAAAATCTTTTTAACTTGTACAAAGATTAAATGAAAAGTAGTAAAACTTCAAGCAGAAAGAGCACTGTCCATGCAGAAGACAACCACTAAGTATTAAACTTAGGTAAAGAGTTATCAAGCATTTCTTTATAGGACTTTAATAAACAAATGTCAACATACAGAAGAACTCCTCTAGCAACATAACTGGTATGGTGGGTTTAAAAAAAAAAGGTAAACTGTGTGGTTTATTTTGAAATATATTAAGATATATTAAGATACATTAATATATTGAGAAATAGTGAAAACCTGTTTATTTGCCTCTTAATATTACATTGTTTTCTACAAGACATGCTCATTTCCCATTTAAAATGTCTGATGTAATAGACTTTCCTTCTTTGTGAAGAGTGTTCTGACAAAGAATTGGTGGCAACAAAATTATGTGTATTTTAGATATTTTTGATGTTAACATTTTTCAGCAAATATGGCTGTCTCACTATTCCAACACAGACATGTTGGATGGAAGTAGATCTGTGTGAAATATTTCTTAGAGGTGAGGTATCCAGAACTGTGTGCCTCCCCAATATGAAAATGACAGTAAAATATTTTTTGGGTGTACCAAAATTATGCTCCACAGTATAGCTATTTATCAGAGGCATAAAGTAGTCCTTATCCTATTTGTCTGACATTTACTTGGTGTGCTGGATAAAGGAGTAAAGGACTGAAAACGTACAATAAAAGAAACACTTCACAGCACCAGATCTCTGCTGAATCCCTGAAGGCAGGCGAAACTGGATCCAAGCAGAAACCCACTGTTTAGAGCAGCTGAGAAAAGCAGGGAAAAAGCAGGATAAATGCTCTGAGTCAAAGTTCTGTCAGTCAAACAGAATTTCCAGGAAGGGAGTTGCTGTTACCAGACATTCAAGGACAGGTTAAGTAGGATTGCAAGAAAATCATACAGGTTGTAACAGTCCATGTGACCCAAGAGCTTTCCTGTAACTACTTGTTTATAAGCCTGTGTGAAAATAATTCTGCCACATTTATCTACACATGGAGAACTTTCTCTAATTAAAACCACTGGAGTTTATAGGCTCCACGCCAGTGGCAAAAAAATCAATGCAAAATAAAATCTATAAAATACAATAGAAATACAATAGGGGGAAAAAAACCGAAAAAAAAAGGAAACAATTGGAGCCTTTGTGCGACACAGCAGTATTCTTTGGTGTCACTATTCCTTTGTTAATCAGGAAAATAGCAAAATGACCCCACTTAACTTCACTCCAGAAATGGGTGGAACCACCATTGAGCTGACAGCTATCTAGTCAGCACTCTAAAAAAAAGTAATATAGTTTTTATGGCACATTTGCATACCTTATACAGCCATCTGTTTGCCCATGTCCATATTACACAAAAGCACTGACTTTTTTGTAGAGATGGACCACATCCCATTGTGAGTTTGAGTGCAATAATATATGGCAAATCCTTACAAAAAAGTACATATTTGAGTAATACAACTGAATAAAAACACAATCAACATTGTTCTTTAGTTTAATATGTAAATAACTGGGATTACTTCAACCTCCATGGTTTGTTTTTTTTTGAGATTACAGAAAGTGCCACAATGAGTTTTTATAGTCAAGCAAGTGTAATAAAATGAAACTGGGTTCTATTTTGCATCTTTGAATTTCTGTTTCTGCTCCAGTAGGACAAAGCGTTATGCTTGATTTCATTGCTGTACAAATCTGCAGAATTGTTAAAACCCAAAAAGATTAAATAAAATTTAGTATTTCCAAGTTAATTTATGAATAGGAAAACAAGCTGTCTTAGCAACTTAACATTCAATTCTTGTCAAACAAAATATCTCAGGCAAAAGTTTTGAAATTATTTTCTTGAGGAAAATAATTTTTAAAAATATATTGCTTGGTTTGTTTCATGTTTTTAATTAATAATTTTTCAAGAAGTGATATTGGTATTTCTTCCAGAAATTTAAAGAAGCAGGAAAACTTAATTATTTGCATATTCTTCAAAACAGAACAATGCACGTGAGACCATTATTACAGCAATTCCTTGGCTTGTCTCATATTGCTTTTTTTCCCCTCCTCTCCTTTCCAGATAACAAACTGATTAGGAAAAAAAGTCCACAGCATTGAAAAGTAAAAAACAACTTTACAAGAAATGTGGGAGCTTTTTTCCAAAATAAATATTTTTTTTTTCCAAGAGCAAGAATTGGGTAAAAAAAAAAATCTTTGGCCAAAACTGTGATTTTAAAAGGAGTATCTTGCAAAACATCATCCACTCTTACTAAAAAGCTTTCTCTTTCTTATTTGGAAATAATGACTTTACATTATTTATTGCAGATCTATTATTTAGCTGATGTTTTCTTTGTAAATCTGGTGGCAAAAGAGTTAACAGATTTTGGGAAGGCATGGCAGTGAGCTGTGCAGAGGGCACTGAGACCAGCTCAAAACTGCCCCAAGCAGCTGGGGCTCCATGGAGTTCCAAGGAATTGCAACCACTTACACCAGATCTAAATATATCTGCATCTGAAGGGTTTCTATTAACTAAAATAATTATACTTCAAACAAAGGTGAGGGTTTGTCATTATTTCTGTATCTGGAGAGCTTAATTACAGAACTCCTCTGAGTTCTCCTTGAGAAGAGCCAAAACGAGTCTGGTCCCTACCTGGGACAGAAAATGTTTTATTTTTCAGTTTTCTGATGAAGGAAAAAATATGTCCAAAGAAAACAGACCCTTTCCAGTAAAAGCTTTTATCAAAATATAGCAGTGAGTAGTTGTGCTACTCACAGTAGTTGTGTGAAAATGGTATATTTCTGTGATTGATTTCTATGGTATGCAGGGATCACAGATAGGATCCTTTGCCTTTTTCTACTTCTGTCCACCTTCTTCATATAAGCCACACAAAAAATAACAAAACAAGGTGAATTTTTAAAGGAGTTTGCCTTTTTTTAAAAGAAAGTAATGGAAAATTCTTGAAATAATGCCATGCAGGTAAAACATCAACCCAAGCAGATATGTAAATAGTCATTAGTATCATATTCTTCTGGGCTGGCTCTAAAAAAGCTAAAGCCAGAAAAAGCCTTAGGAAAGGAAACTGAGTTGTTCCTGACACATTCCCTCAGCCAGGGAGAGTTTAGCTGAGGGCAGAACATGGCACTACCAAGGGCTGCCCTGGGCAGCTGCTCAGGGCAAAGCTAACAGGGCTGGTGTGGTTGGGGTCCCTGAAGTTCACAATTGTTCTGATTCTGTTCACAGTTAGCAAAAAAACCCCAAACAAATGGGGTCAGGTTGGGGATCCTCCTGCTTTGTAAATAATTGCATTAAAGACAAGGAAGAGATATTAAGGTAAAGACCATAAGAAACAGATCTGGGAGATTAAACCTCCCCAGGTAAGTAGCTATGTCATGGTTTGGGAACGGTATTCTCCAATTTAGTAGTCCCACTAAAACCATGTGCCACTCACTCCCCACTTCCCCATCCCCTGCAACACTCCGGAGAGGGAATTGGAGGCAAAAAAGGCAAATATCACAGGTTGAGATAGGAACAAGTTACTGAAAACAGCAATGAGATAAGAAAATGAACAGAAATAGCAACAATGCTAATCACAGAGGGTACAAGAAATAACCTATTCACACAAAACCCCCCGACAGCAGACAATACCAGTTGGCTCCCTCTGGCACCTTTGCTCAGCCAGCCCAGAACCCTTTCTCCTTGGAAGAGAGTCTCTTCCTCTCCTGCCTCTGGCAATGACCTGAGTGTTACAGAATAACCTCCAGGTCCTGGCCATGCTGCCTTCAGGATACTGAAAAGGATTAACCATGTCCTGGCAGGAACCAGAACAGCAGCTGTCCTCTTTCTGGAATTTGGCAATACTATGATTTCCTAAGCAGGCTGCAACTGGGCCATTTTGTTTAGCTGCACTTAAGGGATCTATTCTGCATGAATTTACATCTTTCATCTTTGAACTTATTTGTATTTTTGGCCTTTTCAACATCCTGTGCGAAGGAGTTCCATGATTTAATTCATGGTTCATGGTTCCATTGTGTGAAAAAGTACTTCCTTTTCACCTAACTATGCTCTCCAACATTCTCATTAAGTATTTCCTCATTCCTGCCTTATGAAAATTAGTGAAATTCCATGGCTTTCAAAACTTCTAGACCTCTTTGTAATCCCTCTCTTTCTTGATGATCACACCTCTTCCATTCCATCACTTGTCTTCCACCGGGAAGCCAAATCCATTTAGGCAGTAATGCCCAACAAACCCTACTGCTACCAGAGCAAGTTGGTGGCATTCTGGCTGAACTAGCTGCCTGACCTTGTCATGGCAATAAGGAACGTGGCTAGGATGGTTATTAATTTAGTTTACTAAATAAATGTGTTATTTAGTAAGCTTTTCTCTGAGAATCTAAAATGCTATCATCTATCACCATTTCTCTCCACGAAGGAGGGTTCACACAGGTGGTATTTTACATTTCAGTAATGGAGTGTACTTTGGTCCATGGAAATGACTTCACCTTTAACATTATGCTGCAATTTGAGGAGAAACTGAGCATTACCTTTTCCTCAGTTCTTTAACATATTATCAAATTCTGAGATAAGGAAGACAATCTCTAGAAAAACGGGGAAAATTTCCATCCTTTTGATGTCTACAAAATTACAAACTCCTAGTCAGTGCCTAATTTGGTGCCTGGGGGAGGGGGAAATTCTTCCCTTTTTTATTCTGAGCAAATGTTCCTCGTAAGCCACTATTTTAGTTTTGACTGTTTGGAATTACCATGGCAGTTCATTTATTTAGGCTTGAAATTATTTTCTATAAGAACTATTTGTCTCTGGATTTACATGACATTTCTGGCATCAGCTTCACAATTGCACCATAAAACTGGTTTATTTCCAGAACTTTCAACCTCCCTGTCAACACACAGCTGGAATGGAACAGAAGGCAGACAAATACAGACTGTTTGTGGGCTTTTGAGAGAAATGCATTAATCACTAAGCACGATATGAAAAGGTACAACTGACTTCTTAACCACTTTCTCTGCTGCAGACCATCTTTCATTTATACTACTCACACCTCTGAAATGTGTTCTTGAGAAAAAGGGTGGAATTGTCAACAAGTAAAAATCTTGAAGTGATTGCAAAAAAAGCCTGGACTGAGTAATTATCAACTGCGTCTATCATCAACTTTAAAGAAAGCTGCTCTAATGTATGGATGCAGAAACTGTGTTCCTGGAACTAATTGTAGCACTACTCAGAGTTGAGAGACAGGCTGCCATAAACCAAGTTTTAGGAACTTTCTGCTATGATACTAAAAATGGAACAGCAGCAGCATCAGCTTATTTCACTGCAAAATACATGGATATGACATCTCACTGATGCAGAATGCAGAAAAAGAGAAAGGGACAGATACAGAGATAATGAAAAAAATCTAGTACAAGGAGCAGAGATATGGAAGAAATGTGACCAATTGTGAATGGGAAATGCTGCTGCGCCAGAACCTTAGGCACAGTATCTGTGGAAATTGACCGGATGAATTTGAGAATGCCAGTTTAACAAAGAAGAAAAACTCAGGGCTGTAGCAAGAACATGTACTGATTATAACAAAGGATGAGGTTGATATTTGACTCAGAAAATGGGAAACGGGATGTGAGTAAATTTGAGGGTGCTGCAGAATCATCATAAATTCTACAGGAAAAGAAGTAAAAGGGGAGGTAGTTCTTAGAAGGAATTGGAAAAGATAAATCAGAAAAGAGGAACACCCTGGATTTCTCAGAAAATCTGACTGTCAGTCACCTGTTGCTGAAAGTAGATGATGATGAACCAGGGAAGAAGCACAACAAACCTAAGGCAATCTTCAGTGCAGCCATAAAAATAATAACATACTCATGCAGAATGAAAATATTTCCTTAGTGTAAATTAGAGTTGTTTTCATGTTTAAATTCTGTAGACAGTGGAGTCAACTTTTATATGAAAAAAAAATATAAAAACAAAGAACTAGGGATTCAATCTGCTAAAATAATTTGAAGTTTCGTCAACTTCAAAACAAACATATATGGCAAAGCATAAATTTGCACCCTTCTATGCTACTTTCTCTACTTACATTTGCCTTGGATTGTAGCCAAAATATCATTCATAGGAATCAGATCAACACATCAAGAGTGAAGTCAGAAATATGTGGTCATACACAGATGGCAAAAAGATTTCTTTCAGCCCACATCAGTAAATGAGGACTTGAAATCCCTGTTTGGTGAATATGTAAGAACTAAATGCACTGCCTGAGTCAGAATCCTATCCTTCATCCTATCACCTTCATTTGTCCCCACTGTAATGCACCAACATCCCTTCCACCACTTCTCTCAGCTGTCGTTCTGCCAGCTGGTTCTCAGGGAGACCTTAAGCACCAGGTGTAGCAGGGAGTGCAGTGCTGGGCATTACTCATACTCTGCACTGCCTTTCAAACAGGCCTCTTAAAGATCCCAGCATGTGCTGAACAGAAAGGATGACAAGATGGACCTCACCCCTCTGCAGAAGGTATGCTAGCAAGAGAAAACATTCCATTTCTAACAGAGAAACTGGTCATGATGAAAGACATTTAAAACTTCTCTAGATTCAGTTTAGGAAATGTGACTCAGTTTTCACTATTTCTAGGAGAAGCTTACCTGGCAATGTAATCAATGCTGTTACAGTTCCAAATATGAGTGCAAAACCTCTGTATGCTGCAAGAAGTTGATGTTTCAGTTTCTTGTTTACTTGCTATCATCTTTTCTGCCTCATTCAATGACAGATAATTTATAAATATTGGAGATGCAAAATTACACAGAACAAATAGGCTCTTCAAAACCTTCATGCTACTCTCCCACCATGTTATTTAAGTCTTAAAGTAAGTAAGGATTATGCCATATTATAATTCTATTTTGAACTGGCTGAGTGGCATGTAAGACATTGTTTCCTCTTAGTTATAGATTGATTGTTCTGAAATAGTACATTAGGATCTCAGTGGATAAATGGAGAAGAGAAAGGCAATGGAATAATTTGTTGTTGCTGTTGTTGTTGTTACTAATTTTTTTTATGTGATGTTTAGAGGGACATGGTTTAGTGGTGGACTTGGCTATGCTAGGTAAATGGATGGACTCAGTCCTAAAGGTCTCTACCAAATTAAATGATTCTATGGTTCTTTGATGCTGAGCTCCAAGCTTTTGGCCAAAATATGTTTGGTACCTATTAATGGCATAGGCAGCTGAGGACACCATGAAGGGCAGTACAGATGCTCTGTTGTTGAGCAGACACTGTCCTGCACAGTTAATGGCAATCAGCTCCAGCATGGCTAAGGATGGGCTGGCAGGAAAGAGCTGCCCTTGGCTGCAGCATGCATTATATCCTGAAACATTTGTTTTGTTTGGAAACAAAGCAAATTCTGCAACACCTCTTCCCATTAAATTTGCCTTCCAATTAAAGAATGTGGTGATATATAACAAAGATCCTTCTCAGAGGAATTTTTTCCAGCTCTCTGCTTGATTTTCAGTAGAACAGATATGTTTCTCTGTCAAACAAACACATGTGTTCCCAGATTATTCCACCTTATTCTGTGTTATAGCTTTTCCTTGTGTAAAACTGCAGGAACTTTTCTTGTTTCCACAGAGCTAAGTCTACTTCATTACTAAGTCTCTCTGTGACACTTAAAGATGTGCAGTACCTGACTTTCTGCTCCTGTGTCTGAGTTCCTTGTCCCTTTACTCTGCCACAAACAATAAAGTTGACATTTATCTTCAACTGAGAAGAGCAAAGTACCTTTAATGTATATTTAAGGTTGCCAGTCACACTGATTGACACAGTGGGCTGTCAGAGTCATTAACTTACATGTCAAAAGGTGTACATTTATTCTGTTAGTTTAATCTCCAGTGGGGCAAGTACCACAGAACATGAATCCTTTATGCTTGTCAGGACCTTGCAAATCAATACTAACCTTCTGTGATCCGCTTCTTTGAGGTGGGAGAGTTCATAAAGCTGTACTCAGTCTAAATCCACAATGGATACTGTTTGGAGGTTACCTTAGCTAGACATACAGCATTAATAAAATCAAGAAGGAGGCGTTTTCATTGGCATCTGAAGAAAGATTGCCTACCACTCTTTCTAAAGGGTTTCTTTACTTCTTCAGAAATATCAAACTGGAAGAACTTTAGGGAGCATCCTACCAGAACTGAAAATATTTTAATAACATATTATTATCAGAGCTCTTCAACAACTAGTGCAGACCACATGTACTTTTTCCCCTTGATACAACAATATTTTTAAGAAACAAACCTGTTAGATTTGAGGAAAAGAACAATTTCTGCACTTGAAATAAAAGCACAGTAGCCTGTGAGAAGTGATTTTGAACTTGACTTATAAGTACAGTACAGCACTGAGTATAATAGCTAGAAAGGGTGAAAAGTCCAACCTTTCCCTAGAGTCATTAGGTACTTAGGCAGCAGCAATGGACAAACTAATTAAATAAAAGTGAATTAGACTGGAGCCCTTCTTGGAAAAATACTTGGCTAATGACTTTGATGAGAAAATGTCAACATATATTTTCAAAGTGTTTCCAGGTTATACAATAAGGTGCTGATAGAAAATCCTATTCCGTAGAGAAATTTCTAGACCAGCTCTTCACATGGCAAAGACAGCAAACAAGAACCCATTGTTGTGACTTCCAAGCTCAGAACAAAGCTTGGGTGCAAGTATTTTCAGATTTTTTTTTGGTACAATTTTTAAAAGGTAATATACAAACATTGATACTCATTCATATCACACAATTCTGATCATGCAGTGTTTTTCCTAATTAATGCATATAACTAGGCAACATAGGAAGAAGATAATCTTATGAAAAGAATCATGAAGATGGAAGATTTCAGTAAAGCTCTACCTGGATTTGCTGGAATGGTTCTTTTTGCAGGATCCCGTCTTCCATTTGCAGCATGCATGATCAAAGTATGGGAGCTGTATTATCTTTAGCCCTCTAAACTAAACAGCACACACTTTCTCTCAGTAAGACCTTAGATTCTAATTCATTCCCACACATTAAAGGAAAAAAATAAGTATTGTGTGCAAACACTGTGTGTATATGTATGTGTGGGAGGTATTTTGCAATGTAGATGCAGCTGTTGCTTTGTGAGCTGCAGCTAGTAAAACTAGAATTATGAGCTGAAGGTGTCCACTTTCAGGTTCCCCTTGTGGCATTATGAGGCCCCCGTACATTTTTGATCCTGCTATCAACAAAAATCTTCACAGCCTTCTGAAAATTACTTTTGGCTTTGTCTGAAGGTCATTTCCATGCAAGATGAGGAGCTATTCTGTTGGCTACAGTAAAAACACTGATACTGCTACCTTGCTATATGGCATCCATAATACACAGAAACTATTTTCTTAAATTTGGGTTTTTTCCTTTAAAAATGCAGGAACCTCTTCCTCCTTTTTTCCACTTAAAAATACTAAAACTGTACAAAACATTTAAAAGGAAAGAACCCCAATTTTCAATTCACATCAGTTAAAACAAAATATCCCCACACCCTCTTCTGAGTCTGTATTTGAGAAAAAAATCTAACTTCAACCTGCTGACTTTCTCCCACTGAACCTCTGCCTGGTTTATCAGGTAAGTGACAGTGCTGAGGATCATTTGTTTCCTGCTGCTCTCAGAGTTCCTGGGTTATGCCTCCTAATTAAGAGACAGATTGTCACTTTGCTTCATAAAGATGCAAATATGTGCCAATTGGAATTTCAAGATGAGAATTATCAGCTTTACAAATGGCTCAAACATATTTTTTAAAGTGAGTTATGAATTTCATATGAATTTCACTGACAGGGCCCAAGTAAGAACTCAATGAGAATCATGTTTTAACTGATAAATATTAAAATAATACAAGTAATTTGGAAATCTTAATTCCAGGCATTAAAAATCAGGAAAATGAGACTAGAGTATGCTCAGATTTGGGGAACAGGATTATTTGTCATCTGTGAAGATTATGCCTCTCAAATTTTAGAAGGATTCAGCTTTGATTCGTATTTTACAAATCAATTTATACTATTGATATAACCCTTGAACATGACCTGTCTCAGGAAGCAATAAGCCAGGTTAGACAGGTAAAAATTGACTACTTACGTAGTTAATAAATGGAAGAGGAAGTAGGAGAACAACAATTTCACAATAAAAAGCAGGAAGACAAAGGAATTTTTCCTGTCTTGCAAGCAAAATATGAAGGTAAAAATACTGAACAATAAATTTGAATTTAAAAGTAAAGGAGAATGCTGTCATACAGTGCAAAATGAGGATATATTATTAAATTTATAACTACTAAAGACACCAAGGAGATGCAGGCATGGGCAGCTAACATGTACTGATTACCTTGTATAAGTATTTGTTATACAGAATGAGAATACACGGTACTTGCTCACATTTGAAGTGTCTAGGGTAACAGACATAAAATAAGGGTATCAAACCTGTAGCTCTTAAGTAACTAGTAAACTATAAACCGTGTATAAAACATCCACATTCTCAAAGAACTCTCAAGCACACAAAGGTACAAGATGCTGTAATAATTAATTTTGACACAATGAGAGACCATGACACCCTATCAGACAAAGTTCTTGTTCCTATTTAAGGCTGATCACATCTTAGTCACAGGACATCCTGAGTTGGAAGGGACTCATGAGGATCATCAAAGTCCAGCTTGAAGAAGTATAACTGTACAACTACAAGGCATATAAATGCAAAACTTCAGACACTGACAAGCACTCAAGACATTTTGTCAGAGATCCTTTCTCCTGCCCTCCTGCAAGTCTTATTTTAAACAAACAGTGATATTGAAACATGAGCAATGGAAGAACACAACAAAGCTGGTAAGATCTTATGGACCCAAACAGTAGATAAAGGGCTCATTTGTTTTTGCATGGGCACTTCTTTTTACATGGAAATTTAAAAATGCCACATGGCCACCATCACTGTTAATGCAGTCTCATGTGGCAAATGAAGTGGGTGTGCCTTGCATAAAATGCTATTACTAGGTTGTGCAAATATGATAAAGAACAATATTTACACGCCATTTATGAATTACAACTATTAGGAAGAAGCAATATAAACACTTAGCAGGCATTTTTTTTTTCCTACCAGGAACCTACGAGAAATGCTCAGACAAGAGAATAGATTCAAAGTTTATTGCAGCAGAAGAGAAACTTCCATGCATTTTTTGGGCTTTGGATCTGCACTTAAATCACAAGTAGCTTTGCAGATGAGAATAAGAACATTATACTAAAGAAACAAGATAATAAAAAATGAACTAAAAATTATTAACTTGAAAACTACAAAATGCATTTACTTGTTATGGAATGATTTTGCCTATTTTGCAGCATTACTGTCTCCTTCTGTCTCTGACAAACAAAGGAGACACTGTTGTACTATACATCACATGCAGATTTCTTCACGTCAATAACTAAACAGGAGCCAAATAAGAGTTTACAAATGTATAATAATTAAAAAATCTTCAATATGACAAACACAACTATGCAAGGACAAATATATGTAGTGTATATAAAAGTGTATTATATTATTATATGTATAGTGTATATAAAAGTGTTTTACAGCTCTAGTATTAATAAAGTCTGGCTCATTAAGAACTAGTAAGCCTCTTACTGTTATTGTCATGTATGACATCAAATATTCACTGAATTAACTTTTCTCAACCTAATATAACTCCAGGCCTGCTGCTACTGAGTTATTACAACTAATATTTGCAGTAGAAAAATGAAGAAAAGCAAATTGTCATATATACATGTGAAGACCCTTGATCAACAAACACATTATGAGTTTGTCAAACAAAATCTTCACAAAACTAGCATCCAACTAATATGTTGACTATTTCAGAAAACCCTATTTACATAGAACCTTGTACAAACAACACAGCCTTTTCTGTTCATTCATTATTCTGTAACTAGGATATGCAGTCACACTTGGAAGGTTCAAATAGTCTATTGCTAAAAACACACAGTAAAAACTTGGATAGGAAATGTAAGCAAGCCATGTATCTTTTTAATAAACTCTCAATTGATACTGATAATCACATCATCCAGTTTCACTGTGTGAGGTTGCAACATATGTCCATGTGAAATTAAAATTTCAGCAAACTATGCATACAGACACCATACAAATTGAAACACATCCACTTCCACTATATTGAATGCGGTTTCAGTTGCTAAGCAGGAAAGAACCATGTTTACACATTCCAATTGGCTGCGTCCTCTAACTATTACAAATAAAAGATACCTCTGAAATTCAGCACCAAAACCAAGGTAACTATTGCCAGCAGGTGGCCAAGAATTGGCAAATGCAATTTATCCATACCTTGCAATGAAGATTAAGATGTAAGCTAAGCAGTCAGTCCTTTCACTAGGTACACGATTTCTTTCAGAGGTTTCAGATAGGTATATTTCTAATGTATTGCTGCCAAAATGACTAAGCCACAACACCACAGTGTTGGAATGCCACCTTCTGAAAAATTCCACAGGTCTATTTGTTCTGCATTCAGATCCTCTATTTCTTATGTTGGTAAGAAATTTCTTGGCTGACTAGTTAAACTGAAGTTAAAGAGGTTCCTAACAATGGGAATAAGCACAGTGTAACAATCAGCTTTAGAAAGAGACTGTCTTAAAACACAAATAATTTTTACCTGAGAAAAGAACAAATTCAACTCAGTTACATTGAGATAATAGATACAGAGCTCCACATTAATGGAATGAAAAATAATTTTGTTGAAAGATTCTTTTCCATTTCTTGATCAAGATGAACCACATGGATGATTATATTAATCAAACAGGGCAGACTGGGACATGTCAGGAGATTTAATAAGTTCTGCAGAGTTTTGGTTCTTACTGCTGTGCTAGTTCCTCATGGTTATTGTGATATTCTGGCTCTGCTGTAGTTCACAGGAGATTTATTACAGAGCTCATTATATTCATTTGATACACTTTAATTAAAATATTAATTAAAGATAACTGTAACAAGGGACCTGGGATATACTGTGTGAGATCAGATTCACAGAATGATGTTGCTTCTCATCTTCAAATGTAGACTCCTAAGCAGGGCTGCCACACAGAAGCAGGCTCTCTATCTGTTGATGATAGGGACAATGTACTGGATTTTTCAAGGTTGTTTTTAAACTGAGAATTGTTGGGATTCATGCCTTACTTGTAGTAAATTTCCATTTGTTTTGATTGAGAGTCCTATAAATTTTCAGGGATGTAAATATCTGAATTATAAATTATGATTCATTAATAGTTATAAAAACCTTTGTGGTAGTAGGCTTTTAGAGCAGAGAACATGCAGCTGATGCTTTTACATAACCCTGTCCCTCCAATACAAGCTATTAATCAGTGGGTTCAGAAATATTTTCCCTTCTGAATAAATCTAGCAAACACAGGCAGCAGATATGCTCCAAAAAATAGAAGCTGTAAAGGTAAATTATGTGCAAATTACAATGTGGCTTCCCTGTGGATTTCACAGTCTTTGGAAGAGATACAAGTACCAGCGCCTGGGCATGTACACACACATGCATACACATAAACAAAATCAGGCCTTCAAATTACCTGTAGTAGCAATTATTTGGAACATCATAAGAAATGGGACTCTTATTCATCTTCTGAAAGCATAAATACTGACTAAAAGCATATGTTATATTTGAAACATTTACTATCGTGTTCCTTTTGAACTTGAATAGTACACTAATGGATGTGCCAGAAAAATATCAAAGCATAGATGACCTAGAATGCCCAGTGGCAAAAGGGTACATTATTGAATGTGAATTAATGGATAAAATGTTCTGAAAGATAATTTGACCTGATTAATAAAAGCAGGAGCAGACATAATCCAGAATATACTCAAAATATTCTGAAAAGATGATGGAAACATAAATTATCTGCATCGTTTTGCTGAAGAAGCAAAAGTACTAATTTCTAAACTTGAAATAATTTTTTAGCTTGGACCTCCCTGCTACAGAAAACTTGTTAATAGACAGATGTTTCTTCTGTCTTCTGCCTAGATGGTATTATTGGCACTTACACTTGCAGCTGGTGTCTGCTGGCAGTGCTACCACAGCTGTGGGGCTTGGCACTCCGCTGGCCTTATGTGTGCCATGCTTGGAGTCACCAAAAGGTTGGGGATGGAAGGGACCTCTGGAGATTGCCTCGTGCACAGCCTGCCTCTCTCTGACACACTCCATCGTACACAGTGACACAGCCGTCTATACACAGTGACAAGATCTTTTCCAAGCCTTCTCTTCTCCAGGCTGAACAGTCTCCTAGCTCTCTTGTCCTCTCCATGCATGACAGATCCTCCCAGTCCTTATTCATCTTTGTGGTGCTTCACTGAAGTCACTGCAGGAACTCCATGCCTTTCTTACACTGGGGAGCCCAGAACTGTGCAGTGCTCCAGATGTGTTCACAGCATAGATTGTTAATAAACTGTGAACCTCTAAGGATCTCAGTAGAAGTGGAAGTCATTAAGGAATGTGAATTAAGAAGACCTACAAAGTTTTTTTTAGATCGAATCAAGACTGATTCAAAGGTAGGCTAACCATTTAACTTAGCAAGCATGCATCAAAAAAACCCCAAAAATTTCTAGCGAAAGTATAGTTTGAATTCCCCAAAAAGAATAAAAATGCTTTTGCTCTGAAGCCTATATAAAGGATAACATCTACCTCACTGAAAAAAAAGTTTTAATCTGAAAACATTCCATACTTCATTAGCTCATTTTCACATATAAAAAATTTAGGTATCAGTTTTTGCAACAATTAAGCCATGCAAATACCAAATCTTACTTTTGTATGCTTATATTGCTTCTTCTCTTTCATGTGCTACACTTGACATTTGTTTCCAATTAATTGACCAAAGCAGTGCCTTTCTCTCTGTGTCACCTTGATTACACAGCAGGTAGAGCAATAGAGATGGCAGAAGGAAACAGGATAGCTGCAATGCAAGTAAATACATAGGGAGCAAAAGCATGGGAAAAGTGAAAACAAATATTCTCTTCTTTTCATTCAGCTCTGTCTTTGCCTTTGCATTTTAAAGTAAAGCCAGACTTTGCTACGATACCCTGAAATAATTTAGAAATCTTTGACAAAATTGGGCGTTAAAAAAGAAAAATCTGCTTTGTCACAATAGAAAAACTCACTGGCCTAAAAAAGCATTGATCTGTTATTTTATTTTACATATTGATATAGGATAGAGTCAGTTTAGCTGTCAAATAGTTCTGTATGTCAGAATTAAGCAGTGTTTAATCAGATATCAGATTTCTAGGAACGGGCAATATTGATTTATTCACATAAAGATCGAAAATGTCTATTTACATCTTGATGCCATACTTCTTGGTGCTGGTCAAAAACTCCTTCCTGATCCTATGGAACACAAATTCATCCTTTCAAATATGGATATACTACCCTTACCTTTTCCAAACATCACACATGTATCATAGCTTCCTTCTCACTCTTTTCCAGTAGCAAACATGCCTTAAGATACTTGGAATTTATATTCTCTTCTGCTAGTTCTCAAGTCCATCCTTCACTTTATTCACTTCATTTTTAAAATAAGACTATATTTAAAAAAAAAGGCAAAAAAACCCCCAGAAGTTTGTTCACAGTAAGAACAACTTCCACACCTTAAAAATAATTAATCAAATGAAGCAAGAAGAAAACACTCTCTGCAAACTTGAATAGCACAGGGAAGCCTTGTGGCTTTGCAATAAATGGCTCCTGTGGATTGGTCTTTTAACAAACTATCATGTGGTCGTTTGACACATGTATTCAAATCAAGAGAGTTTTCCTAAATAGCTACAGGAAATGCTAATTTGACATGGCTATGATGCATACAGAAAATCAGAGGTGGTAAGACCTTATGTTATTATTATATCTGATTTTTGTAAGTTGTTGACACTCTGTTCTTGAAAACCAGCACTTTAGACTTCCTACATGTTGTACTAGAAAAAGATATTATGGATCAGTAACTTTTTTTCTTGTAGTATTGAACCTATGCCTAATGCTGTTTGTTTTTACAAGAGTTATTCTCAGTTCATTAATGTAAAAATTCCCATATGCATTCTAAATTATCTTCTGCTGTAAGTAACAAATCCATTTATAAAGATTTAATAAGGAGATGTCTAAGTAGGTCTGGAAGGCTAGCCTAGTTAATCATAATATTGACTTGAATAAATATACATTTTAAATTATGGTATTTTTATATTGCTATAAATCTTACAGATAGCTTCATCCAATTTTTAGAAAACTGTATATATTTTAGGGAAGAAAATTGTTTCAAAGCGTTATCATGAAATGAATGGAGTATATAAATTTTTTCCTTATTTAAAACAAAGAAAATTAAGATTGTGGCCTGTGATTTTCTTCATGTAAGTATTAAGGATCAGTATCAAAGGATCAAGTATGAGTCAAATCCTAGTGAGTTTGAACTAAGATGAATCGTCAGTACAGTCTGAGTTAATAGCCCACTTCAGTTTTTTTATATTCACCCCTGCCATTTAATTTATTTATTCCTTTCTCCATCCTCGTTTCGGGGAATGTTAATCTCTGACATTATTCAGCAAACGATGCTCTTCAACTGACCACTCTAACTGACTAGGACAGGACCTGTCACATCAGGAAAACCCCAAAAAGCCTCCCAGAAAAAACGCCAGGCAGATGGCTGATAAAGAGCAGTGACATATTGTGGCACATCAGACCTCACCCACCCACCAGTGTGATGGGCAGAGAAGTTCCCAGGAACAGCCAGCCAGGGCAAACAAAGGTCACCAGTGGCATCATTTGGGGATCCTGGTGATGTTCCATCCACACCGTGAGGCACAGCCAGGCAGACCATGCACCAAGAAATGATCTGGAGGCAGGCAAATCAGGCAGCACACCTGATTCACCATCAGCTTTCAGGAGTCTGTAGAAGACACAGCTAAACAGGCCTGTAGGCTAAACTTCTATCAGGCAGAAGTACAACCAGAACTTCACTGTGAAATGGAATTGTGGAAACTGATCTGCCATTTCTTTTTAGCAACATATATACATGTATATGCATATTTAATCTGGGCATTTTTTTGCTTCTTGATAGGATATTTCTGATTATGAAGAACAGCAAATTTTGCTGTGCAAAGAAAGCTGCTGCTTGTCTGCCTTTGGAACATACAGTGATAGTAACTTCTAGGCTGAAATCAGACTCTTAAAATATTAAAACGGCAAAGGCTAGGAAAAGTCTGAAAGTACAACTATCCAAATCTTATTAAGCAACTGGTTCATTTCTTGGGAGTTAAACTATTCCCTAGCATTTAAATTATTCTGTGTCAAACTGCATCTCTTACCAGGACTTCCTACATCATAGGGTGATATTACAAGAAAAATGCACAGGTAATATTCCAGCGTGCCTGGTATGAGTGGAGGTACAAGGAAAGGGAAAATAAAGAATTAGACAGACCGCAATGCCCAGAGGCCTCGTGCATTGTTTGTTGTCAAACACTAATAGTCTAGTTTGATGTTTCTCAGAGTGAAGTAAAACACGTGGTAACCTTTGCCCATTCCTTACTCTGGAATTCCCATGTACCAAATGCCACCGAGGCAGAGCAGCTTCCCTGGGATGGCTGCCAGCGTTCTGAGCACAGCTTGCTGAAAATAAACCTGGTGCCAAGAAGATGCAAAGGGTAATCACTTAAAGGGAAAGATGCCATCAGAGGATTAAGTACAAAATTACTACAGCAACAGAGAAAGGGGAATATACATCTTTAAAGTCAGAACCAAATGACAATTTCAGAACAACTACTACATTTCCTAGGGCTTATTTCATTAGTTACAATAATTTCAGGTGCCCATAGGCAAGTTTATTTTAAATTTGTACTGATTTCTTCAGAATGATTAGGAATCTGGAATCTAGACAAAGGCCTGATTTGCTGATGTGCTAGTGACAAGAAGATGTCTGCCAAATTAATTTATTTATGCACAAATACTTGTTTGGAGATATGGCAAAGGCTTTGCAATCCCAGAAACAGTTAAATATTTGGCTCTTCAAAGTAAAATGCAGTAGAGATTAGCTGCCAGAATATTAACACAGAACTTACTTAAAACATATAAACCAGCAAGGCCTGGTTGATAAAACAGGAGAGCAGGATTTTTCTTATTATTAGACTCAAATATAAGCTGAATCCTAAAATTATAAACAATATTAATTTCTTTATGTCATAGCCATCTTCCATACATAGAAGATTACCATGAAGCCAAGCAGTCTTCTTTCATGCATAAAAAGAGAATTTGATTTATGTCTACCAAGTTTTCTGTACTGTGCAGTTTTTCAGGATACCTTGGCAGCTTAAGTATCCAGTCACAGACATGATCTTTCACCTTACGAGTTTAGATCCTAATTTTTTTTTCACATTTGTATTTAATAACTCACAAACAATTAATAGCTGAAATCTTTCATACTGATATAAAATTTAGAAGATATAGAAATACTTCAAATCCATAGATATATTCTGCCAGTTATCCAAAGCAATCATTACCTAAATATCATAAAGACTTTCTAAAATTGATTTAGTAATTGAGAAATCAACTGTTGGTACTGTGTAGTGCTATTGTCAAGACCTGCAGAGACACTGGCTCTTCCTCCATATTTAAACACTCTTAGGTGCAAATCTATTAATATAATTAAATACGCTGTTAAAGATCTAAAACATTCAAAGTATTTAAAATCACAATTCCCCATACGAAAAAAAACCAACAACAGACGAGCATATTACTGCTCTAGTGAATCACATTATTTGCAGGTAATGTCATAATGACTTTTATTTCAGGTATCAAATAAAATTGAACACTTTATGTATCAAATAAAATAAAAAATTGATTTCCCATATCAAATCAAATAGCAAATTCTCAAAAACTGTGTGAACGGTTCAGATAATTGCATGCAATGGGATGACACAGGGTGAACCACTGAGTTTAAAAAATATTCTGGAGTAAATAAACAGTGATTTTCATTGTTTATTGTTCATAAAGGGCAAATCTTTAAGTTTCCAGAAGTCTTCTCAGGTTTTTTTCTGTTTTGTCCCTCATCCTCAAGGGTGAATACTTTACAGTACTGTATAAACTAGTACTGTGGTATCTGTTATATTTGATTTGTGATCTCAATTACTCTCTTATAAATATGTGATGATTTCTCTGAAAAATCGAGAGAAATATTTCTTGCACTTGGAAAGGGAAGTGTCGAGGAATGATAATCTTCAGTTTCTTAGCAGCTTATTTTGAAATTTCACAGAGATATCTCCTATACAGTCTTTATCCTGATGCTGGAGACAGCCTTTATGTCACCATAGACATGCAGCCCACCACTGTAGAGAAATCTGTGTAAAGCTGGACCCAAGCCCCCTGATGTCTGATGGGTTAAATTTTTTATGAACAACTTGTGTAAAAATACTTGGGGGGGGGGGGAAAAGATCAAGACGATGGAAACAAAGAGAAACAGTGCTGATATAGACTTAATATCTGCAATTTTAAACCAGTGATGACACTGACTTAATATCAGCACTTTTAGAGTCAGTATCAGATAGAGAAAGGTGCATTATTACAGATGTTTAAGATAGCAAGATACAGTGCAATTCCCCCCCTCCCCATCACTATCTGTATCCACCCTTTCCCATTTGTTCCTCCTCCACTCTTCCACTCCCTATCCGCCCCCACCCTGCCCGCACAATGGGAAGCAGAGCCAGGGCTTTGGGGTCAGAGACGACAAATTCCCTCTGGGAGACTGCTCACAGCCCGAGCTGTGCCCAGTGGTGCTGAGGAAAGCTGCACTCTCAGCAGAGCTATGGGATCACTCGATTTGGCATTCTCTGCTGTGGGGGTGCCTATAGGAAACAGAGCTCCAGGGTATGTGAGGTTTCCACCCAGCCTGCTGAAACAAGTCTGTGCTCCGGGTTCAGAGGGAGATGGGTACAGTTTGTACTCAGGTGCATACGGTAGGTGAACTGAACACTTCATTTTATTTTTTTAAATAATAAAAATTAAATAGATACATGAATTCATTCTATCCTCAGTTCAAGAACTCCCAAGCCGTACTACACAGAACAATTTATCGTACCAATTATTTATTTTATGAAATGGCGAATTTCCATAGCAGAAAACTGTCAACATAAACTGCTTAAACAAATGTTTGATTGTTCTGCAGTCAAATAACTAGATTCAGAGACAAAGAATAGAAAGCCTAAGTATTGTGTTTAAACACTAAATGATCTTTGAGTTAATAAAAATATTTTCTGAGTTAGAAAATATGGAATGACAAAAGCTTGAATCTCCAACTTTTAAAAGATTTATCCACAGAGAGGGAAGCCATTTCCAGAAAGTAGCCTTTAATCCATCTGTATTTCTACCTGTGGGGGATGCAGATATCTTACTTAAATGACTGTTACTGATCTGACTTACATTTTACATACAATATATTCATATTTTCTGCTGCTACTGCAACACACTTTGCAACATAGCAAGAGCTTTAAATAATTTCTTAGCTCAATACAATTTTTCCTAGGCTAGCATTTCATTTGGTATGAGTCTGAATATGATATCATGTTCCTATTTGGGATACAGAGTCTCTGATACCATATCTGCTTGCCTTTCTCTCTTTCACTCTCTTATCAGTCACAATCAGAAATGCTTCTGACATCTTCTGATAGATGAGGCTGTACCTTCCTCTGAAGCCTGCCTGCAGCACAGTGCATTGACTGCCTGTAACTCTGCTCACAGATAGGGCAGTGTACTTGCAATGGTTCACAATCAGAGGAAAAAAAGATTATTTTTCCCTTGATATTTTAATTTTTTAAAATAAGTTAGATAGAAGAGCCTTTATCCATAAATGTAGTAAGAAGATAATTTTTTAGAAGTAGCAAGAAGCTGCTGTGAATGTAATATATAAAATATGGACAGAAGGGTCACGATTTTCAAAATTAGTTCCTCAAAACATTTTAAAGAAGTGGGTAAGTTTGAAAATTCTGAATCTGGCCCTTAAAAGAATCTTCATTTAAAGTGTTGGGGTGACCAAGTGAAACTAAAACTCTTTCTATGCCACTATTTGTAAAACTAATAATGGTAAAGTCTCTCTTAAAAAAACTCAATTTTTGCTTTATTCATCAGTGTGTTCAGAAACATCCTCTTTTTTCATTAACACAGCTTTTTTTACTAGACTCTGAGAACAGTGAATGTCATTACATGCATGAAACATAAAAAATACTTTATAATTTTTTGTACCATATATGGTAATGTCACAACTTAGGCTGACACAATTTCATATCTGCCTGGGCTAAAACTAAGGCCATTTCCTTTACATAACTAACTTTCCAATGCGCAGCAGAACAGATTGCCCAGAGAGATTGTGGAGTCTCCCACACCAGAGATATTCCAGAACTGGAATATCACAATATCACAGGATGCAATCCTGTGCCATGCACTCTGGGATGACCCTGCTTGAGCCAGGAGGATGGACCAGATGACCACTGTGGTCCCTTCCAACCTGACCCATTCCGTGATTCCATGAGCTCCTCTTCCAGCTGTAATGAACTGCAGGAATTGCCAGAGGTTCACAGGCAAGATGCAGAGGGACATTAATTAGCAAACAACCTGTGTGCTCAGCAAGTACTTGACTCTGAAAAGCAGTGATGGCAATTTAAGGGACCAAAATTATAGCACCACTGGTGACTTAATAGAAACATCTGGTGCAGGGCTGACTCTTCATAAAAGCTTTTCTGTTCTGCTTGTCACTGAAATCTACAGTATCCTACATCTCAGAAACACCCTATCGTTCTCTACATTGCACTTTATTTGTTGCCAGTGAAGACAAATATGTGGTGTGTCAAATATGAGGATAAAATATGTTGAACCTCATGTCCCAAGAAGAACAACAAGAGCAGCTCTATTGACGGTGTTATTCATATTTGATGTTTTAATGTAAATTAGCTAAACCAATTTTTTTCTCTCTGCTGCACTCAAGTGGCACTTCTCTGCAGAACTCAGTGATATCACAATTTGGTTCCCAGTTTGCTACAGAGACTGACTTACTATTGTTACTTTATAAATTAATTAATGCCTTATATACTTGCAACATGGACAAGAACTCCCTGGTTCAAAGGCATTAGGTTTGCTTGTTTTGAACTTAACAAAGTATAAAACAGTTTAGGTAATGAAGAAGTTTTCAACATCAGATCGTGACTAATTCTCTGTCTGCTACTAGAAGAAATAGCATTCTTTCCCATGCCAGAACTTATAAATCAGTGTGGTGAAAATATCATTTTAAGACAAGTGTTTTCAGGACAAAATAAAGGTTACGGATTCACAAAGGAGAAATGCCCTTCCAATATAGTATTTCAGAAAATGTCTCTAGAAATTGAGGAATTGGCTCAGAGGCTTCTGAAATTCTCCTTAAGTCAGAGCTGAAGAAGTTTAACTCTCAAAGTATTGTCAAAAGATGACAATTAAAGTGTGGCTAGAAAGCAGTGAGACCTCTCTGCTAATTATTTTCTACGTCTTAAACATCAGGATATTTTGAGACATTTCCGAAATTGATTTGCTTATTGACAAACTAATTTTCATCAGCTATCATAAAAAAGGTGCAATGCCAAGCACGAATTGACATTGAATGATTTTAGCTTTATTTTTTTGTGAAATGTGAGTTTTCACTAAAACTTAGAAAATAGCAGAAGTCAGCTCGAGATTATTCACATTAGTAGTAAACATGATTAAACTTTTAATAAATTATTTTCCAAACGATGCTCTAAAACAATGAGTACCAATTTAAAAATTCTAAGGTAGTGATACCAAGTTGCAGTGGCATATCAGGTGGTCCAGATAACTGTGACATGGCCCCCAAAGAGGCTTTCTGATCAGCTGACATATTAAAACATTATAATCCTGCCTCTGTCATATTATTGGATTTGAAGCAATATTTGCTATGGTGCTTAAGCTAAAACTCAAGCAGAACCCACACTCCTTTGGTCTGATAGAGAAGCTCTGAAGGCTTTTTGAATTTGGGAAGGGATGACAATAATAATAATAATAATAATAATAATAATAATAATAATAATAATATACCTGTAATGCATATGAAAACATCTTTTTAAAGCAAATGTGTTTCACAGTTTTAAAAAAAAGGTGAACTCTACAAGCAAATCTTCATGAAGAAATAATCTATTTGGCATTATAGGGATCCTATGAATAAAGTATGGATTGCTGATTTTTCCCCCACTTGTTTTGAAAATAAGGAGCAGAAGTAGAAGTCTATTGGTAGGAGAGCGAGAAGAGGATTGTTGAAATGTTTGGAAATTAAAGGTTTCAGTGATCTCTGAGCTTTCACTTCAGGTGCTATAAAATAAAAGCTAAAATGGTCACTGGATGGTCACCAGAACTTTACAGAATCATCAGAGTTGGAAGAGATCTTGTAGATCATGTAGTCCAACCATCTGCCTCTCACCTTAGCCAACGAGCAGGCACCCAAACCAAACAATGTCCCTGTACCCCGCAGTCCTCACAAGTGAGATGGACATTCTGTAATAGCAGTGACATTTTTTTCTCCTTCCGTAAAATATATCTGAGCTTTCTTTTTAAAAACAACTATTCATTGGTACAAAATTTGTTCAGAAGGAGGTGCTCATTTGAAGAAAACACCCATCAGAAAAGCTTCTTAGGTTCAGGACAGAAGTCCTGGAGCTGCAGGTAAGTGTCTGCCTGAAACCACCTGTATGTGCCCCTTCAGCAGTGCAGAAGCTCGAGTTCCAGGCTGGGGCTAAAGGTGGGGCAGTGGACTGTGGGTCACCTCTGTGAGGCCCCATGAAGACAAAGCTCAACCCTTAGTGGACACTGCAGTGGTAATTCACCTCAGGAAAGCTGACAGAAGCAGAAAAGGAACTTGAATATTTCTTTCACACCTTCTTGAAAGCACTAACAACAGGCTATTGGCTATCTGAGGTAAAAAGGGAAAACATTTCCCAGGCAGCCTCTAATACACAGCAATTTCTCAGATCCAGCCATTTCATTTAGAGACTAAAGTGAATTTTAGCTTTCTTTTTAGAAAGCCTAGCCATTTCTGTCAGCTTTGATGATGATATATAGGATGAACTTCATTCAATGTTCTCATGTTGCACTGGTGTTTGTTACCATACTATTACAGAGGTTATACTTTGGTAGTGGATACAATTGCTCTAGTTATAGTTTCATGGTTCAAAGAGACAAGATGTAACAATCCTACTGCATGAAAATTTTCTTGTGATACAGCACAGTACATGCTGGTTCCTAAACAAAATTGCTATTTTCCTGTTATTCCTTAGATTTTAAAAATATTACTTACATGGCTGTGTCCTCAAAACAGATCATGGTCTGTTCTGAAAACGAGCAACATCAGCCCCTTCTATATTACAAATATATAAAGTTTTGCAGATGCTAGCACATAAGCTAAAAATTAAATGTAGGGATCTGATTCCAAATAAAATCTGGTAAACATTTCTTTTCTGTGAGAAAGGAAAGGAGAGAGGGGAGAGGTTAGAGTGTGATGGAAGGAAAAGAATGCATCACAGCTTCTGTGGAACCAGGAAAGGAGCCCTGTGGCACCACAGTGCTGAGGAAGTTGGGGAAAACTGGTACAAAACAGGTACAACACCAGGTTAATGAACCTAAAATTTGATCTAACCATTGAAGAGAGGGAATGCATTTTAGTCCTGAAAGTTCAGTGTGTCTAATCTTTCACAGGTATAAACTGAAGGAATCCTATTGAGCTCAGTGGAATCATGACATTTTACACTCTTACACAGCACTCTAATTTGAATCTTGTTTTTATCTTTTAGTTGTTCTGCTTTTCAAAGCAGTCCTAGTTATACAAACCAACTGTGCACTGGAGGAGTTTGCTTGGTGAAGAAATGCATTCCAGTTGTATCTTTAGTTGATATCAACAGTTTGCTCAAGAAAATTATTTTTTTTAATGAGATATTTTATTTAGCATTGTAAGAGCATTTCCAAGCATTTTTTAGTAAGTGTTCTCAAATCCGCTAAAGCAGAAAGCAACTTGCTGGTGTGCGAGTTCTTCCTTATTAATCAGGACAAATTATTATTTTCCTGACTGTCCTACAGTCTTCTAAGGACCATATTGATTAAACTGAGATAAATGGCCTAATTACATTTATGATGGTCATTCTGATGCTACTTGAACATTGTTATTAATAGATACTCAGATGTTATGGCAGTGTGTAAAACCAAAATGACTCTGCATAAGTCAGACAGAGCCAAGTCATATTCCAACATTTGAAACAGAAAGGGCCCTAGAAAACAGCCTGTTTCAACATGGTTTCCAGCTAAAACAAAGTTTGCTGTCTCCATGAAGGTGTCGTGCACCTGTTTTCATCTCTCGCTGGGTGTCTATGTGAGGTCTTCTCCTCCATCACAGCAGCCTGGTATGCACCAAGCCCTCATTCTGTCTAACCTTCCCAGAGGTTTAAAGCTAGGTGGGAAGCTAAGGAAAAGGCAAACCCAAATTTCAGGTGCAGCCCATCTTTAGTGTACTTTGGCATGCAGCTGCATACGTGTTCCTCTACAGAAATATGAAGCAGATTATGTCCTCTGGGGCTGTGCAAACAGAGGTCCCAGCTGTCACTCTGTACCCGGATCACTGTGTATAAAGGGGAAAACAGCTACACCCTTTAGATGACAGCTGCATTTTTGAGAAGGTTCTGAGGCATTCCATGTCAATATGTGTTTGTTTGCACATGGGGATCCTCTTTTACCAAGAGATGAATCCTTGCACATTTGATGGTAACTCTGCCACCTCGTATTAGGACAAGCCCCAGATCCTAGCCAGTCTTTACGTGCCCTATAGGAAGTGTGTTAAGTTGTGTAGAAGGAAAAAGAAGGAATCAGAGCATGAGCATACATATCCTTTCTTTCAGGAGTAATAAAGGGCAATTGCCAACAGGAGCATTAGTTCCTGTGATCACATAGTAGATCAATACCATCCTCTGGGAGTTTTCTAATTGAATTGATGCTTCTTAATTTCATTTTTACACATGTGTATTTCTCTAAGCCATTCTTGAGTTGCTGCATATTCAGGCAAAACCTATATTCATGCCTACCTCCTGCTTTATTTTTGAAAGGTAATGACCATCCTTTTCAAAACACATTTCCTACATACAGATGGGTTTGTATCATACACTCTGCTGTGAACAACCATGCAGAAAATTGTTTTCAGGTCCTGATAGCAGTTGCCCCACAAATGTGTTTTTATGCCACCATGGCAATTAGCTAAACTTAATTTGACAGGAGATTCTCTGCTCTTCTTTTCAGAACTTTACACTACCAGCCTTAGCATACGCCATAGTGAGATATTAGTTGGTGAGTTTTCTCATACCAGAAATTTTTGTGGGTAACTAGTACAAACCTACCAGCTACAGAAAAAAAATTCCTCTGCAACTGTTTCCTTCTAAATATTTGTTTCTACTTTTTTAAAAATAACCTGCTTAAAGAGAAGTAAATCTTGCTTCTTGTGTCTGAGGCAATTCTTCTTTAGCTAAAAATGTAACAAATTTGTCTCTGTGTGTGACTGGAAGAATCCTAACTGTTCATGCCTACCTATTAAGAGGAAGAGGTCATCAGCTATGTTTATCCATCCAGGCAACCCGGATGTCTTATTTGGCTGGGCAGCAAGCTAGCAGAAGAATATCATATGCCACCACAAGACTATGTGACTTAAATAAGTAGCTAAACTGAGTTCTTATCCATCCTCACTTACAGCTCCTACTGGGAGAAAGAACAGAATAAAAAAATACAACTCAATAGGACCCTTTCATTAGTTTAGTTCCTCTAATTTGACACAGTTTACATGGTCAAATGATAGCTCTAGACTTTCCACTTTTCAAAGAACAAGACAAGTGACAAATATATATCAAAATTACTGCATCAATGGACTGATGATACCACACCATTTAATGTGTGCCAAAGAAATGCTTAATTCACTTGACTGCTGGTTTTTGAGAATTCTCTCTGTCACAAACTTCACTTCCAGTGCTGTCACTGAAGTCTCACCTCTGGAAATAGACCCTGTTCTATCTGATCTGGCTCTGATTTGTTAATTTTCTACTTTAAAACTGGAGGTTTTAAAACAGATAGCTATCACTAGCCCAGATCTGAGCACTGTGAAACCTTGCAATATTTCTTCTGATATCCCACTGAATCCCACAGTCTGTTAGAGGATAACAGAAACAACAGGGTTCAGAGCTTCAAATACTGTTTTCTAATGCAGTGTTTTTGGAATGGCATTGTAGTAAGAATAATAGAAAAAATTAAATTTAACAGTTCTCCACAGTTTCTAGGATGATACAGAAGAATACTTTTTGCAAAAAAAAAAAACCTTGCAGAAGTTGACTTTGCATTTTCAAATTATATTAATTAGTTAAACAAATTGTCTTAAATGAAAAAAATGCATTCTATCTCTCTAGTATTTATAAAAAGCTAATATTTCAGATCTGAAAAACAGCTACTACTGTCAGAAGGCATGTTATCTGGTTTCTACTCATTTACTGTGAAACACAAAAGGTTACTAGCAACCTGTGCATATGCAATCTGATTGCATATGTGGTACCTGGCACTGTGACCCATCTTCCCAGCATCATCCATCTTTCGGTGCCAAAACTGATGCACCTTGAGGTGGCCAGAGAGAGAAAGCATCAGAACTTCTGAACTTCTTTTGCACACTTAGGCTGCATCTGTGTCCCAGTGTCATCAGGATATAAACTCTAAATAACATCAATTCTACACCCTAAAGCTTGTGACTGAAAAGTGCAAATTTCACACTAAATGTAAAGCCAATGTTTCACTGGAAATGTAAGAACTGATGTCCCTGCAAGAGTAAGCCAGTTTGCCGGCTGAGGAACAAGAAAGATGAATTTCATAGTTCCAACATCTTCTACCCAATATGGATGTGAGAGGAGGAATACTGAACCATCATTTCACTACAAAAGACTTAATTTTGTTCTGGCAGCTAGTAGGACTGCAGCTGTCCCTTTCACTTTCACCCTGTGACAAGCACATGGAATGTTGTAATAATTTCAAGCATGAAAATGGAGTAACAATGTGATGATGAACAACACTGAGTAGCTAAGAATTCCTATTTACATTTACATATATTTCCTATTTACATCTTCCTGGCTGCACCAAACAACTTGTTTTTCTGTTAGCCTAGAAACCAGAACCAATCTCATCAAGACCTTTTGGCCATATATCTACCTTGATCTGAGGAGAATTAAGTCTCAAATATTTCTTATGATTAAATAGAGATATGTCAGGTTTTACTCTATTGACAGTATTGGCTTGGCTAGTAGCTGGCATTTTGCTTCATACAGCTTCTACAAAAGAAACTACCAGTACAAGAGCAGTTTTTTGACTGAGATTGAAAAACTACAGGAAAACCTTATATGTGTAATAGAATACCAATTTTCAGATAATTTCTCATTAAAATATGCTTCAGCTATCGGTAGAAGAACCGTGTGATGGGTGAAGAGGAATTACATATGATCAAATGTCTCAAATACACATCATACTTGCAATGAAGACACTGTAAAATTAGTCTGCTACCATGACTTACCTAGAGGTCTGGTAAGGGCAAGCAGAGGGCTCAGTTTCAGAAGGGAAAAGGACACAAACAGGGAGAAGGGAGCTGCTGTTATAATGATATATTTATATACTATTTTACACAATCAAACATTTTAGAATTTTAAAAAGTGATGTGCAGTATATTGGATTAGGCTCAGCAGAGTGTGCCTTGCTCTGATGGAATCACTGGAACTTCACTGGTGACAGCTCCTGTCCACCCTATAGAAATAAACTCAGAAGAAGCAGCGATTCATAGCCCAAGAAACTTCTGCAATATACAATTTTTTGAGACCATGTGAGTGCAAACCAGTCAGTGTTTCATGCACTGCAGAATTGTATTTTTTCTAGATGCAGAACTGAGATTGTTCAGAGCAAACACTGCAGATAAACTTTTCTTACTAAACCAACAAAACTCATTTCCTCAGTCCACTGAAGTCCACTTACCATATTTTCTATTAGTACCACCACTAATAGTTGCCATGGAACACAAATGCACCAACATGTAGATACTCAGCTTAAAAACAAAGCTTCTCTAAAAACTTTTTATCAAAAGAAGTCAATAATTTAATTCCCAGAAAGTATTATAAGCAAATATCTTACAGATTGTCTTTTGGAAACTAGGATATATTATTATACTTACAGGGTTTTTCCTTACAGAACAGGTTATAGTCTCTAAAGGCTGAGACACATTCTTAGTTAAATTTAGAAATTAATCATCTAACCAACACAATATTAGCCTTTCTGAACCTGAGCCTAGAGAAGTAACACTTTAGTTTTTGAAAACAGCTGGCAGTTCACATAGTAAGAATTTGGGGTGAGTCGAGGAAGACAGAATGACATGGAGATTACAGAATAACAGTTCACCCAACTAAGCTTGACTTTGGGTTGTTGAATGATATGAGAAAATATCTTCCAGCATCTTCAAAGAGATGGGGCACTACAGAGCTTATCTGTGACAAACCTCTTTGTTTCTGCAGTCATCAGTGAAGATACAGCAAAGGAAATGGAGGAGCTGCAGTTATGCATTTGCAATACACAAAGTCCTTGTTTTCCCACTAGGCACTGCAGAATAGCAATTGTCCATTCACAGCACATAGCACATCCTCTGCATTTCAGAGCTAATATTTTTACAGTCCTTAAGCTAGCATGCTTCAGCCTAGTGGAGTTAATTTTTTTAAGCCTATGGAGTGCACTGCAAGAGATAGGTGTGCTCATGTTCTGCTCCTTGTTAGAGGCATAGTTTTTTCAGGTATAATTTTCAGAGTTAAACTGAAATATTTTCAAATTGCAGAGGATTTATATCTACAGCAAGATTTCAAACAGAGCTATAAAAAGTCTCTTTCCACAAATCAGAAAAATATGAAGACTGCTGGTCATTTAACATACCTGTATATTAATCCAATTAACAACAGAAATGTCCTGTGTTGGCTGCAGTTATTCTTAAGATTGCTTGTACACACACACAAGCTCTGACAAGTTGCTCTTCCTCTCACAATTTAGAATCACACTCTAGCAAGCAATGTTAGTTTGATGGTAGCAGTTGCTTTCATTTACTGCAGCACACACTACCCACTGTGATGCTGCAATCCTCATTCAAGGCAGATCACTGGCTCAAACATGAATTGAAGCTATATGCTATCAAACAGATGCCAGGTTACATCACTTCAACTCCTGAGCAAATTTCCACTTGTCTCTGTTTAGGTAGCAAAAGCTGGTGAAAACTGGTGTTGACATAAGACAACCAGCTCTCTCCCCTCCCAGTGGGGGTCTACTTCTTAGTCAAAGCTCAGGCTGCTTCTTAATTTTGAACTTCTGAACCCAAACCAAGTAAAGTAATCTAAGCATGATTAAAAAAACAAAACAAAACAAACCAACAAAAAACCCACTACATGTACTCCTAAAAATGAGGCCGATATTCTTTTCTACTTGACCTGTTTATTTCCAACTCTTCCTCCCTCTGCTCTAACTCTCAGAAAACTCACAGCCCCCTCAGGATAGGAACAAGTTTCTGTTTTCTTCTCCCTTCATCTAAGCCAGACAAGTCCCAGTTCTCCTCTCCTGCCACAGAGCAATAGGAAAACATGTAGAAAAATCAATCACACTTTCCCCAGTGGGGTCAGAAATGACTACCACAAGAGATTCTTTTTGCAATCTTTTGCAACCATCAAATGGTTAAATCAACATAAGTTAGAATTTTCATCTAGTTTGAATAAACAGAAAAAGGGAGGAAATTCAAAAAACGGTTGCTGTAGTAACAATCACCAGTAAAAATCTTTTCCACTAAATAATAGTATTATCTCCCTTTCCCCCTCACAATTTTAGTTCCCCTTCAAAAAAAATAATCATGCTGGCTCTTTTAGATTTGCTGTACATACCTCAACCATTAAACAAGACATTTAACCATAGTGGCAGTTCTGTGACCTTTGAATGCCGTGAAATCTCTGAGCGGTGCAGCTTGTTCATGAAGACTTGTACTGCAGAATCCAGTAACTGCATCCAGGATTGGGAACAGAAATGAGTAACGACAGCAGAACAAAAAAAATTATAATAATAACTAAAAAAAAAAATTTAAAAGGAGGCGCTGCCGCGGGCTCAGCGCAGCCCAATCCCTGCCCTGCCAATCCCTGCCCCGCTGCCAGCGCCGGCGAGAAACCCTTTCTGTTTATGTTTCCTCTTTTCGGGAGTGACGTCAAAGGGGTTAGTTTTTCCTCTGCATGTGCTATTAATTTTAAACGACTACTATGGGCGGAATGTGGCAGTGATTTAGGCAGGCTACCCTAGGCGAAAGAAGCCGGAGTCATGATTTATCTGTCCTGGATTCAGCTCAGAACGATTTTATAGCCAGAGGTACCAGAAAGATCAAAATATCCTCACAACACGGGGAAAGGCTATAAATATGCTTACATATATTGAAGTATTCTTAAACATACTCGAGATATTTTCCAGGGAGAGCTGGGTTATCTCCATGGGTTGTGGTGCAAAATCAGACCCGATTCTGCCCTCGCCCTACAGTAAATCAGGAGCTGCTTGTCTAAGTTCAGCAGCGTCACACCAGTGTAAACCTGGCTAAAGAGATAAGACTGACACTACTGTACACATCCTTTTATCAGTCAGCAGGAGCCACGCTGCGGATTAGCAAACTGCGTTCCTTACCCCATCCGAGTCACGGATGCAGTCACCCTCGAGGGCTGACCTGGGCAAACAACTGCTCCTTCCACCAGCAGATCGCAGCCCAGCTGTGCTCGCCTCTGAGCTCTGCTGCCCACCACCACACAGCCTGTCATTCCCTACCAAAGTCCACAGCAAGAGGCAAGAGGCAGGTAGAGCCTGGCTTTCACTATAACCACACCATTGACAGCGGAGAAACCACGCTGCCGAAGTTTCAAGAAACAAATAACATTCATCACGGTCAGTTAGCACGGGCAAAAAAGGCCAAAACAGCACAAGGTAATTGATAGGACGTCAGTTGAAAACAGTAAGTGTTTTGTTATCTGCATTATTCTAATTTTATCTATTTGTTCTTCTAGGGAAGCCTTTCAAAGAACTTGGTCTATGAGGCACAATTAATTTCTAAAAAGTCTTAATGGTCTCATTTAATTTTAAAACACAGAGAAGTGCCTTTAAAAATGGGTAGGCAGAAAGCTTCCGAGAAAGAAATTTCTCAGTGTTCCACAGAACACGTACAAATGCAATAGAAGTCATAGGAACTTCCCCATGAACACCAATTGATTCGACCAAAATATAGCTCCAGAGAGGTCAAAATATTTAATGATTTTTGTTTACTGAAAAGTCTGTCTGTGCTATCACTACTAATGCAATCATCTTCACGAACAAATACTAAGGGTTACAGGGATGTAAATGCTAGAATAACATATTAAAAAGTATTAAATAAATTTGAGATTTACAAAATCAATTAGAGAACATTAAGTTCACTGACTGTACTTAGAGAACCGTATGAAGCAAATTGAAATGCACAAATAGAAATATTATTCATAGTGCACAGAAAAGCATCATGTTCATCTTCACTCAGCATTGGTGAGAACGCAACTGAGTAATGCACTTTGAGAACTGCACTTCAGGAACCAGTTTTGGGAATGTCAGCTGAAAACTGAATGGATTTCAGTGGGAGTGATCTGGAGTCTGTGAAGAAAAGCTGAGATTGATATTGTTTAGTCCAAAGAAAGGAGAGTTAACAGATATTCTTAACTATATGAAGGGTATATTTATCCGAAAGAAAATAAATAATGCTAGATAGAGTTTATTCTTTGGCCTGGAGACATTATCTGGCCTTTAAACTTTTTTACCCTTTATGGCAACATAGCTTCATCTAAGCTGATGATAAGTCTCAGACTGTGTTTGGAACGCAAGCAGGGCAGTGTCCAAAATCTGTGAAGGTCTGTTCTAGAAATATGACATAGTAGATAATCAAGGTCCACTGTTTCAAGATGAATTCTGGCTCTGTTTATTTTACTAGAATAGATCCAGACAATTTGCGAAGAAGGAGGGATTAAACTTTTCTCCATATGAGTTGTGGTTAGAACAAGTAAACTGCAGAAGAAGAAAATTGTTTGACTTGGGAGAAACTAAAGGTAGGAGAGTGAAGTACTAAAAAGATGAGCTGTGATAGTCTGCAGTGTCTAAAAATACTTACTGGCTATTTTTAAAAGTCTGGTTAGTCAATTATTCTTCATGAACAATTTTGATACAGCTGATTCTACTGTGGAGTATAGACAAAAGTGTAGGAGATTTCCAAATATCTATTTTGGTTGGATTATTTTCTTGGTTTTGCATTTTAGGATCAATCTGATTAGCAACATTACATTGTATTTCATTATGTAGGGTCCAGGTAAATTCCAGTTTTGCACAGAGTCTTAGGTCTTGTCTCTCTCCTAGATAAATTAGAGGTACTTCAGCCTCCTGCAACCAATTGGCCCTATGACAGTGAGTGGTCACTGTGGGTTTTGTGATGTAAAGGTTTCTTTGGTGAAAAGGTAGAGAAGCCTGGAAGAACATCTGATTGCAGTTTCTACTTGGACAAAGAATCTGAATGCCTGCATGAGGAGATGCAAGAAAGGGTGGGAATGAGAAGGAATATTTTGGTTACCTCAGCATAGCCATGCATTCACATGATGGGGTGGGAAGGACTGATGAGAAAAAATGGGCTCCACCTAGCAAAGAAAAAACTTCAGCATAGATTTGCTAATCTGATTTGATATATGCTAAAGTATCCTGTCAGGCCGGTGACTTACATATCCAGGTAAATGTGACCCATGCTGGCCTAAACAAAATAGCTGAAAAAATGAAAACTCATTCTTTAAAAAATGTAATTGAAGGAAGAAAAAAAGAAAACAAAACAACTGATGCTCTAGATTGATGTAAATTGTATCTAAATAAATATAATGGAGCCAGAACACTTAAAGCGAGATCAAAATTACAACTTAATTGACATAACTGAAACTTGGTAGGATAGAGTCATGTGAGTATGTGACTGGAATACTAATGCCAAAGAGCACAGCTTGTTCAGGAGCAAGAGAAGGAAACAGCAAGAGGGAAAAAGGTGAAGGAGATTATGCCTCATGCTCACCGAGATGTTCAGAATGTAGCAGAAAACATGCATTGATAGTTTGAGCAATAGTACAAAGGACAAGAATATAGGCATTGTTGGGGAATCTGCTGCAGATCCAAGCAGATAAAGTAGATAACTCTTTTTGTTAGCAATTAGCAGGATTGTCCAAAGCATAGAACTTGGCCATAATGGGAGGAATCATGCAGCTCTTGAAAAACAAGCTGAGCTTGACTCAGACACTGTGGTTCTTTCTCTCCAGAATAAGCATCAGAGTATATATGGGAACCCCTCAAATTTATGAGCCTGCCTTTTTGAGCAATCCTACTTGATGAAATAATTCATTTGACTTCCTTTTACAGTCCTGCTTCAGCATTGAAGATACTTTAATATTTGTTTTTAGCTATTCTCCTTTCTCAATATAGATGGCACACCAAGATGCATTCTCTCTTACCAGGGAACAGCATTCCTCTTCACAAATCTGCAATCTTTCCATTGTGGTTTTTGGAAAGGAAGTTGCATATTAGAGACCCTTCTTAATTGGCCTCACCCAAACCACACTCCTTATACTCAGATATAATCCCCAAAACTTAAAAAAAATTAATTAATCTCAGCATCAGCAAAATTTGTTTGCACATGATAGAATGGCAGGCACTGTGCATGGAGAGGCAGAAAGATGGCTCCATCCTAAGATACCTTCCACTTTCTTCCCATTGTTTTATTTCTACCCTGACCATCTTTAGGACAGGCTGTAGAACCAGACCAAAATTGCTCTTCATATTGCTCTCAATGACATCTGAATGGGAGCTGGGAATAAGGAGTGGAAAATGAGGCATCATGTTCAAACTGCTGCCACAGAAGAAAGAGTTCATGCCTGACTCTTCCTTTCCACTTTCCTCCCCTGCCCACAAAATTTCTCTGAATTGCAAAGTTGTAGATGTTACAGTGATTCCCTAAAGTATTTCTACTTTTCCTTAGGGCTTAAACATGTAAATCTGAGGATGCTGAAAACTGTGATGAAAGTTGTTCTTTGTCAAGTTTGTTGCAGCTTTCTTTGTCAGGGCACGATAAAGGTGCACAAGTAGTGCAGAGTGACAGTGGCCTGCATTCATGAAAAAGAAGGAAAAGGTCAACAACCACAGTTGAAGTATAGTTTCAAGGAAGCTTATGCTTGTCCCACCCCATAAATACAGACACACTACTGTTGGAGGTGAGATCATATGTTACATTTTAATTGCTGTTGGGAAACTTCTAAAGGCAAATTTCTCCAGGCTGAATTATGTGAAATTGCTTGTAGTGACTAGATAGGAATATTCTGTGCCTGTTTATTTATAAATCAATGGCTTCAGATTAGTCTTGTTATAGTTGTAGTGAATGGCTGGAAGCATCTTTGGTGCACAGTTTGTGGAACAGACTCCCTTACAATTCTTTTCTTCTCCTGGGATCTGTGTGGTGTTTTTAGTGTGCTTACAGAGAGCCTGAACTGTCAGAAGCTGCTGTGGCTGATAGCAGCTGAGGTTCAGGGCTGTTTGAAATGACCCACGGCCATGTGACTAAGACAAGAATGGAGGCTGGTAAGTGCAGGATGTTGCTCAGAGTGAGCTGGTCCCCATGGGAGGACACAGATTGCTGACATGAGTTTAGTCCTCATTTCTTTGACCTAAAAGCTGCTGTGTTGGTACATGGTTTGGACATCTGGGCTTCTAAGTGCTTTCATAAGAAGATTGCACTGCTCCCAAGAAAGGTGTCTCCAAAAGGGAATGCTCTCCAGCTTACTCAAACTTATCCATGCAATATTTTGTCCAGCTTTCCAGCCTTGATGCCACCTACCTCTTGTCAGACAGCTTTTCCAATATGAGCGAGAAATTCAGCTTTTTCTGGCAAAAAAATTCCCTCTAACTGAACAGCTATCAGGGTTCACAATCCTCTTCCCATGAACTGCTGAGTTGAAAAAAAAGTCTTTCTTTATGCCATTCTGTTTCTCTTAGCTTTGTTTTTACTTTTCCTTTTTACTTCTATACACTTATTCATAGATTTAAGTGATGGGAAATATCGCCAACAAAATGGTCTTTTTTTTTAATCAAAAGAGAATACAAATAATTTCTCATCTATGGACTAGATACTTCAGGTAAACAACATTGGATGAGTTCAACAAGCATTATATACAATGATGAACACATCAGGAAGAGAATTTCAAATCCCCATTACTTTGAGACAGTGATCTAGAATATTGTCTGGACCTTGATTTTCAGCAGATGTGACCCTTGAATTATTAAAAAAAATAACTGGATACATTAACGTTTTGAACTTATTTTGGGTCCAGTCATAGTCTGGTTTTTGTTTTGCAACATTTCAATGA
This sequence comes from Toxostoma redivivum, assembly GCA_013397375.1. Classification (NCBI taxonomy): domain Eukaryota; kingdom Metazoa; phylum Chordata; class Aves; order Passeriformes; family Mimidae; genus Toxostoma; species Toxostoma redivivum. Next base: position 224,977 of record VXBI01010438.1, read on the forward strand.
CTTCCAAAGGATGTCAGTCACACTCCTAATGAAGAGGATGACAGCACAGTCTGCCCTCATAGTCGGGTCTCCAGAGCAGTTTAAAGCCCCCAAAGTCAGAGCAAGTCATTCCAGCAAAGGTGCAGTTCATACAGCCACCACAAATGCTGTGTACAGGCACAAAGGACTTCATCACATGGGACAAAGGAGGTGACACACAGTTCCCAGGCGCTGAAAAAGAACGGTGAGTAAACATTGCTGTCAATGACTCATAGCTGTTTCAGTGATCAGACCCTATGCAAAAACACTTTGTTTTGTCAGACCCGATACAATAATATTTGACATTTGATTTCAAACCCAGAAAAAGTGAGAACGGACAGATGAAAATTTTAAGTATTTTTCCTCACCTGAAAGAGAACACACTTTTATTTTGGCCAATGCTGAGTATTTTTGTCTTCACTCTATCACTCACAGCTGAGTAGCAAAACTTCCCCCTAAAAAACAAGCATGTCCAGAGAAAATTTGAAGTCATAAAGAGTAGCAAGATCAGCAAATCCAAAACTTTATCTTTTTAATACCACTATTACTGATAATTTTCCAAGTTCATCCTGCTCTAATTTGTGCAAGCAATTTTTTTTTACCTCCTTTTCAGCCAGTGGTTTATTGCTATGAGGCTCTTGGTGTTTAAAACAGTTGAAAAAGAAGATATGCCACAGAGATAGTTGAAACAGTAGAAAAACAAACCAGATGCAATTCTGCATCAAAGGGTTACAAGTACTCTCAGAAAGGCTAGTATATCAACCAGTGAGACTAAAAATATAAAAGTACTGCAAGAAAAATAATCCTTTTTTTGTTCGATTGATATGGTTGATAAACAAGAAAAAAAATGGGAAAAATAATCATGAGGTAGTTTCCAATTCAAAGCCTCATTTTTACATTTAAGGATTTGTACTGCATCACTATTTTAGACAGATAAACATGCATGCAGATGCTTTCTTTAAAAATACTGAGGAATATAATAAACAATTCCTAGGTTTTCATTTCAATATATATGAACTACAAAGAGCTTAATTTTTGCTTTTTCTGTTTTGGTTTTTTTTTTTCCTGACACTTATAAAATTTTAAGTGCAGGAGAAGTATTTTTACAACTTTCAATTCATTTTCCTACTTAGGCATTTTACTGTTTTCAGAATTTTAAGATCTTTTTCTTATTTCCACTGTATTTTCTGTGAAATAGGCATTACTCGAAATGAAGCTGAGGCTAACATCTTTTAAGAAGGATTATTTAGTCTATCAAAGACAATTTTAGCTTTCACAGGAAGCTGATAATAAGTAGCTTTCTTATTCCATTGAATTGAAACATGGTAGTGTGACCCAGCAGGTATAGGTCTTGAGGATGAAAAGCGTATTGAAATATGCAAATGAAAATAATTTGATTTTGCCCAGCAGCTAGTGCTTGCACATGAATGATGCTTTGGCCAGTTTTCTAGGCGTCCACCTATTTTCTTCCCCCTCACCTCCACATTCCACTGCATGCAACACCTCTGTGTTTTGAGATTCCCATGTAGTCTACAGGCATTAAATGAGCTGTCTTCAAATATTCTGTGTAATCCACAAGCTTGTACTTATTTCATGTTAAATTTTGTCTTTAATAGACAGAACTAAGCCCAGATTACTGTTCTGGTTTATGCTCTTGTCAGAAAGAGGGAAAGAAGACTAAGTGAACAGTGCCCTGGCTGGTGCTCTCCCCAGCACAGTAATTGCACAGATTGAGCAGTAGCCGTAAGTCCCTAAAACCTTTCATAATTTTATTTCATTACATGAAATTTGTCAATGATAAAACTAGTGATAAAACCAGTATAATCAGAGGGGAGAGAAAAACACTCCCAAGCCAGGCAAAAGGGACAAGTTCTCTTATAAACAAGAGTCAAATTCACAGCAGACCTCAATGCTGATCTCTTTCAGACTGCAAGGTTTGAGTCTTAATTTTTGCATCTTTTTTGTCTCTTATTAAAATCTCCTCAGTGCTATGTTATCTGAAATTCAAGCAAAAATGTAACTGCCACAGAAAGAGAAGGACATTGTTGGGGTCAAAACTTCATTTCCTTAGCTTCTCATACAAAAATATCCCTAATTACCATCGCATACATGTCAAACAGTCCACAAAGTTAAAGCATATGTAGCAGTGTACAATCAGTGACATTTATGCAGCAATAGATCCTTTGCTTTCAAAGAACAGTGATGATTTGCAGTGGTTTTCCAAGCAGTTTGAGCCTTTAAATGAATCATAATTAGAAACTTTTAAAAAGAGGAAGTTAAAACTAGTATGAATTCACTCAGATGTTAAAGATGTGAGCACAAGATAAGGTAGGTAAGTCAGGAGAATAGTGGAAATGTATTGAAGATACATAATGGATAAAATCGTTGAAGTCAGTAGGATTTCACCATTTAGTTCATTGGTTTACACCTGCTATACTTTATAATTATATACTCAGGAAGAATATATTTGGTGTTAGCAGGGTAGTGATACTTCAAGATGCTAGTCTTCACATTTTCACATATATTCAGAGTCTGAATGAATGGGCTAAATAGTTAAGTAAGACACAAAGCATGTAAATGCTCAGCTCCTGTTGTGAAAGCAGACTCATTAAGGACAAACACAGGTTGCTTTGATGTTGTGCCAAGCATCTGTAATTTTGTAAATTGCAGAATACAGTAACATTTTGAGACAACTTGCCTTGGCAATGACATTGACAGATGATAAACCGTTGATTTTCTGTCAGCTGCTTTCTTCCTCCTTTTTCAGTTCTCTAATTCCAAACATCTCCAATTCACATCTTCACAGACCTTAACCAAGACCATGGCTTTCCACTGGGTTTCTAGGCAATAGATGAACCTGAGTGATGGAAGTCATTATTCCCTACATTCCTTAGCCAATGTTTCACTTGCAGAATTCCTCCTCTGCACTTGATGTGCTTCCTGGAGCTGCTTCATGTACAGTTCAGTTTCTCTTCTTGTGAGGACAGTGGCTTCCAGGACAAGCGTCTCTTTCAGCAATCTGACTTCACCTACTCCATCTATCAATATATTGCGATGGTTTAAAACTCAGGGTGTATAAGAACCTAAGTTACTGAAAATGTGTCAACCTAGGTTACTTGTTTAAATGTGTCCTTTGAAGGCATAGATTATTTTACCTAAATCTTAGATTTTAATTTTGTTTTATGCTATCCTAGTTTTACATATACTCCAGACTTGCAAACAAATGTAAATGACGATTTGAAAAGATAGCTCCTTTCCTATGAAATGCTATAAATCTTAGGAACCATCTTTTCCACTTTTTTTAATGTAGAAATGTTTTCAGTTGCTAATTCTTGTAGGAATTGTAGGACACTGAAAAAGTAAAGTGTAGTGACGTTACATGTAAGAAATTACAAATATACTTTTTTGAGGGTCCATTATGCACTCAGCAAAAACTTTTGAGAACAAAAATGTGGTCCTAGACAGGGAGAATAACAAAGTAATACATGGATCTGACAATATGAATATTTGTTTACTTGCATTTACATAGCAGTATTTACACAGCAGTAATTAAAAAGCTGTTCTGGCATTCAGCCACTTGACTACATTAAAGATAGGACATAGCTACCAAGGAGATTTTGGAGTCCAGGTTTCTCATTTGGAGCAATTTAAGATGACTTTTCAATGGCATCATACTGGAATTCAATTAATTCCCCTGTTACTGCATCGGACCCACCCTCCTCCTACACACACACTTTTGTTTTATGAGCAAGACTCTTTCCCTGTAAGCTCTCTAGATTTAGCCTGTAAACCAGGAATTGCTATCCCTGCTTTGCACTTTTAAAATATACAATCCCATTCCCAGATGCTTGCGATGCTGAGATACATAATGTGTAGTTGTCCTTTATGATCCTTCTGTCTGAATGTCACTTTCAGAGTCACAAGGTTTGCTAAACACATAGAAATATGTTTTTACAATTATTATCCAGAAATAACTATTAGGAATCAAGGTCAACCCAAACTAGGACATTTAATCTATCTTCCAAAACTCAATAAATATCAAGATAATAACTAGATAAAGACTACCAAAATTAATTTATTTTCTATGCAGTTGTCAGGTGTGGCTACATATCACATGTTTCTACAGTTTAGTTCATACCTGAAACTCCAGGTCGTTGTGTAGTAAAGAGATAACAAAGAATCAAAACACTAGCATTTGCAGCTGTAATGCTCAAAGAAGCCCAGCCAATCACTCTCAAGTGCAATTGCACTCTCTTGAAGATATTACTGTGATAACTAAGATCATTAAGTACCATGAGACAAACCAATCTCTAATAAGGGCAAACATGACATAAATGGAAACTACTAAAGAACAAAAATGAGCAGACAAGAAAGAAAATATTATCAACAACCAGGATTGTGAGAAGGAAAACATATTTTTACCTGGTCCTAAATCTTTCCAATTACTTTAATCCTAAAGTCAAAATGTCACAGCCATCACACCCACGAGATGCATAAACAGACTAAACATGACCCAGATTAAAGACAAAAGCAAACATGAGCCTGCTCTGAAACAGAAGAAGATGAGCTCAGTGAGGTCAGCAGCAGCATTGCAGACCACTCTCTCAAACTGAGATACCAGTTGTCTGATCAGGACTGTGAAACACACATCACTCTAATCAGTCTGGTTGATCTCTTAACAAGAAGAATGATTTTTATTTCTGATGTCCCAATTTAGACTTCCCTGCATAGACACAAAATCCTCATTGGATTGCAGCTCTGTATTCTCACAGACACACAAACATACAACCAAGTATTCTCACTCTTCTACAAAATGCCATTATTTACCATTATAAAGCTCAAATGATCTTTTTCATATTCCAAAGAAAGGTCAATATTTTAAGTACTGATGAAAGTAGCTATTCCTTTTTACATTGGTTAGTCACCCTGTGGAAACATTGTTTAGAGAAAATCTCCTTTCTCAAGGAGACTTTTGTGAACTTTGTGACTTTCTTTCAGTCAGCTACACCGTACCATCCCTGGAATTTCAAGATCGGAGTTCAGTGGGATAATTTCTTGCAAAGTTAGTAAAGGTTTAAGAAGTCATTCAAAATTAAATTTTCTTTAAAAACATTGGAAAGCAAATGAAGGAACAATTCTTTAACACAAGATGCTGTTATACTTGTATGAGAATATCTTTTATCTGAATATTTTGTTTTCATTGCTGTCTGTCTTAGACAAATTTGTAATTGCCGTATAAAGGTGGATAGAGGCAACAAGCAATTACAATTATTATCTGAAGTAGTATTAAGGAGTAGAAATGGTGCTGGATGAAGCAGTGACATTAAAGAAGTCAGATGAAGACTTGGTTGATATAAGAAATGGGAATTTGGATTCAGGGACTTATATTTTACTCACAGCCTGAAGCAAAACCATACAGGTCTTGTTTGTTATTTGTTGTGACTGTAAAGTTATGAGAAAGATTTTCCACTGTGACTGGGTGTGGAAGCACTAGAAATCTCCTGAGAAAGCATCTTCTGCCCAAACATGAAAAACCCAAGAGACTTGCCTGGGTGAACTTCAATACAGCACTGTAAATAATGAGCGTGTGTCCAGGAAACAACACTGGATTCTGAGGTTTTTTGCATGTCATCTCTATGCCACTAAAGAACTATAGGAGCAAAACGGCTCATCCAAGGTTTGCCACCATCCCTATATCAGAACTTGTGCTCATGTATTGTAATTGAACTTTTTAGTTCCACTGTTTAGTTCCACAATGAAACTCTTGCACAGTTGCTGCTTCAGGAGGTTAAAAGTTTTTGCTAGACAAAGGAGATGAGAAATAAGAGCAAGCAGTAAGCAGAGAAAGCAAAATCTGGCTTGGGTTGGGTTCTGCCTGGGACTTGAATTTGTCAATTACATTACTCCAGGAAGATCCCACCATGTGGCTTTTCCCTCTACTCCTGCTGGATATATCAAATTTTAACCATGGCTTGCTTCTCTCTTTGGATGTTGTACCCATGCATTGCAGAATAAATGGTGGGACACTTCCCAAACCTTAGGAGCCTGCTGATCACATTTGTCTGCACCACTGTGCATTTCTACTTTCAGATCCAGAGCTTCATAGAAAGTGAGTTTGGGTAGGAATGAATTGTAGAAGAAAAAGCAAAGTATTGTGAGTAAAGTGTGGGCAGTCAGGATCTCTGATCCCTGCATAGATCTGAAAGTAGAGCTAGAAACACAAATAGCTTCTGAAGGTCTCTGAAGTACCAAAGGCAAGGCTTCCAAATCAGAAATTTGCCAAACATGATGTTTGCTGTCTCCCTCTCCAACAGAAACAATGTTTTCTGGATCTCCCTGACCACAAATGTAGAGGAATTTGTAAGTTTCCAGACAAGTTTGGAAAGGAAATGCTGTGGTCTATGCTAGGCCATGTCAATCCAGGCAGATCCAGGCTGCCCATTATGGCTTTGCCCATACTGTGTGCTGCTGCTGAATGAGCCAACCCAGAGACCAGCATCACAGACATGCATCCAGGTAGACAAGATCTGTATGAAAGCCTTGAAGTGGGACTTGACACCTTACTGTGGTAAGTCATAAAGCCACTTAGAACTTTGAACAGCACCACATAGCTACCTGTAGAGTCCCTGGCTATTCTTTCTGAATGATGGCACAAGCTGCAGCTCATCACAAGTCATTGTGTTCCCCAGAGGCAGGATTCAGCTGGGGAATTGGTGGCTCATTTGAAGTTCTTGCAGACAATGCATTCACATTGCTGTGAATCCACATTCACATTGCATTCCAGAAAGAACAGTTGGACCCAGCAGTAACTATACTCAGTGAAACTAGTAATAGAAAATGGCTGTAAATTAGATAAAATATTTTGTCCATAATGTACCAAAATACTGAAAAATAGTTTAAAATCAAGAAGTATATCCCACTAGCACTACCAACAACAACATGAAACCATTTTTCGTCTCAAAAAGTGGGTCACATATTTTACTTGTGTTTGCTTAGCACCTATCACCATAAAATCTGGTCCATGACTCACAAAGCACCCATAACAAGCAAAAATTTCTTCTTGCACTTCCCTGCTGCATTCTTTTATTGCAATGTGATCTGAGAGAACAGGGATTTCTTTGATCATTATTAGTTAGAAAGCATTTGAAAGTGTGATAGGCATCCACATTCAACACTATTACTTTTTTTTGCTGTTTAATATTTTACTAACAATTTACTATTTTTAGTAAATTTTTTACTATTTACTCTTTTACTATTTTTATTTTTTTTTTGTTTTACTATTAAATAAAGCAGAGGTGCTCATGAAAGCGTGCAAGGCACAGAAAAAATCCTTGCACATCAGTTCAATGGAAGTGTGAACTACTTTGATGGTAAGGCACACCTAGCTTTGGCTGATACCCTTGGTTCAGCTGAGACACTTCCATAAGGTCAACTGTAAATTTATTCAGGGCTGGAGAAAGCTACTATTTATTTGATGTGTACAAGCATTACTGGGAAAGGGAGGTGGTATTTAAGTATTTTGCTAATATAACATGTGTTTTATAAATCTGAAACCCATTAAAGTGGGTATTGCTGTGGAAAAATAGAACAGGATGATGATAATTACTAAAAACACTCATTAAAGTAATCAAGAGTAGTAAAGGTCATGCAAATGAACAACATTCAGAGAACAGGATATGAGACACTGACTTCTCTGGACAGAGGGCAGGGAAAGAGATGGGAGAAAATGTTAAAGGGGAGAGCAAAGGAAGGAAATGTGAGACAGAGTGAAAAGACAGCAAGTCTGTGTCATTTACGTCACAACTGCCTTAAACAAGAGCAGCCAGGAAGAAGCTTCAGAATTTTTTCATTTCGATAGCACTAAAATTATTTATGTATGAAAATTGTAGAGAACCATAGTAATTTCTTTTTAGAGTAAAGCACAGATGTTTGAATTCAATCACATAGAACTTGATCATGAGCAAGATGGCAAAAAGGGAAACTGATGGGAACAAAATAAATTGAAGAGATCTGATTTTGTTACTACAAATTCCTCTGAATGGATATGAACATATCTCTCAGTCCTTTAAGTAACTTAGCATCAGTCTGGTTATAAATGAAGGTGCTCCAAGAAAATGTTACTTCATCTTTCCCCTGGCTCAAAAATAATTATTTTCCATTTCTTCCAATCAAACCTGAAGGTCTCCCTCCTCCTGCAGCTCCTCAACAGTTTCTGATCAGCAGAGCACAATAGAAACTCAGTACAGTGCTGAACCCAGTGTACTAAGATTCTCCTCAGCCCATGTGCTACTGCATCCAACTGGAAATTTTCAGAGAGGCCAGGGAAGGCATCTGCCTGGAAACAGGAGTAGATCTGTGTTTTGATAAATCCTGAAAACAGTATTCACTACATATGAATGTAGCAATTATTTTCTGCTGGCATATGTCTTAAAGAAACTTCCTTGAAGCTTTCTTCGTGGAATTATTTTTCCTTCCTTGAGCTGCAAGAGCAGAATCAGAGTTGTGTGGGCAATGTCGTGACTTAACAGGCAATTTCTCAAGCAAGAAGTCACAAACATGATTTTTATTTCTCTTACTCAACTCAGTTCAGCCTCGAGAAAATAAAAAGCATTGTTTTCTAGTTAAAATTTTGTCAGCAGATATTTCTTCAGGCTGATTTCTATACTGTAAGTAAGGCTTAAATAGCAATTGTTTTCTTTAATATTACACCGTAAAGATTTGATTGATTGATCCAGCCTTCCTCTTAGTTAAGTGAAAAGTGGAGGAAATCAGTGTCATCCTTTACAAAGAGCAAAGGCTGTCACACCAACTGGTTTTGTTCAAAGTAAAGCTACAGGCATTGATTACATGCAGAAGTTAGACTAAGATTGTGTGTAGGAGTTATCATGATGTTCTAATAATCCCTCAGTGTAAAAACACATCCTGGGGAACTACGGACTGAAAAAAAGAAAGAATATGCACATGCACAAAGCCAGCTGTATCTTTACTTCCTTCAATGTGAGAACTAAAAATCTCAGATAGAGGAAAATTTCTGTTGTTTTTCCTGTGCTAATGCCAATTCCTTTAATCTTTGTGCACCCTGAAAATTATTTGTAGATTATTCTGCATACTAATGCTTACCTCACTGCTTATCACATGTTTCTTTATTCTTCTAACTCAACAGAAGATTTGTGGGGAAAAGCTTATTTAAAAACACAGTAGTAAAAATTTGGCTCTGAATCAGTTGAGAAAAGCTACTGTGCAGTTGTTCAGTTATGTATATTTTAAAGATTTAATATTTCTCCTGAATTCTAGTTTACCTGTCCATAAATACACATTAAAATAAACTGATGATAAAACACCTACGGAATTTCACGTCCCAATGCTCTGCTTCAATTGGTTCTTGAGATATACTATTCCCCTTAAAACACACAGAGCTAGTAATTTGTTAGTATTGTTTTCCACCACAGGAAACATCTGATTTGCTGTAATTAGGCAAGGCAGCAGTACATGCCATCACTCAGCAAACTGAACAGCAATCGACTTTCGTGATTGTTTGCCAATCTTCAAGCATTAATAGGAAGCCAACATCGTTTCTTTTGACGTAATCTCTGTACAGTAAATAGGGCACTTGTGCAAATTTGATGGGCTTCATTAAAGCTTGTGGAGCAAAGAAAAAAAAGGAAAAGATGGTGCAGTGTAATGGAGTGTAGCCTTGGGACATTCTATTCTGTGATAGTAGAGAGTTGCCAGGGGAAACTGCAAGATGCAGATGCCAAACATGTTTTGTAAGGGAAGAAACACTGATAGTGGAATGATGTCCTTTCTTGCTCCCTTTTCTTTGTGTGACTGCAGAGCTCATATCAAATGCTCATATTACACCTTCTGTACTGTTACATGTTGAAAGACTTTCCAGTTTTAAATTGTGCTAAATGAATGCTTAGCAGAAGTTTATTAGTACCGAGAAAGTACTTGGTTTGCCCAACAGCACCTTAATTTTGAACTGCTATGCACTCAACTTCATGGGTACCATGATTCACACTTGGCAGACTATAGACCAAGGAAGGAGGCATACAGACAACCAACCTTCTTTCCTGCTGATTTTTTGGTTTGGTTTTTTTGTTTTTCTCTTTTTTTCCCCACACTAGCTGATTAGATTAGCTGGTTTTGTCCAAGAAATGCAATCAAATTTCTGAGATGGACTTGCAAATTAATACATACCCTAAACTCAATTTTTTTACTATATACTACACCAAAGGTAAGATTTTCAATCTAAATAGAAACAGATTTTTTTCCACTGTGATTTGCAACTGAGCCAGCCACCTTTATTAACAAAAATACATATCACATCAGGGATACAACTTCAAGTAGATCAATCAGCAAACAGATAACCACAAATTCTTTTCTCTTGCTTCCTTTTGATATATCTGATTAGATTTAATAACTGCACCTGTGCAAAACCAGTTCCTCCCTTGCACAGGTGAGCAAAGCAGAAAGCACAGGGTGGTCTTCTCATAAACCTTTTACCTCTGCAGGTCATCATGGCAGATATTGGTATATCAGAGACAGAAACCTGCTTTCTGTGAAAATCCCAACTACTCATTTGCAGTGAAGTAGGAAGGCTATAGCTGAGAATTTAAATAATACTTTTTTCTAATGCTGCAGCAGAAAGCTTTCTGCCTTTGCTATAACACTCTCTCTGAACACAATACCATACATATCATTCACATGGCAGGGCAGACTGGCATTGCTTAAATTCTGGCCAATAGTTAAAATGCATAACTAAGCCAAACTCCCAGTAAACTGAAAAAAGCTCGGGGGGCGGGGGGGAAATGCCACCCACCTCAAGGAAAAGTGAATAAATCCTTCCATTTATATCTAATGCACCAGCTGCCCCAACATACAGTAATCACCCCTGGATCACCACTAGATTTCTTTATACAAGTGTTTTTAATTTAGAGTTGCATTTGTGAATATCCCCACAGCACCAGAAGAATCCTGCCTTGTAATTAGCAGCTCTGAACATAGATTGTAGAATACAGCTGCAAACCTTGTGATTTTATCCTGTCTCTAAGGAAAATCATGAGGAAAAATTTCCTTTCTTTATCTCTCAGCCTAAGCCTCCTAGTAAGCCTGTAATTCATCAGGTTATGGCTCACAATGATGAGATGCTCTTATGTAGAAATTAGATTTATCAGATGCTGAACCAAGCTGATCTTTACAATGAGAACTACTTAATCCATTTTGATTAAATCAGCAAAGCTCCTAGAGAAAAACAACTAGAATATTTGAGAGAGAGCTAGACAAGGATGGATTCCTAAATCAAAAGCACGAGTTGTAACTTTGTTATAGAAAGAAAGCCATTTCTACTAGGAACTCATGGATGTTTGTAGATAGTACCTAAATTTAGTATGCTCTGCAGTGTTTTGACTACCATAGTCCTGTTTTAGATCCCTGGTTTTATATGTGCCTATGCTCTTTTCCCCAATACACATTTTATCTAGACTTTATGTGCTGCTTTTATTCAGAGCCATTCAGAGGTGCTCGTATATGAACCCTCTCTCTCTTATTGTCCTTGTGATTTACAGAGTGAGAAAGAGGAACAGCACTCCATCGATTTATCTGAGACAGTGGACAAGATGAGACATACAGACATGTGCTCTGTTCAGGAAATCATTTTGGTAGCCACACACAGGCACAAAATGAAACATTTCACAAACAATTACTGAAATCAGAAATCCATCTGTCTATGAAATACTGCAACAAAACCAAAACGAGTGAGAATTAACACCACCGCCCTCCAAAATATCTGAGCACAAGGCTTATTCCAAAACACGGTGTAAATATTGTGTAAGTTGGAATCTGTGGAGAGACTGGGGAAAAACTACATCAAGTTAAATAAAAGAAAATTTATCAATTTTCAACAATTTCACCGATAGTACCAGTGGATGAATAGGACTTCAAATTCCTTTTAGTGACTGAAGCATCATACATTGTTCAAAGCACTCCAATTTACTCGAATATTCTGAGATCACATTTAACCTCAGACTGGAGTGAAGAGCAGGTTCTAGATCAACTGATGAAACTGAGTAGGGACAAATCTTTGAGAGGCTTTCAGCAAACTGGGGTTGGAAATAGATGGTCTTTAAAGTCCCTTCTAACCCAAACCACACTATGATTGTGTGTTTATATTGCAGCACCCACAGGCTTTCAGCCTTTAACTGAAATGAAAGGGTCGTAAGTAGAAAATAATTCAGACTAATTCTTAAACAATTATTGCAGGTATCAAAGTTATGGCTCAAAATCCCTGTCTTCCCTATATAAACTACATGGGTTAAAATTCAATTTAAATTTAAAAAATTAAATTTAGTGGTTATCTGTAATCCTTTTCCAATTTAGATATGGAATAGATAGCTAACTAGACACATACAAGGTTGTCCATCTGGACTCTTCAAATAGGTATTAGATGTGTTTTCTCAAAGAAATACTATAGGTCAGAGAGATGTGATGGACAAGTGCTACTTAAACTTATGTTGTCCTGATGTGCAGCTGTTCTTAGTCAGTCATGAGCACAGTGCTAATACATAACTCTGTGATTGATAAGCCACCTTTACATTCTACATGCAAAGATTCTGGTTTGAGATTGAGGCCCCAGGCCAGCAGTGTGTTTGTACTTTGAGCAAAGCCAACACAGTCAACTCTGTTGAGGGCAGCCATCACAGCATCTGCTGATAGCAATTCTCTTCCCCCTTTTTTGCCTTGTTAAATACCCAGACCATAATTTCAGGAAGAAAATATTTCTTTCCTTCTTTACAGTTAAAAGTTAAACATCTCAAGTAAGGTGCTGTTCTGAAAAAACAGCCCTGTCTCTTCTATGGAGAAGACCAAAGAGTAAGAAACTGGGTTTGTGCTTTATGCCCATTTTGAAGTGACATAGCATTGACATTCCTTATTGCAAGGTTAATATTTCCTAGCCCTACATTATTTAAAAAGTCTTTATGCAGTACTTAAAATTGGGAGAACATTAGTGATACTCCTTTCCCCAAACTTCAAATGCCCTGAAGACCTACAGATCTGCTGGCTCATTGTCTGGATATACACATACTTTCTGTGCCACAGATTACAATTTTGGACAGAGAAAAAATGATGTTTTTTCTTACATACAAGAATGATTGAAGTATAACTTATTTGGTAATTTCCATGACCTCAAACATGGATGGCCTATCCTTATTCTTTGGGAAATCACCAATGGAAACATTCCAGGGAAAAGGAAGTAGCTCGGCTTTGTGTTTAAAAACCCGAAATTTAAATCACAAAACAAAGGAGCAACCAAGAAAAGGAAGAAGTCTTCCTTACAGGTTTTTGATAATGGGAGTTGTTAGTGGCCTCATACTTCTACCCAGCCATGCTGTGACACAAGGTCAGAAAAGATTCTTCCTGCCTGGCCACCATTTAGGAGAGTATTTCTGAATAATATTCTGTCTGCACAGAATAAATAAGCTTGGGCAGCCAGAAATTCTGTTGAAACTCAAGTGCTCTTCCTTACCAATTAAGGGTTTTTTTCCATCAGGCATTATTTTCTGAAGAGACTGAAATATCAAGATCCATATAACTGTTCTTTGCACCATCAGAATTAATTTTTAAAATTTTTCCTATGTTTTGTAAATGGGCATATGACCTGGAAAAATTTCCTCTTGTTGATAACACATGAAACTGTTAGCAGGTATAAAAGTGTTGTTTAAATACTATATGTTAATAAATAACTAAGCGGCTTTGGAAATATACTATTTGTTGAAGAGACCACATACCTGAAAAATTTTGGGAGTGACTATATCGTAGTCAGCTGAGAGATGATCAAGTGAAAAATCAGTTTGAAAAACAGCTTGCAAAAGACATATATTTTAAAAATATTACTTTTTGAAAAGCTTCCTAAAGTGCTCAAAGAAAATTAAAACATTGAAACAAAAAAAAACTTAAGAAAATTTTGAGGTTTTTTTCATTATAGAGGTGCTTGAGTGACCTCTCATACTGGACAGCTTTTATATGACAGGCACATCAGATTATCTGATGTAAACTGAAAACTCATTAAAGGAGATTACAGAACAAACTGTTAACGTTATTTTATCAAATCACAAGATCCAGGTGGTGATGTGTAACCTCCTGCTTAGAGCTGCTTGGCGCCTGAAGAGTAGGAAGGTAACCAGCAAGGCAACTATTGAATGAAATGATTTCAGGAGTGGTTTGGGTTTACAAGCCTATAAATTTGAGGCTTGGACAAATTGGTAGATATCAGTTTAAAGCTGTGAGCAACTTGATACTAGAAGGAATATGATATATGTGCTACTTGGTATTGGGATTTGGTTTTTTAACAAAACAGTTTTAACTGGGCAAAATATATACTATTGCTCAAGTGATGGAGAATTTTGTGTGTCCCAGTTTCAAAACTCCAGTTTAGATGGATGGCCCTTTGACCTAATTGAGAACAGCTGTTTCTGATCAAAAAGTTTTCCATATACTTGCTATTTTTATTTTAAATGAGACAAAAATGTATCATCTTCAATTAAACCTGATTTTCTTGCTCATGTATTTTAGTATTTTGTCACATATCTGGGAAAGCACAATGTAAGTGGGATAGTACTCTTAATTCTGACTTTAACCTAGGTGATTTGTATGTTAATTAACTAAATGGAACATATATAGATTGCTTAGCGCAGAGACTCAGAAACCTGTGGTCTAATCAGAATATAAAACTCTATATACAAGGAATTTTTGGACCACTTTATTTGGCTTAATGCATATTTAAATTATATTAATCTGCTAATCTTGCACAATTTTTTAAAATGAAATTTCCATAGGCTGGTTTTTTGATTGTGTTTTTGTGTAGCATAAGTTGCAACTTGTGCATCATGAAGTTCTTACTTATCTTGCTTAATTCCTTGTTTTGAATCTTTCTATTTAGATATCAACACTCCAGACATGTGATCTCATAGGAGAAATAATAAGGCTACTTTCTGACTG
The DNA here is from genome assembly GCA_013397375.1 of Toxostoma redivivum. Taxonomy (NCBI): domain Eukaryota; kingdom Metazoa; phylum Chordata; class Aves; order Passeriformes; family Mimidae; genus Toxostoma; species Toxostoma redivivum. The sequence goes on from VXBI01010438.1 coordinate 239,992, forward strand.
CATAATACCATTTCTCCCCTTAAACTTTTTCCCTGTACTCCCATTATATTATAATGTTAGACATTGTTATTTCTCTTAGGAAAACCAAATTCTACCATTATTGCTTCTTTTAATAACTGTGTAAGTTCCAGAAACTTTTGGTCATCAAGTGTTTGATAACCCCTTATCAATTAAAAAAGCCTGCCTTATTCTTCTTATACCCTTTTACAGTCAAAATATTTTTTCCCATTAATTAGTACTGTAAACAAATTGTTAATGACAAAGGATATAATATTGTGGCATTACACGTTTTCTAACTGTTGTTTTGAAAGGTATTCTGTTAGCTCCGTGTGTATCACTTCAGATTCAGGTTTAAACAAAATGTATTTGCTCTATGTTCATATTTAAAAAAATATTTTCACTGAAGAGTTAATTATTTGTTTCAAGCTGATGGCCTAATCATCCATACTTTAGAAACCAAACTGTCAGTAAAAGTATAGTACTGTATTTTTGAAGCATTTTTCATCTGCTTTGTATTAGTTTCAAATGTATTCTGACAAATATTTCAGAATAACTCTAGTTAGTTTAAAACATGACATCTTTAACCTTAAGTTTTTACCTTTTTATGGATCAGTTTCACCAGGTACGGTTTTCCAATATAAACAGCAAGTGTATCTCAGTTCTTGTTTAACATTTCTGTTCGTTCTGGCAAGTACATTGTAAATAATGTCAGTGTTGTTAAGTCTTTCTGATTGAGAAAAAAACTGACTTTTGAATTTCTGAAAATGACCCTTGCTTATTTAAGAGCAGAACCAGCAACACTAACACAAGCTTATAACTTGAGTAAATGTCTCTGATTACATCTGAGTGTTTCTCCATTGCCTGTCTAGCAGATGAAGTCTCAATATAAGTCACTTGATTGGGCATCAGAGCCCTGTGTTAGCTCTGCTTTGCTTCCTGCAAGAAAGGTAAAGGTCTAGTTTGTACCTCTTGGCTTTTCAAATTAAATACTTCCAGTGTGATCCAAGTGTATGCAACATTGCTATTTTTCTGAAAAAATAGCACAGAGAGATTAAAAATAAACTATAGTTTGAGGCGTGAACAGCCCCATTCATTGCAAGACTGTTACCTCATGTAAATAATATTTTAAAATATCAGCACTCTTAACTATTTTGTTACAGAAAGCATGAAAAAACAGATGGGAAGTACAATGGGAAGATTCATGCAATGTGCTCTGAGAATTACTCTTTTGACAGAAGCATTTAACAACACACAGTAAAAGAAGATTTTTTTTCATTTTAACCCTTTTCTTTTAAAAGTTCTTCTAAAGAAGACAGATACAACTTTCAAAATGTGCTCTTGTCAAAGAGTGAGTTAAAGCAAGGGTCTGGTTTAGCTAAATGGTAAGGAAGATTCAGACCACTGGAATCAACTGCATATAGAGGAAAAAGGAAATCATAATGTGATACATAAAGTTACTGCAACTGTCAGGCATTGGTACCAGAACAATCTTTACAAACACAAACTTACTGCAAAGCCAGGCACCATGCAAAGCCTAGTTTAGAGCTGACATGAGCTTTACCTTTGGCTTCATCAGCATCACTAAATAACAGTATTTGCTGCATTCTGTGCTGTGTGTAATGCATTAATCTTTTTGGATATTATGCTATGTAAGTCAATCTCATAGTGGAATACTGAATCAGCTCTGCTGATGCCCTTGCACACAGACATCTTAAAACTCATTTTACTTCCGTATTTCCTAGTATTTATTGGGATTTCTGTTAATTCTAAAGGTCAGTTGGAGAATTTTCCTTCTACTGGAAAAGGATGATTAGCAAATATTTCAAGACCAAATTTTGTTCTTGTCCAGCTTGTACTTAGAATTGACTTCTGGAGTATCTTCTGTTTATGCTGTCACTTATATGTCACTTATATGTCACTTCAGTAGATTGAACTCACTGACAGTAAAGGACCATTATTAGGAGATTTTTACTTCGGTCCCCTTTCTATAACTTATTTAATCACATCTCCTTAAAAACATACAATACACAATACAACATACAATTCACTTGCCTGTAATACTATCACAGTGAAGTTCAAGAGGTCTAAGAGACAGAGCCATTTTCAGATATTTTCATTAGAAGTCTTTAGCTGCTGTCTTAAGCAGTAACTGCAGTATCTCATTTCTCTGAAACAGGAAAACCCAGGGATGAGCAACATTAGGATTGTAGCAAACAATTTTGCAGCACGTTATGTGTGTTGACTAAAATGTGGTCATTTCTTTTTCACCCATTTTGAAGAGATGCATAGTTTTAGATGTATGTTTTGGATATATCTGACATACCTCTGACTGGAAGAGTGCCTGTTGTACTGTTATAGACAAATAATCAAAAGCAGAATTTCCAGGTCTCATATCTCTGGGGATTTTGACATAAGGACCTTTTGCTCTTCAAATTCATGTGTGGTCTTTGAATCAGATTTTTTTTTACCTGGTGTATTAGGTACATTAGGTACCCATTAGCATGGGTTTTCTGACTCCATTTTAACACACACCTATTAGTCAGATTTAATGCACTTAACAAGTAAAACATTCATTTCGTATCATTCTAAATTGTTAGCAGAAAGTTCTATTCAAGTCTTGATGTTTCACAGAAACCTATGTGTACTGTATTAACAGCATTATTATGAGTAAAATTTAAAAGCTAATAAAAAGAAATAATTTGATGTGTCATGCTGTCCAGATTCTATTTTTATGTTATACAATTTTCTACAAATTATTATCATTTATATAAGCCTCTTTTAATTGATTTTTAATCAGCAGTTTAACTTTTCTCCAGGATTGATATTAATCTGCCAGACTTATTATTGCCTTAATTAATTTTTTCACTGTTAAGTGTTGGCTTTGTCTTTCTTCCCACCCTGTTGAGGTTCTGTAGCATTCCAAGACAAGTCCTAAAGCCTCTTTGCTGGTGTCTGCAAGGGCCTCTTGCAGCCTGTGACCAGCCTTTTCAATTATTCTCTTCTCTGCTGTGACATCAACAGAGACAGCTGAAAATTGCCACCAACAGCAGTAATGAAAAAGTTGAACATTTCCATTCCATCAGCAGTTAGTTGTGATGTGAAAGGTTCAGACTGCCTTCCTCTCTGGTGAAAATAATGCTATCTTCCTTAAAACTTCTTTGTCTTTTTCCTCTTCTGCCATCAATAGCAGCTCCCATAGCACAGGAATGAGTCACTGCTCCTGTCCCTACCTCTTCATTCTAAATCTGGAAACAGAAGATGCTCTGGTGATTCTAGGAATCAGGAATTGGTCCTCACTTTCTGAACACTTAGTAAACACTTCAGGGAAGGAAAGTCAGAAGCTGCTCTTCCTGGAAGATAGAAAGTACTAGGAAAGTGATTTTTTTGTCAATGTAACATTGAAAGATTTATCTCTGATGTAAAACTGGAAAAAAAAGTGCATGTACTGGATAACTTTGTTATTTATTGTCTCTCTTCAGACTTCTCTCACTATGTCATTAATGATAATGGTACTTCAAAGACAAAGAAGAGATTAAACTAATGATCCACTCGTATGAACTGTTCATCTTAGATAGACCCTTGAGCCACATCTACCAAACTGTCCCTTTCTGAATGGGCTTAGATCCTGGAACATCCTATTAACTCTGAGGACTGACTGCCAGAATATGTGTGAATCATGTACTGTGAAGTGATGCTTAAAAAAAATAATAAAAATAAATTACTTCAAATATTGTATGAAGATTCTGCAGTTCATTTTCATTACAGCAGTTTCTTATTGTGAGTCAGGAAGTATAAATTCTTCTATAAAAAATTCTGCAATACTTGAATTCATGCTACTCTCTATGGCTCTTTGTTGTTGTTGTTGTTGAATTCATCTTACTTTACTTTAATGCTCTACCTTGTATTGAATTAGTTATTAAACTTATGAAATTCTAGCCTCAGAACAGTGGCCCAAGAACATGGAGCAAGGATTTCATTATAATTCAAAATTATAAGGATACGTTTCCAAGCCTATTAAAAAAGCAGTATGGCAAAAAAACTTCAAGTGTTGATTTGCAGTAAAATGAAAATGTGATCTGCTACACAGTTACCAAGGGCTTAATATGCTGCTATGTTTACAACATACACCAAACAAGGTGTTAACAGTAATGATTAGGGGTGCATGTGGAATCACAGAATGACTGTAAAACTGGTTTATGAAGTTTAAATGCCAAAATTTCTAAACAAAGTCACATTGATGAAGTATCAAGAGGGGAAAGGACTGTATTGCCATGAAATTATAATTAGTTTTGACACAATACTAGATTAAATGAGCATACAATGGCAAAATCTGTGCTGGGAGGACTGCAGAAGTGAAGTTAAATGTCAGAAGCATACACAATAGTTTTCTCTTTTCCTGATCTATGTGATGTGAAATTTACATTCCCTTTGCTATTTGAATCCTTTACATGAGTTTAAAGGCTGGATCATTTTTAGGGGAGAAGGAATAAACATGTGCTAGTTATTTTAAAAATTAGTGGTTAAAGGTCTAATAAGATTGACGGCTTCACACTGGAGCAGGTCTTGAAACAAAGCAAAATTATTATTATTAATAGTATATTTTGTCTAGTCATGCTGGTATTATTTAGAATCACGCTCACATAATCACTCTTCAGACTCACTATTTTTCTGCTTTTGTGAAACCAAACATTTTTGACCTCATCTCTTATTTCAGTTGCTAGGATAATTTTCATGTACAAGGACCAAATATTACTTGTTCCTCTTTGAGATCTTGCTTAAAGTGGAATAGGACTTTAATCAAATCAGCAAGATTGAGACCAGCAGTAAATCACAGCTGCATTATGCTTTCTGCTTTTCTTACAAGATCAAGTAGTAAATAAGGTTTATTACAAAATGTCACATAATCAGGCTGCAGAGGCTTTCAGCAGATATAAGAAAGGATTAGACAAATTCATGGAAAACAGGTCTATAAAGAAGAGGCAAAGTTCTGACATCTGTAATACAACAACTGGATAATGGTAGAGTAGTAGAAGGCAAGTGAGTGGCTAAAACCACCAGGTTTGGGTGTTCTCCCTAAGCTGCATCTCCAGCTGCCATTAGAGCAGTAGGATAGAAGGATCATCAAGCTGACTCGGTCGAGCAATTTTTATATTCATATAAGGATGATTGAAATGGATAAGAGTCATTAAAATAAGATTAGTATACAAAGAAGATAAAAGTAAGTTTGGTAACACAGAAGATAAGGCAAAACAATTCTTACAGTGGACACTCAACCACTGTGAATGTTACAAGGACAGATAAATAATATAAAGGGAAAGAATAGCTAGAAATACACACATGCAAAGAAGAAAAAACAATAAAATTTACAGAAGGAAAAAGCACTTTGCCACAAATAAGAGAGAGAGAAACATGTAATGTAACTGTTAGGAATCATACCGAACAACTAATGATCATAACCAGAAATTAATGTAGAAGTGAATGAGGGTAGTATGATTTCCGATTTATGTGCCATTATTAATAACAGGTGAACAGATTGTCTAGAATAATCAACAGATGAAGTGAAACTGATCTTAATCTAAAATCTCCAGTTTGACTTCATGTGCTAGGTACTGGGGTCAAAGAAAAAATGAAATGTCTGTATCCAGTGCTTCAATAGATAGAAGTGTTGAGGATCTTATTTTGCAATAATTTTAGCAGTATTATTACTCAAAATTCCTTTAAAATAAACACACATGCAAAGTCAAGAGTTCTAATACAAATGAGCTACTTAAACAGTGCTTCATTTTAAGTGTCTGTATAACTCTACACAGTTTAATTAAATTGTATTAAAAGTTAGTAATACTCTATTAATTTTGCTTTAAGTATTGTTCTGAATACTTCAGTAAGCAGAGTGGTAAGGATTTGCAGAAGAGTGATTAGTTATGAGCTTGAAGTTTGTTACAATGAAAGTTCTTATGAGCTAAATACAAATCCAAGTTCTGTTCTCACTTATACTCTGAAATGCAGAACAATTCTACTGATGTCATTGGGCTCTGGGGTGAGACAGAAAGAAAAGCATGTGTTTCAGTACAAAAAGCTAAAAGACGTCTTAGACTAACACAGGATATAACTGGACAAAGTCAATTAATGTTTTTGCTCTAAAAATCAAGCAAATACTTTCCTCTCCTTCCAAGTTGGCTGTAATACAAAAACACTAGTCAAATTGCATATCCAGCCAGAAAATTACCAACAAGAAAAGATGTGTAGGTGTATCTGCAGCCCATCTTCACCCTTTGGAAAGAAATCATATAGCTTTTACATGCAAAGAATTAATGCAAATGCCAAGTCCCTTGTAAAATTTCACAGTACATGTAACAGGATGAGAAAGGAAGCTGCAAGTATCTGATGCATCTCTTGAGTCCTGTCACTCTTCCAGACTATTGTGTGCATCAGGCTAGCTCTGTTCTTGGGTGAGAATTATACACTACTCATAGTGTTAGTGAAGTCGTCCTGGATTTATATTGCTGAAATCAAAAGCTTTCTAGATGCTGAGACCTATGAAGTCTGCTACAACAAGAACTCAGAACCTATAGACAAAGGCAGCAGAGCTATAGGTTTTAAGGCACATAACAAGGCTGAGTGCAAATTCTTTGGAAATGTTATATAAAAAAGGCAATAGAAGGACATAGAACCCATCAACAAGAGGACTTGTTCAGAGAGAAAAGGAGAGAATGAAGCTTACATTTAAAGAAGAGAGGTGTCTGCTGAACATCATGATAAACCTCATTTATTTTACACTGGAGTACTCTCTGTATCCAGATCACAGTATATCATTGTAGAGGTGAGAAAAGTGGGCTAGAGAAAGCACTAAAAGATATAAGTATTAAGGAATTCTGCAGTGCAAATGGAAATAGACTGGGCTAACTCATAAAACACCGTAAGTTTAAATGATGTGAGTTCACAATTCAGGGCAAGAAGCATTTATCACATTTATTCAAGCAAAACCCTTCTAGTTACTTTCTATGTCCTCTCTTTAGTCTATTAGCAACCTAGTAAGATGATTAGATCACATCCCCCAAAAGCAGTGATACTCTTTCCAAAATCCCTTGTTAAAATGATCTCTTGCTGGATATTTTCCCCAATGAACAGCATTTATTCCATCACTATTGCTAACACTTCAGATTGATGAAAAAAAAAGTTCGAGACTTACAGGTTTGAATTGGACAATGCGATCTCCAAGGTTTTTTCAGGTGAGCTATACCATTAAAAATCAGTTACCCTGAGCTTGTGGAGCCAAACCTGTGCACAGGCAAGATCCTTCACTCAGGATGTCACAGTGGCTCCCAAGGCACTTTTGGCTTCTACTACTAAGGGAACAGCCTCAAGCTGCAAGTGACATTTCTGCACCAAAGACTTGGCAGAAGCCAGACTCCCTTCAGTGATGTCTACAGAGCTGGAGAGAAGAGGACTTGCTTTGGTCTAGACTGATCTGATACATCTGCCCAAGCTGACTTAAGGAGATTTTAATTATATGTACTTGTCTGTCTGTTTCTCTCAAACTGCATTTTAGACAGTGAGTTAGCCTTGCTGCAGTATTTTTCATCCACTGGGGAGACTTTTCAAATGGAATATTGTCTATAATTTCACTTTTTGTTCCTAACATGATTTAAAATAATTATTTTAACACTTTATTTGGATTAATTAATTGCATTAATAAGCAATGGCTACTTAATTTGTAACATCAGAAACTTTCCAAACAGTTTCCAAACATGCTTAATTTAAGAATATTTCTTGCCTTTTTTAACTTCCTTGCTTATCTCTTACTATATTACACTAATAATGAGTCAACTTCTTGCTTATTTGACTATAATCAAAAAGTCATGCTGAAACCAAATTGGCAATGGACATTTAAAGTTATCTTCTCTTTTCCCAAGCTTCTTAAAGAAGCTATGTCTTCCTGACCTATTGTCAAGCCAGTACATTGAGTATATTGCAATCTTAGGTTGAGAACCTACAGTTTTGTAATAAGCATTAGGGGCAGATCTGACAGTGAGCTGAGAAGCTAAAATGACAGTTTAGGCATCTGAAATCATAGAATATAACTTGAGCTGGAAGAAACCCATCAGGATCATTGAGTACAAGTCCCTGTTTCATGCAGGACTACCTAAAACTAAACCATATGACTGAGAGCATAATCTGAAAGAAATTGGAAAAAACACCTTACATGTTGATGAGACAGTTTTTCATCCTTGGCTTTCAATGATAATAGGAAAGCCCTAGGATTTTGATTTAGCCTAAATTCTAGTTAAGGCCAGTTATCTCACTTTGCTAAAAAAAAGGGTTCTCACTTTGGCCTGTGATTTTATAACACAAATGGGATGCAAATAGAAGAGAAATTTTTTCTAGCTCTGATAATTGATGTTGAGCTGTGTTAATCCCATGTTTGAAATAATGTATAACAAAGCAGTTGAGCATGCCTCACAGAGCTCTGCTAAGGTTTTGAAACAGTCAGATCCTTCCTTGAATTGACATTTTGTCATTGTAGTAAATAAAAGACAGCTAGGCAATCAAACAAACACACAAAGCCAGAAACTCCAGATTGCCTTTTAGAAGATCCAGTCCTATTTATTGTTAACAATTGTAATTTTTAGAAAAATAAAAACTCTTAACATATTCTTAATTTTCATTACAAGTAAAAATATTACAGCTGAAGTGATTGTGCTTGTCCCAGTTTAGGGATCATATTCTCCAGTTTAGTGGTCCTATGCTGCTGCTTGCTCCCCCTTCCCTCCTGAGGGCGGCTGGAGAGGAGAATTGGAAGCATAAAAGACAAAGATCACAGACTGAGATAAGAACAATTTACTGGAAACAGCAATGAGATAAGAGCAGCAGCAGCAACAATACTAATAACAGAAGAGAAGAAAGAATCCACACAGAAAAAAGCCAGCCTGGTAATAGAAAATATTGGATGGCTCCCTCTGCCATGTTTTCTCAACAAGAATGTTTTCTTGCTGGAAAAGACTCCCTTTTCCCCACCCTCAGAAATAAAGTGAGGTGTTATGATATAACCTTTGGTCCTGGCCATGCTCCCTCCTAGTTGATGCAAAAAATTTACCCTGTCCTGGCTGGAACCAGAATAGTGCAGTAGCATCAAATGTTAAAATTCACACGAATCATAATGTCGACAAATTGGCAGAATGGTACAAAAAAGCCCTAGGGAATATATTATGAATAGCATTAAAATCCTGAATGCAGTGGGAATTTTACCATTCAACATGACAAGGTTCCACTGAAACAGAATATTTTGTTGCTTTTCAGTATTTATCATTTATTTATACCGTGGTGCTATTCAGAGGCTCGGTATTTTATTCATAGAACAGTTGTGAGTTCCAAAACTAATTCAGAAGTTTACACAAATGAGGCATTGTTTGCATTTTGTCTTCTTATTATTTCTTGTAGCAATGTCATATATCAACTCAGAGGACAAAAACAATAATGTGACTCAGTGAGTGACACCATATTTCATGTAAGTGAGCAGAGAAAAAATAAAAACCTGAAATTTATTTGCATAAATTGTTTGGTGAATAATTATGACTTACAAGAACATTAAATCAAAATCTGGACCATCGCAGAAGATGGCAAAGAGAAAAGCAGCCAAGGACAAGACAAATTATCCCATTCAGAGTTCTGTAGTGCCACAGCTGAGCTGCCACTGGTCTTCAAGCTGCACCACATCAGGCTGGCTTGAGTACTTCTAGCTGCTACAAGCTGCTGCTGTCCTGTCTAAATAAACCACTTATTACCAGTAAATTATTCAAACAATTCAAAATCTCAGAGCACATCGGTTTAATAATACATATTAATTCCAGTAGTTTCCAACTGTCTGTCACTCCTTACTATGCACTTTAAAAATAGTTTTAATAAACACGTTTAATCACAGTAACAACATAGACACAAACAACTATTTTACAAATGTTTGAAAACATAGAAAAAGAACAACTGAATTAATACATGTGAGTTATTTTTTTCTCTGTGGTACTCGTTTGAAACATGCAAAGACAAGGAATTAATTTGTTGCTAGCAATTTCTCCAGTTTTCTCATTCTGCCTAGGTTTCCCTATGGCTGAATGGCAGTAGAATAAGTGCCATGTGATGTTCTGCTGAGTTTCCTACATGAAGTTGCCATTCAACCAAATAAATCAAATACCGTGTAATAAATCCAAATACATTTGAAACGCTTAGCCTGATTTACTTATTACTGGGAAAAACACTGTCAATTTCTTCTTCTGACTGAAATTAATTCAAAAGAGGAAACAAAATCTGCAGAAAATGAGGGCTCTAGCTGGGTTCTACATAGAGTACTGCCCCCCACACCCCACACCCCACCCAGCCACTGGCTGTCACCATGTGTTAAAGAAAACAAATACAGAAAATAGAAATATTTGTATTAGCATCTAGAGCACTATGAAGTAGAGATAGAAATTAAATTCTGCGGATGTTGGTTCCTTAAATGGAGCACAAAGTTTCTCTTGTAGTACTTAACTTTTCGCTTCATGGAACATAAGCTTGACACAGCCTTAGGTCAGGATAAAAATATTAAAGGCTAGATCTTCTGTTGGGTGTCTGCTTCCACTTGAGAAGGCCTCCTTGCCAGGAACAAATGCTGACAATTTATCAAATTGCTTTGAGACCCACTCAAGATTTTGCTGACCTGGCTTTTACTCTGAATTTTAACATTATGGCTGACCAGCTTATACTACTAACATGGTGGTTTAGGTTTGAGCTATATTTTCAAATTCTGCTTTTCTCTCTCTCTTTTTTTCCATTTTGTTTTGTTTTTTTCTACTTCAAAATCATTGTAGCCAATGTAACCTACTAAAGAAAGTTTTGAATAGGAAGATTTTCTGCATTCCTGAAAAGACCAAGGCTTTTTCATTAAATTACCCTCAATGGTACAATGTTTGACTTACTCCATTTGGGATTTGGTTGATGCTGATTGAATTTGCCAATGTACTACAAAACATATTGTGAAAACCCAGCAAGTACTCTGGATTTACAATGCTTCTGTTCTCTTATAATGACATTATAGAAGTATTTATCTCACAGAAGCTTTATAAAAATCAACACTCCAAAGAAAGGGGGCAATTTAAATTCCAGTACAGAGAAGATAGACAACTGCTTGGACAAAAAATAGAGGCGAAAAAAGTCTGTTTCTGGGATAGTGCCAAAGGCCCTCAGTAAATTTTATTCAGAAGTAGGCTGAACCTAATTTCCATGTTTGTTTTTATAGTCTTACTGAGGATTTATGTAGCTTGCAGAGCTTTTTGTCAGTAGTTTCAAGGGGCCATGTCCACCCAAATTGTAAGAAGATTTCAGTCATGGAAATATATTTTTTTACATTTTTATTTTCACAGTCTAAAACATAGTCTGTACTTCCATACATGTATTATTGTAAAAGTACAGAAAAGTTCATATGTACTTCAGGATTTTGTAAAAGCAAACTTTTGAAAAACTTGAAATAATTATAAAATCTTTCCCAGATCTGTGTTTGTTTTTTCAAATGCCAGTGAGGGTCTATATACATTATAGAAATGCATTTATAAAAAGCAAAACAGGGACAAATACCCCTTAATCTGAATGTGTTGAAAATGACACATTTTTCTATGGCACTTTTGTTCAGCTGCTGTCAATAAGGTCATTATTTAACTGTTTTCTAGATGGAGACAGTTTATCTTATAAAAATGTTTTATTTTGTTTTTTTAAAGGACATAGTTCAACTTTGGCTTGGCTTTTGCAGTGGAGTACAGCAAATCCTTTTTCTACAAACAAAATGTTCTAATTTACTGCCCTCGATAAGATCCCTAGGCTTGCTTAAGTTGTTCAAAGTGTTAGAGGTGCAACCCAAGCCAAAAACTATACTAGAATAAATATTGCATATATTTTCAATTTGTGGGTGAATGTAATGCAGAACGATTTTGTTTGTTAGGCACATTGCAGGCAAGCTCTGCAGGCTTCCCACACACATTGCTACCAAAGCACTTCAGCCCTGACAGTTAACACCATATGATGTTCCACTCTTCAATTACCTTATGAGCAGCAACTGCCAGCTCTGTCTATGAGTTTTGGAATATTCAAGCCCTGTACACCTGATGACTGGTTGGATTTTTTGTTTCGTTTTCCTTAGCACCCTGCTCTTTACATGCTATGAATGTCTGCTTGCTGTGAAGGATTTCTTCTGCATACTTAACTTTGCCTCCTGGAAAGACAATTTTGGTCAACTTAATTTAAAATCATGGAATACCTTCTTTCTAAGCAAAGCTACTGGATTTTTTTCTTCATCTTCTATTAATATAATAAACTTGTGTTTACTGAGACTATGCAATATATAAGTTGGTTTTCAATGTCTCCTAAAATTTCTTAGCACTTAAGAACATGTTTAGCCCTCTGTATAAGTTGACTCAATTGGCTATTAGAAGATATACACTCAGTACACTTAAATGAGAATGGCCCAAAAAGTGTCCCCAGCAAAAAAAAATATATATAAATCTTCCTCCATCAGTACTGGAAAGAAAAAGCAGCAGGTTGTGAGGAGGGAAAGAATAATATGCCTGGTTTTATGCATTAACTTAAATTTATATTGGCTCGTTCTTTATTACACACTAGAAATTTTCCAGTTTTGTTCCACAGTGGTCAGATGAAGAAACCTTAGAGAATGGAGAAAACAGGCAGAGGATAGGCTGCTTTGGAAAGACACTGAAGACCAATGAATGCTTTATTTTATTCAGTGCTGCCCTGTATCATTTGTCCTATGAAAGCTCAGCATCACTTGTGGTTTGGAGCATTTGTCATAGCAACCAAACAAATTGGTACATGCCTAACAAAGTAAAGTGTTGTCCAGTCATACTTCCTTCAGACTCATGCTGTCAAAAAGGATTTGTAATAAAGACTATACATAATAAAGCTATAGCTGTAGTCCTTGCACAGAGAAAGAAAATTCAAAAAATGACTATTAGCACATACATGGAGAAATAATTTGGGAAATAGTGTTGGAAATGTAATCTGTACACCTATAGGATTGGAGAAAGTCATTAAATTAATGGTGTCAGAAAGCCTACATACCACTTACACGCCAGTAAAATCAAAAATACAGAAAAACATATCCAACTGAAGCAGTGCAGGGAATCTTAATTTTATCTTTAAGTATTTTTTATTATCCTAAGACAATTTACATTTAACTCAGAGTCAATTCAAGCTCCCCAGGCATTCAGGGTGTCTTCAGAAACAAGTCCTGCTGCAGTGTACCCCCAAGAGAATGTTGGCTTTTGGATGGGCATTTAAATAATTTTTAAGTACACTTTTTAAAGATCCTCTTTAAAATGTAACAGCAACAGAACTCATCAATTTAGGTCATCTGACACAGCTGTAGCTTTTCCTGCCTGCTTTGGCCAGTGTTGCTACAAGAACCTCTCTTCAGTCTTATGCCTCTACCAGAGCTGGAATTTGCAGTTACTGTACGGTTTAAGGTTAGTCCACAGCATCTGTCCACTGCATTTAACCACCAAGTCTGCTGGGCTGTGCTCTTTCCCTCTGGTTTTGGGAAGTATGAAAGAGTTGAACATGGAAATTTGACAGTGTTGGGGGTTGAATCATTCCCCTTTTCATCCTGTGGAATTTTTCCCATTGTTATGCTAAGTCTTTGTGGCTACAGCTCAGTAATAGTTTTCTCTCACAGGAAGGGGGGGACACAAAGGGAAACCAGAAAAAGGAAGGGTGGGGACAGGGGTGGGCGCTGGGGCTGAGAGCTCTCACTTGCTCGCTCGCACGTGGAGTTGGAGAAAGACGGCCAGGGCTCCTACCTGGCATCCTCCCCGCAATCCCAACACTGGAAACCACATTCCCTGCTGTTGGACCTCGCCCTGCTGCCTTCCCGCTTCATCCTGCTGCCTACTGCTGAGCAGCACGGCCACACGGTGAGGAGGAGCGGCCCCGCCATCCCTCTCAGCCCTGGGCCGCCGCCGCCATCACCCAGCCCCTTCAGCTGTGAGAGCTGCCCTGCCCACAGCACCGGGAACGGAGTGCAGGAGAGGGAGCCTGCGGCCAAAAGGGACTGGAACTGAGCTACACTGTTCTGTTTTGTTGTCAATTTTTATAGCTGTTGTTATTTTCTGCTGTTTGCCTGGTTAGATATATTCCTATCCCCATATTCTTCTGCCTGAAAGCATCTGATTTCAAATTATAATAATTGGAAGGGAGGGGGTTGCACTCTCCATCTCAGGAAAAAGAGTTCTTGCCTCTACTTAGCAAATACCTGTCTTTCAAACCAAGACAGACAGTCTTATTGTTTAGCTTTGCTTGAACATGGTTAACATCTTACAATTAAAACCGAAACATTTACAGGAAGACAATAAACTAATAGAATGCTGGTTCTATTCTGTCTACAAATACCCTGCTTAACTTTATTTGCTAGGTGTCTCTGAGCATTTACTCAGTGGGAGAGATCATATTCATCCAGCCAAAGTTCCTCGGCCCTGGCTCATTCTTGGGTTTTGTCTCTCTTTGTCCAAACCTGCTCATCAGGTTCATGAGGACACTGAGCCCAACATTTTCAGCCCAACAGTCATGTCACTGCCATTAATGGCACTCGAATGTTTGCTGTGTGACCAGTCTTCAGTACATCTTCCTTCCTTGTTTTTAAGTTTAACTAAAAGAATTTATTTGCAAAATAAGCTTCTCATAACCCCAATCAGTTTTGCTTCTTTGCCAAGCCTCAACTCAGAGCAGCTACTTGCTTTGCTCTGTTGCCCTCCATACTTAATATCTGTTTCTTCCATCTTTTCATATCTTGTTTAAATAATGCACATCCTGTCTTCATTTTGATTATATTCGGTCACTGTTTCAAAGGACATATTCTACTACAAGAAATTCCTGCATGCAGATGCGCTTGGATGGACAATTGCCTGCCAGCATCTTTCACCCATGCTTCCTCTTTGAGCAGCAACAGAAATGAGGTGAACTGGCAACACTGTCCTGTAGTCATTAGAGATCTGTGAAATTTCATCTTTACCCTGTCTCACTCCTTTCTTTTTTTCAATCACAAATACTGATGGGAGGCACAGAAAAATTTTGCCATTCACACACTCATCACAAGTACATATAGTAAGGTAAGTCTTCAAACCTCCAGAAAAAATGATCCTGATGCTCCTTCTTAAAGGTACCAAAGGGAAGCAGCAGACATCTTAGCTGAGCAAACAGTGCTGCCTTAAATGGCCATCAGAAAAGGAAGAGTGGTCTGGGAGAATATTGATTATGTGGCAATTTAGGAGGCAGCAGGACTGACGCACTGTTCATGCTGACATAGTTCAACAGTCTTTTCTACCTTGTGACAGCCATGCTAATCCTCTGTGTGAGCCTGATAGGCTTATTTACCGTAGCCTGGCTTCCTGTGTAAAAAACCTGCATTAAAAACCTGCATGAAATTGTGTTTTGTCACAGTGTTGCTGTTTTGGGGGTGTATCACACCTAGCCATCCTTCCATAGGAAAATAAGGCAATATTCAAAGACAGTTACTTGCAAAGAAAACTGAACAAAGTATTCCTGTGGCAATTCTCATGTTAGGCTATCAGGATAAAACAGTACATCTTGTGTCTAGGAAAGAAATTAAAGGTATTTTTAAGTGTAAGAATTTTGTTCATTCACATTCAGGGAAAAGAGCTTTCACATGGGGGAAAACAAAAAAAGCTTTTCTGTGTTGATCTGCTTATATGTGGCAAGAGAATCCTACCTCTTCTTGGCATGGAGTGAAAAAGCAATGTAATTCAACTGCAGAAAAGGACAAATAAATGACATGGACAAAAAGAGCTGGAAAAGAGTCATGCACTACGGGAATCTTGTTGTATGTACAGGATTACTCCTTTACTATTAAGCATTCTGATTTGGAGGAGAACAGATGAAACACAATATAGCTGCAACAAGATTCAGTATGTAAATTGCTCTTGCAAGGCAAAGATCGTGTTGGGGTTTTTTTTGTATTTACACATACCACAACCACTGCTGGAATTTCTGGAGACTAATATAATACAAGTATTATTACTTCTAGTACTACTTCTATGGTAGTAAATGCTATTTATAGGAAACAGAAAACTGATAAAAATCTTCTGTAAAGAAAAAGAAATTTTAAATGGCTGTAAATTACATGGGGTATATTGAGATTACAGAACTTGGCAGTATAAGTTTCTTCTCTCCTATGGACAACTGCTGAATTAAGCATAGAATGGCAGGTAAAGGGGCTGACATAAAATGTTGATCCTACTATCATGAAAGCTATATCATCTATTTTATGATGGAAAGAGATTACATTATGATCAACAGTGGTCTGTTCAGGCCCTGCTAACATGCTGTATGTGCCACAGGTGCACAGCTATCTCACAATTCCCAGTGCAATCCTGACAGCTATCCCTTTAGTCTTGTGCACAGCCTTAGGAGTGTGAGTGAAAAAGGTGCCTCAACTTTGGGATTGCATGGATCTCTGCTCTCCAGCATGGCTTCATTCTGATTCTTGGGTTTTCAGCATCTCCAAGCGACTCAGCAGTGCAGCCTGATATTGACGGCTGAAAATGATAGAGCAGAATCACAACCAGTCACAAAACTGGGATAATGTTTTGACTCTCCAAAGTTGAGAATGGTGGGATCATCATTCAAACCAGTCTGAGACTGGACACAAATATCCCTTTCTGTATTAGTGGATATTTCTGAAGTCAAGTCTGGAGTCAGACCCTTTCTTGTGATAAATTTCCCTACCTGAGGAATGAGATCCCTGCCTCCTAAGCTGTAAGCAGCTCTTGTTGCCAAGCACTAGACCCCGACTCTTACCAGCTCCTCTTCTGAATGTAGTATTATGTTTTATTCCTCCCTGCTCTCTCCCTTGCAGACCAGTTAGCCCTCCAATTATCAAGTGATGCCATTCCCTCTAGGCATCTCAACTCTGTGTTGCATCTGGTGTTTATCCAATTCCCCATGCTATCCTGGGCAGGGGAGGAGGTACTTTCCAACACGCACTGTTCTCCCAAACTTTTATATGGATTAACAATATGCCAAATTTCCCCTCCCCTAGTCTCCTTCTATCTGATTCCCATTTATTTTCAAATAAGCAGCTACTTGAAGATGCCCTGGCTAATATGCTGACATGCTGTAGTCTTATAGAGGAGAAATGAAACATCTTGTTCAGAAGTTAAAAAGTACATATTCCTCCCTCCCCTCTTCGTATTTCCTTGCCAGCTTCTGATTTGATCGCTAGCTTAGTTTTTTGTCATTTTTGCACACAGCATGCTCCTGAAAGATTCTGTGTACTTTTTTGGATGCAGAAAGCTGAAATGTTCCACCCACTGCATTGCAGTTGTGACTGAGAAATAGTCTGCAAAATATATGGGACTCCCAGAAGATCTGAGACACTATTATACATATATTTAATGTTAATATCCTATGATAATGTTTATTTAGGAATCATATATGGTGTTAAATAGTGTCATTATTCCTCACCACAATGACTGTACTTTCCTCCTTTATTTAAATAGGTTCACTATGTTTTTATTTCATTTCAGCTTGATTTTTATGAAAACAGCTAGCTGCTTATTCCTTAGTGACTGCTTTCTTACTGAAAAAAACTGTTGTGTAAAAATATGATTTATGCCCAAAAGGCAAAGCTTGTCTTCACTCTGAGCCCAAGTGAGAGAAATGCCCACTTTAGAATGGCCCTCTGCTTTCTTGGCAAGCCTGGCTTGTGAGCCATTGCTACATGTGGTATAGTGGAGCTCACAAGAAATCTTCTCAGAAACAGCTACCCTAAAAAAAAGTTCTCAGGGGGTCTGAGAATGAAGACCAAGCCATTACAAAAAGAGGTGGATATAATACCCTAGAGAATATATATTCATGAGCTCAGATTTTCTCCAAAACGTAGGCTACAGTCACAGGAAACAAAGCAACCACGTGTTGTCAGCAGATGAAATTTTCACATTTCATGCTTTTCATGTACTCCAAAATTATTTTTCTAACAATATAAATATCATCCTAACAGTTGATGGACCTAGCCATTATATGTTAATTTAAAGAAGATTTTCTTAACTGTTTTGCAGGAGTTTAAAATTAAGGAGCCACAGTAGAAAGAGGAACAGGTTTAGATATGTATCTTGCTGGAAGGCAAGGGAAGGCAGAAGGAAAGGGAAGGAGTTGAAGCAGACAGAGGGATGGACGGAAGGAGGGAGAAAAAGAAACTCCCTCTCTTAATTTCTGTCCCTACCCATCCTCACTGAAGCAGAAAGTGATGTAATAGCTTACAATTTTTTTTTCTCCTTTTTTTTTTCAGAAAACTTGCAGTAGATTTTTCTTCCAAAAACTCTTATACCTGGTATATGGATGAACATTATAACAACAGAATTCATGACATATTCTTCTTCCTGCATTGTCTATTTGAAGAATTGGCTCTGTCAAGAACTAGTTTATTATGTGAAGAAAGTGCTCACTTTATTTTCTGGCTAGACACAATTCATTGTTTTCCTATGGGTGATGACAGATCTCCCCCCTGTTACTGCTGAAAGCTGGCAAACAGCGATTTGATGCTGTTAGGAAAAAACTCTATGAGACAAGTAGAGGAAATGTAAGCCTGATTTAGAAACTCCTCTAGAATGTGAAAGGCAAAAATATGTTTGTTTACAGGTTAGTGGGGTACTAGAAAACAAAGCTAAGTGGAGAGTATATCAACATTCACCTCTTTCTTATTTATACAAATAATTTTGGATGTGTCTTTGAACATCTCTGCTATGAAAAGATTATTAAGTGCAAAGCATAATTTAGGGTTTGGTCTTTTGAAACTTATAGTTGCTGCCTGTAAGGATAAGATAATTATATATATCACATATATATACCTATATATATATCACAGAGCATTTTATGTTAGTTTGATACATTGTTTTACATTAATTTGATATTTACATGTATGTGTGCATCTATGAAAAAGTGTCTCAAGAAAACTAAGTATTAAATTTCCTGCTATATATTATGTCTTATAATTCTTACATTCCTTCTTATAAGGTGATGAACTGCCCCTGGAACTTCTTGAAAAGTCAGGAGATCATTACTGGGAGATTGTGGTAAGAGTAATTCAGTTGTGATTCAAATTCAGAAGACCTTTAAGTCTCCTATTTCTACCCATGAGGTAAAATTACTATATAGAACATAAGAAAGGACTGTCTTTGCTCTACTACAAAAGGGTTATTTGTTGTGAGTTCATATTATGAAAAAGGCTTCTTAAGTGAAGTGGTAGGGCATTCTCCAATTAACAGATAAAGCAGAATTCAATATTTATTACCTTTGGTATGAAAGCTGATGAAGGATTCATAGATATATTGGCAATACTTTGCAGAAGACATACCAGACTTTATTCACCAGGAATAATTGGCACACTGAATTTGGTATCTTCCTCTTTAAAAGAGAGGCAGTAGTAACAAATCTGCCTTTAACAGTTGTTTTTGTTTTGAGAGATTATAGAGTGATCGGAATAAAAACAGTGAAATTATAATAGGCTTTCCTTACACTCTATTTGGATGTTGAAGCCAATATTCAACACTGATTTAAAACAGATTTCTTAGAATACTTGGATATCTTGCCAGGTGATTATAATCATCATCTTGACCAAACCTAAGACAGTATATAAAAAAAAAAATTGTATTGGTTTTTTTATTCTCTTGAATAAGGATTCTGGTTGTGGTGTCTCGACAGATCAGAAGCACAACAGTTATCTATAGGGTCACATTCTGCAGTTGTTTGCTGTTTTAAAACCACAGTATATAAAAATGAAGTGAAAGGAAAACACCTGGGATCTGGGAAAATCTAAAGAAGTGATTAAGATTTTGCAAGCAAACAAATAAAGCAAGTATATATTTTTTTCCCAGAAAATATTTGCTCCTATAATTCAATGTGTATTTTTAAAAAGCCATTCATACATTCCTCATCTACAAGAAAAATTCTGTGGAATCATTCTGGAGTAAGGCTTTTGTCTGTTAAACAGTGAATGATTCAAGTATACAAGCAACTTAGAAAGTAAAGTGTGCAGATTTAAGTACATATCATCTCAAAATATCTAAAGTTATTTCTCAGCATAGAAAGCCAGGCTACCTATGGAATCTTTTTTGTGACTGCATATACCTGTCAGCAATGGATAATGATCCCTGGCTATGTCAAGACCTGAAAGGCACTGACAGTAGTTTGTCTCACCTTTTTATTTTCCGCTGTAACCCCGATGCTAGGCTCTTTCTTTACTGGTGTTTGCTTTTAGCTTTTCCACTTTTCCTACAAAATGGCAGCATATATTTATGTTCTCCCTTTATCTTGAGGTATCAGCATAATGCTACACTATACTATAAGCTTTGATGAACCCTCGAAATACTTGACATCTTCATGGTGCTCATTATATTAATGGGATATAAATCCAGGTTCTCACATCAAGATAATTAGTAAGCTGATCATCTGGTCCCATCCATAATCACATCTCTGTTCATATATATATATAATGAATTATTTCTTCAAAACCAAGCTTTTCAATTTCAGCTACAAAAACTTAACATAAAACATTGACACCAAGCAACAATTCCTGTGTTTTCTAAAACCCCATTTTCCTGCACACATGCACAAAGTGTGCAGATATAAATTTTTAAAATCACAAATATGAGCAGCAAAGTTTTCAAAAAATAATTTCAAATATGTTTTGATGAGATAAAGTGGTTGAAGAATGACTTTCCAGTTGCAGTTAGGAACACCAACTGTAACACACTTTCAAAAAACATGCATAAAAGAAGTAAATTCAGACCTGAGCTTAAAAATGTTCAGCGAAATATATTTGCCATTCAGTTTTAAATATCTGGTAACAAAATACGTGTAAGAATGCTGCAGAAAAACGCTGAATTGAGTCAGATTTTGAGTTAAGTATTTACCGTGATTATAAAATTGTTGGTGTATTCTGTGGGGGATTTTTAGGCCCTTGATATACAACAAGGTTTGAAAATTCCACTTAATACAGAGGAAAAGAATGTGGAAAGACCTTGGTGCAGAATAGCAGACATTTTAAAGCTGAATTCTGTATTTGTTGCTAATAAATATGCCATATTAATGCCTCAAGAAGAAACTCGTACGGAGGTTTTTGCATGCAAAAAGCAGCAGACCAGCTTTCCATGGCTACTGCTCCTTGCCTTTCACACCCGCCTCGTCTGCCAACTGGATCTATCTTGGAGGAGAGACCTTAAATCCCTGCAAGCAGCCTGTAAGGCACATGCAGTAGCAGCAGTGTACTGACATTTGCTAAGCACCAGCGTCCCTCAAGTGACTGGGAGCGAAGCCATTGACGTCACTGAACAATAGGCAAAATATTTCCTCCTCCTCCATAGTCCTGAACTGTAAACACCCAGCTTGCACACAGCAGGCTGAACATTTGGGGAGAGGCGGAGAAGGAGAATGTGAAAAACTCTCAACTGATGCTGCTGAAAACAAGCAGCTGTTCCTGCATAACCAGTCTCTCCTTATGCCTTCCATTTTGCTGTGTGGCTTGCTGGTTCCCCCTTAGTGTAGGTCAGGCAGTAAAGAAGATAAAGCTAAAATAAACTGTAAATAAAACTGTGTCCACTGAACTCAAAAGAAATTTTTTAAAGTAAAATACCTATTAATTACAAGTTAAATAAACCACACTCTCTTTCTCCCTCTTTCTGTCTCTGTTATGGATAACAGCAGTATTGTAACAGTTATCCATGTGTTTCAGACAAGGTGTGGTGGACTGAATATAAGTGAATTTCCATCTCAGTCACCTTCTCTCCATGCAGCTTCATTATTGCAAGCCAGAGAGAAAAAACCCTCTAGATCATAGTTAAAATTACAAAATCACATAGACCAGTATATGCTACAGATTTGCTAAAAAAACTGGTTTAACTCCTTGAGTTGGAGAGTTATGATCATGGCATAGGCCGAAAACAACAGGGCAGTTAATATTGAAAATGGAAATCTAACCACAGCTTTGTGTGGCTATATTTTAAAAAATACTGATGCATAAAATCATTAGGTTTTGCTAGTTATTTGACAGAATAGTGTACAGTGGTATGAACTATTAAACAGTTCTGGAAAGCTGTAAATCCAGAGAACCTAATTAATCTCTTTTCTTTGCAGCCTCCCGGAAACAGCTGCAATCCTACAATCTTCCCTGTTTTCAGAGCCTCCCTTGAAAGATCCCTGGAGTGCAGAAAAAGGAGAACACTGGAAACAGGGAGTAGTGTGGTGCTGAAAAGAGGTCAGAAATGCTGTACCTCTGAAAAAGCTCAGGAAAACCACTGAATCAGGGAGCCCTGAAAGTTTTTGTAAGCCATTTCATGGAGTGCACCAGCTTATTTCGTCCATCAGAACTAGAGAAATTAATCTCACCAGGAGTTGTCAGCCTTGGATCCAAAAGCCAGCATTGGAAGAAAGTCTCAGAAATAGCTCATAAAAATACTAGTTTTCTTTTCAGAGCCTTCTCTGAAAAAATCAGCTTGATGTGCCTGGAAAGGCTTTAGGAGTGCCAAAAACAATTCTTGTGCCACCTGATTGCTAACTGAAGAGTTATGTCTATGGAAGTCAAAGTAATCCAGGCAACCATAACATCTATCTTCCTCTTGCCTCATTTAGGCCTTGCTCACTTTGGCGAAGGTGGTGAATAAGCCTCCTTGGACACATTTGCTCTCAGACTAAGACAAAGGAATCACGCCCATCCCCATTTTCTGCAGAAGGCAGCATGTAAGAGCCAGGGAGGGGCACCTCGTTCCCTCTCCAGTGTGGCTCTCTGTTGAACGAGGCTGTTACGTGGCACATCACATTTCCAGCATATATTGATTCATGATTTCAAAGTGCTGAACAAACAGTCACTTATTCCAAGCAGACCATAAGCAATTGCTCATTATCCCCCATTTAATATGCAGGAAAAGTAGGTGGGTAAATAACCTAGTTTGCTGTTCAATTACTCTAGTGGGCCACGATACTGCACTAATGTGGCTTCATGTCCAGCTGCTGTGCTCGTGCTGAATTAGCTGTGCTGTTGAAAGTGCCCAGCTGAAAAAGAATGAACCTCATCACCTCTCCAGAGTGTGCAGCAGCAGCACACACGATTAATTGCACTTCTGGGGCTTGACACCTACTGTTCCACGTGTTTTGCTCCATTTGTCAATGTGCTGGCACTGAACCTCTGCATCCTGTCTGTGCTTTCACACAGAAAACAGTGGCTGAAATGCAACTTCTCATCTTACCAGAGAAAAGGCATGTGGAAAAGTAACACTTTGCTGGCCTGCTTACTGTTTTTTTCCCTTTGTCATTTTTGTCTTTGCATGGGGTACTCCATGGTCAAATACTGTACTTTTGCTGAGCTAGGTGGCAATATCAAAACATGATAGTGTAGAAAAGTAGCTAGATTAAATGAATAAACTGCTGCCTGACATGACCATTTTACACAAATATGTGTAATGCTAGCATAAAATGCTATATTTTTGGTCTGATCAAATCTCACTCTTTCTTTACTTGCATCTGAACAACCACCTACAATGCAAAGCAATTTTCCCCTTATTGGTAGCTGGGAAAGCCTTTCACGGCTTTGGGAAGCCAAGGGTCCTGAGATATATCTGAAAGCCTGAATTTAGTGAGTGTAGCCTGGGCTGCACAGCTGAGAAGGTCTCAGATCTTTGTGTATGCCCCAGTTGTATCCTAGTCCCAGAGAAGTGTTCAAGCAAGTATCTTTAGGAATATTGTTTTCCACAGGAGGAAAACTCAGGCATCTGGATTTGAATGAGGCCAAGACCCTAGGACAACCTGTAAAAATATTTGCCACTCAGTCTTATGTCTATCTTGGCATCTTCTTTGAGAAGTACTGTTGCTAGAAGCCAAGTGCAGACTGAGTGCATACTCTTTGGGGAACAGCCTAAAAGAACAGCCTGGAATGTTAAGTACATTTACTCCGTTCATAGTAATGCATTTTTTAAGCATACCTTTAGGCAAACATTTGTGCATTTAAGTTTTACTAGTACAACTACTCAAAGAAAATACGTCTTATTTTGATTGCTTGCCCACACCTTTGTGAACATTATTTGATACATTCTTATGCTGGGTAAATTTCAAGGTTTTTCACCTTTCCTCTTTCACACAGCTGGAAACATATTTCTCTGTGAATATTGTATATAGGATATGCATTCAAGCTACTCCCTGAACATGTGTGTTGAAGAAATTAGGGATGGGGGAAGGAGTGACAGAAAGAAAATCAAAGGAAAACGTCCCTCACTGAAGGTAACATGCCTTTTGCATTTTGATAACTCCATGTATAGCTGAATGGATTTTACACAAATTCGCCTTCAGGCAGAACCTGAGAAGAGAAAATTCTGTGAAAGTACTGGAAAACTGTGTACTGTAATGAAGTCTCCTACAGTTTAAACTTCAGTGTATTTGCATAAAATTAAAAATTAACACAACATATTTCCTCTTGCTCCATCTGAGCTAAAATGAAAGTTATCAAAAATAATATAAGCAGCATTTTCCCTTCCATTAATTGGACCTATGACAGTCAGAAAAAACAAAGATAAAGCTAAGCCACATGTGTATAATTCAAAACATGAGCAGATTCTTTAACTTATGCAAAACGTGTCAGGGAATACTTTGGTAAATAGCACCCCTGCACTCCCAGGAAACAACAGCAGAACCATTGCACAGCTACCTTTTCAAAGGGTGATGTGTCTTTGAACAACGGTCTATAGAAATTTGTTTTATAGATCTTGATTTAGGATCTACCATGTTATAGGCATGTCAGTCATATTTAATTATGGCTTTTCTTTCTTTAATTTTCTTCAGCAGTCATAAGAGGGAAGTTTATTAAAAAACAGGTTTCTATGTGTTCATAAATTCTTGGCATGCATGGGTTAATTATTTAAGTATCCTTATTAGGATTTGGAAATCTGAACTTTTGACTCAGACTGTGAATTTTGTCAAGTATGGTACAAGCAGAAGTCTGGACTGAATTTATGTGAAGTAAGTATTGGTAACTGAAGTAACTGGAGGGGGATAAAAGAGTTTTTTTTTCAGTTTCTTCACCAAAATAAGATGGAGTTTCTTCACA
The DNA here is from genome assembly GCA_013397375.1 of Toxostoma redivivum. Taxonomy (NCBI): domain Eukaryota; kingdom Metazoa; phylum Chordata; class Aves; order Passeriformes; family Mimidae; genus Toxostoma; species Toxostoma redivivum. Next base: position 265,130 of record VXBI01010438.1, read on the forward strand.
AGACAGAGTTTTGACATGGAAACCAAACCATTCCCTTGAATATCTTCTTGAATTTCTCTGGACATCACCTTGAATCCATATTGCTGTTGACACACAAGAGTTTGCTGATTGGGCAGTGTTCCTAGTCCATATGCAAGAACTAGATATTTATTCCCAGCACAAGTACCTTTGTTGTAACCATAAAGTAGACACAGCAGTTAAAACAGCTAATATAATATAGACATGATGGAAATTAAATCAACAATGTTAAAAATCAAAGACAAGATGATGTTATATACTTCTAAGCTGTGGGTTTTCTAAATACTACTGATACACTTGCCTCAAAATTTTATGCTCTAGTACAGAAAAACCTCAAGAACTATAAAAAATAAGGCAGTGTGCTTTCTACTGCTTGGAATAATCGAGCCCAGTGAGGATACTGGGAGAAGCATCTTGGTGATGCTTCAGTTGTTAGAAAAGTCTAGTGGCAACATAAGTTACTGCATATCAAATAAGAGGGGCTCAGAAAACCTTAGTGAACTGTAAAAGAAAAGTTGAATTCAGTCTTTCATTGAGCACATAAGTTAGCTTTTATCCAACAACTACTGAACTGTAGAAACTTGATTATATATCTGTTGAAGTTCGTACAGCTTTGACACTTTAAGGAAAATAACACAGGTAGGTCTATTGTTCTCACTCTGACTAATTGCAAGTTTAAAATTAGCCATTAATTAAAGAACACTTTAATGTCTTTCTGCAGTGGGAAGAGAATTTGTTCCTACAAAAATTCCCCTATTCATAGCTCTCTATATCAGCAAAGCTTCTTTCCTGGCCCCATGTTCTGTGTGGTAGGTCACAGAGGATAAAATTTTATAGTGAGGACACTGGCTTTAGCTCACAGAATCTTACAATACCACCACAGTGATTACCTTGTACCAGGGCAAATTGGTGACATTTTCTTTATTATGGATAACAAAGAGTCAGAGACCCTCCAAGAAAACCTCCTAGGAAATTTTATGCAGCCTGAAAATATTTGCTATTTGTAAAATTCTCCTAATATGGAGAGAAAAAAAATTAAAGTAATGTAAAACACAAGAAATTCCATGTTGTGCACAAATCAATCACTAATAAAGCTAAGATGCTGACATGCAAGGTCATAGCAGCTGTTCCAAGACTTGGCTAACCCCCAAGGTTGCCTTGACATTCCTCATGTTATTTTTAATTCTGGAAGTTAAGAGCAGATTTATTTATTTAATAGGAGACTCGATCTATTGCTCCAGAGCTACTTTAGTAGAAAGTACTGATATACATCAAAGGCCAATGCTTATGGATGGCTGAAAACTGTAAGGCAGGCAAAACAAAACAGACTGGAAGCTCACCAGGAGTTTTGAGATGTGCCTGTAAAGAACAACATACTTCTGTTGGCTGTAGATTTAGATGGAGGACGTGATTTCATCCAACATTTTCGTGGTTCATTTGCAACCAGGATGTTTATATAAAGTAAATAGCTGGAATTGGAAATTTGATTCTTTGCTTACCAGTAGTATCTCAAAACTGAACTGCATTTCAGGAGTTTAGCTCAGAACCTAACATACACACCTAGAATTTTACATTCCTATCTAAAATTCACTTACTATCTTTCTCCTAACCCTGATTATTGCCATTAATGTCTTTCACACAAATGCAAATGAAATAGAAAAAGGTTAGAAAATATTACGAAAATGTAAAATGCATTTCTAATGCAGATGATTTTTAAAAAGTGTGAAAGAAAACCATGTAAACCCACAAAAACCAGTATAATGATGGTAAATTCTAGCAGATATGAGATCACATCATAGCATATTTAGAAAGCAGTCTTTGGAATATTCAGCAGTTAGTCTTCAGAGTTATTAGACTTTAGGGATAGACCAACACTGTGTATCAACCTGACCTAGCAACTGGTTCAGCTCAAAAGGATCTGGAATGCAGTTATTGTACAAGATACTGACCTAAGGGAAAAAACAGGCAGCTCAATATCATTCCAGTATTTCTTTCCACTTCAGATTGAAGGTTCTCATTTTTTGTTACCTCTCTTCCTTCTTCAGTTTTTGCTTCAGGATGACTACAGAATTTTACTGCTCAAACTGCCAAGATTAAATTTAGTCAATAGAAAGAGTTTAAGAAAAGCAGACTCTTTGTTACAGAAAAAATGACATTAAATCAGGCACCTGCAAAAAGAGAACAGAAAATAAAGATTCAGACAACTACATTTATTTTCTTTTCATGCATTCTTGTCAAAAACTGCTGATAGTTGTGGCACCACTTTATCCTGCTTTCAATTGAACTGAAAATTCTGCTGTTCTTTTGCTTTGAAAGACAGTAGCCATTAGAAGGAGCAATTTCATTAACCAGATTTCTAGAGGAAGCTCCAAGAGAAGTTCAGCCTACATAGTAAGAAGCATGTTCATTTAGCACTTGCCATGTGCCACCAAAGCTGCTGAGGTTCAGATGTTGAGCATCAAACCCTCGGAGCAGATACTATAAATCAAAATGCACAGGGAAAAGGTAATTTATAGCTATCAATAAAGGCTTTGAGTCTCACTTATTCCTAACCATGCAATTGCAGGCTCAAGCCATGCGATTTCCAACCTGCCACAAAGTCTTGACATTTTGAGAGCATTTTCAGCTTTGGAAAGGTCAGAAGTCTGAAACAGCACCTTATTTCACAATAAATAGTTAATAGTTAGCGGGCCCTGTATGTGTCTGCATACTTCTTAATTAAAACCAATAGTGTTGTGGATATCTCAATGGGTTTTATTCTTTTGACAGAAATACTCACCTAATCTTTTCCCCAGAGAAAAAACTGTTTGTCAAAAATATACTTTGCAATTAGGGAATTCAAAACACATTTTTTCTAGTTCAGAAATTCACATTTTATTAATTCTTAAGCACTAGAATCTTTTTCATAATGGCATACCATTGTTAATCAAAAGGTCTCCTCTGTATTTCTTGGAATAAAGCCAAAGCAAAATCACATTATGCCTGAAGGGGAATGCAAATGATCTCTCCTGCTTATTGCTGATCTCACTTCAATTTTTTTTAATGAATATTTGAATTTTCTCTCTTAAATTAAATTAAAATTCTGTCTTTTATATATACACCTACCATTCCACTGCCCTCTGCTGGAGGGAATATATTCTATAGCAAATTTATGGAAAAGTAATCTGTGGTTGACGAGGGGCTGGTGTTTCTGGACCCAAAAATGCAATGTTGCTCTCTTGGTGAAACCTGCAAGCAGTTGGCCGGTACATCCACGGGCAGATGTTTGATTATTATCCGTCTCCAGCACAAATAAACATTCCATTCAAAAAAGTAAAAACACCAAGTTAAGAAAACATGAAGACAGCACAATTAAGGACCCAAAAATTAGGAAATGCCTGAGGTAAAGTTTCATGTGAAAATGTGTCTCTTATTCCATATATATATGCATTTACCATGCAGATTTTGTTTTTATGGAGGAAAACCTAATTACTTTTCTATATAGTTTACGTAGCTTTTGCAGTGTGGTTAGTCATAGGTAAGGATTTGTCTGAACCTATTGGCTATATTAACCTCCCCAAAATAATGTCAGGTGGTTTTCTGCTTTGAAACCAGCTGATCTATAAACATAAGGTGCAAACCAAATTAGTTCATGAACAGGCTGAACACACAAAGTCAATCAGGATTGTTTGAAAAATCTTTAATCAATAAATTACTTTCCAGAATAATACATAAGGGTACCACTATCTACTGAGTCAAATAACTATTCAAAACTAGTATTTTGCATAAGCAAAGGGCCACTAAATCAGGACTTGCCTCATTTCAGGCAGCTAGGTGGTTATGAAGCGATCACTCATTCAAACAAAACATTAAATGAAAATGAGCAGACCTCTTTAATGCACTGTCACTGGCAAAAAGCAATCAATATGATGATTTAACATTTGTCTTGCTGCATTACAAAATTTGTCCATGTTTTTCACTGGCACAGTTTCTCACTGGAAACTACTTCAGGTCAAATGCTGGTAAAAGTGATTGGAAAAAAACCAGCATACAGAAAGTCTCCCTATATTCTTTCTTCTGTTTTCTATTTAGTTTGCAGTGACAGATCTGCAAACCACTTTTCCTGTTCTGAATTCCTACAATGAACAGAGGGAAAAAATGAGAATCAAAAATCTTACTTGTTTCAATTTGAGCTATTCTCACTAACTCAGATTCATTTACAGTTTAAGAATGAAAAATTATATGAGCACTTCTACATTTAAAGTACTACATATCCTGTAAGTGATGTGGTTTTAAAATCAATTTTTAAAATAATTTGCTTTTATTTCAGCTGAACTTTTGGTATAGGACAGCCAAATTTTGTTACAAGAAATATTTTTGCTTAAAATAATACCCAGCATACAATCCAGTCATTCAAATTTTCATCAGAAACTGGTATTGTTGTTCTCTTGCAGCTGCTTTTTGTCAGACTAAATTTTATTTTACAGAGCATTACAGTAACACAAGTAAGCCCCTCCTGGCTAGAGTTTGTTAGAGACTGGAGAAGTCCTTCTCTTGTATTTCCTTCAGGCAGCACAATGTTCAGCAAGTCCCTTGGATCCAAATGGATGTGGTGGGGAAATCTAATTAAATGTTTTGGTTTTTTTTTTTCTGGGGATGATGATTTCATGCTGCTCTGGAGCAGAAATGCTAAAAAAGCCATGTTAGACCCGGCTGTGTTTTGCTGCTGGAAAGTCAGGGAACAGAGAGTGCAAGCACAACAGGCTCCCAGACCTCGGGCAGGGGGATGTGTGACCTGGCATCACCAGCACAGTCGGGCAGTGAAATTTCTCCACTTGAAGGCTTCATTCACAGACCTTGAAGTCTTTTCCCTATAATTGAAACCCCTGAAGGAAAGCAAAACCAATCCCCACTTGTGTTGCTGAGGGAAATTCGTGATTTGTGTGTGTCTGTTTGAGAGATGCTTACCCATTCTTCCAGATCCTAAGGCTTTCCAGCAAACGAGCCACCAAGCTGCTCCCCACTGGTTCAGGCAGGAACATCTCCTGGTAGAAGAACATATTTTCCTCTCCCTGCAGCTGAAACTTTGCCCATCTTCATCTAGTGGAATCTCTCACTGTAATACAGAGATTATTCCCTGTGTATTTAAATACATAGGAAAAAGGAATTTCTGTAGAAGTACAGAATGACCTCATGCCTGTATCATTTTTCCCACCAGCCTATTTTGGAGAAAAAGACAGGATCCTGATGTGTGCAGCTCAAAGCTGCCTAACCTACAAGACTGATGGTCTCTTGGGGTTCCTCTCTTGGTTCTCAACACAGGGTAAAAATAATCAAGAAGACCATGAATGTTTTGTGTAATATCACCTTTGAAAATAAATGCATGTGATTTTACCTTCATCAGTGATATCCTCATCAATTTGTTGACATCATGGAATGCAGTGGAGTCTGGTGACAACTGCTAAAATGAAAAAATCTCGATCTTAACTCTAAACAAAATTCCTTATGTTACCTTGTGTGTGTACAGAACTACCATGAAAATGAAGTTTAAAAACAAAACAGAAAAACCAAACAAAACCTCAGGCTAACTAGAAGACACCGGGGGAAAGAATGATTTAAAAGGAGATTTTCATTTCCAGACTCAATTTAAATCTTTGCTGGCTAATGCCAGGCACAAAAATATTAACTGCTAGTCTTATAGCAGCACCTCACAACAGTGACACAGACAGGTGTGTCTGTAGTAAGATTTCTCACATTTCTGCCTTACAGTAGAAGAAAAATTATTTGTTTCTAGAAACTTTGAGAAAGACATAGTATTAATTTTATATAAATTTTTGCATCCTTATAAGTTGTTAAGGGGAGCTATGCTAAAGAATTTAGATTCAGTATTACAATATTTTGTTCTGTGGTCATGGTGGGGGAGAACAGAATAAATTGTTCAGTCTTCTGTCATGAAAATTTTCTCAGAAGCTCCTCTTGGTTCATTGCTTATATATTCTAATGATAAACATTGAAATTATAGCATTCATGAGACTATATGCAAAAAAATAATCTCTCTTCACCTGTAGTTTGAACTGGTCAAAGGAAGGTTCTGAATCCTAAATCAAAACTCTTCCAGTTGACTTGGAAGCTCATACATGCAGCAGAGCACCAGGCTGGTGAGCTCTTTGCAGCCTGTGTTGCTAAGGAGACAAGGAACTAGTTTTGGAAAGCAATGTTTAGTTCATTTATATAACAAGGAGTTGCAGGTTTCAGTGCTGCAAGTGTACGGATTTCTGCAGGAATATATATCGGATGTTTGAGAGGGCTGTTTTTTTCCACCAGAAAACCCTCCAAAAACAACAACAAAAAAAACCAAACCCAAACCAGACCAAACCAAACAAACAAACAAAAAAAGAAACAACAAAAAAACCAAACCAAAAACCAAAAACCAAAAACCCAACCAAATAAAAAATACCAAAAAAACCACCAAAAAAAATTCCTCCCCAAAAGACCCCAAAAACCCAACCAAACAAACCCAGAAAAACATATACAGGAGAAGAAGTGAAGACACCATTAAGAGAATTTTTAAAAATTTATATTAATTTATTTTTGTTCTCACACTACTTGGGTAATCAGTAACATTGAAGGAGTCAAAAGATTCTGAATACAAGAACTGACTTAATCTCAGTGAGGACAAAACACTGCCTGAAGGTTGCACACTGCTCCAGACCCACACATGTGGCCAGCCAAGAGCTGAGAGGCAGCAGCCATTTGTCCAGAGAGGATTCTGAGCCAGGAAGATGCCTCCTTCCTCACTCAGCAAGTGAACTGGGGTACAACTGACTGGGACAGAATAGTTGCAACCCAGTGTTGTCAGGCTGAACTATTTTCTTGTCTATCCCCAATGTGCAAGTGCATTTGATGACCAGGGATTTTCAAGGAAACTATTTTTTTTCTAAAGCATTTACTCTTACTCTGATTCAACTTCATCATGTTTTTTCATTTCAGCTGCCCATTTTGATGGTATATTTAAATGGCTATACTTCTCCCTTTTGGTTGAAAGGAGTTGTAGAGTATTTTAGGTTATATTTGTTAATTTCCTAATAAATAAATTTAAAAATCCCTAGCATAGCAATAATATCTATTTCATTTAGTAATTTCAGCATGAAGTAATAAGACAATGACATTGAAACATATTTTTCTAATATGTTTGAAACTTTAAACAGAAACATACTTTTAAAAGTTTTCACTTGTACCACCAATCAGTTTTGTAGTTAAATTGAGACCTTTGTTAAAATACTTACGGAGGAGAAGTTAATTCAGAGAAATTAGTTTTTCATTTAATTCAAAAAATTACTGGCATTGTGGGACTACAAAACTGCTGGTCTAAAAGCTTTTGCGAGTACTTCTTTCATATTGGAATGTACTAGCTGTCATGTTAATAAAGCCATTATAGAAATAAATGAGATCAGTTCAATTTATTCACTTCTTTATAGAGGTACACAAGATTCTGTCTAACTATAGGAAACAAATATTTTCTTAAAATTGGCCAGCAAAGTTAAAATTAGTGACAACATATGTCCAGCTTCACACGTTTCGGAAAAACAGACATTATTTTCTGGTTCCTAAAATCCAGATTTGCTAACAAAATAAATCAGTCCTTCTATCAATTTCTGCATTTGCAGAATAAGATACTTCTACTATATTAATTCTTGGTATTTAAATACCCTCATGAAGGCAGGAGTCGGATACTGTAGAAGGGCATTCAAAATGACAAAATCTGAATCAAAGAATTTACAGACTAGCAGAGAGTATCACGGACAAACACCAGAAGAACAATTTCCCTAGCATGTTATTCATCCAATGAAAGGAATAGGAAATCCTCGGGCTTTATAATCGTCAGGTGATTTAAAATGATTAGAAGTTGTTCCAATGCACATTGCTAGTTCTGTTAAAGGAGTTGACCACAATAGAAAACCCGTGTAAAATAAGCTCATACAACTAATAACACCTTGTTGAGGACCACTAGTGTTGTAAGAAACCTAAATTGGATGGTTTTTATTTAATAATAAGCTCTGTACACTGTGAACCAAAGAAAAATATATTTAGATATGTGATTAGATGTCCTGTATGCTGAAAGGTATTTCCCTGAACTGGTGAAATAGTAGTGGACAAAGCTCAACCTCTATATAGCACAATAAGGTCTCCTTAAATCCAAGTTGTTATTAAGAAGCATCTAACTTTGGAACTCTTTGCTCCTCTAGTTCTGTGGCTACAAATGATAGATTGTTTCCAGTTTAATGCACGAATCTAGATTTATATTCTGTTACCCTAAAGAGGTTGCATTGGTGGCAATCAAGAAGAAGGCTCTGTATTTACCTCATTGTGGCTGCTGTACTCTAAGTAAAATTGAAACTTCTGGAAAGGAGAAGGAAGGAGGGAATTCCTTGTTTTCTCAAGCGCAAGCTCAGCTCTGCAGAACTTTTGAAATGCAAATGGAAAAGACAACAAGAGAAGCAGTGAACAGCATGAGTATGGACTGGGATATTCCCGAGAGCATGCAGCTACCTGCCTACAGCATTGCCTACAGATTTACAGCTGAAGTCTGGAGGAAATAGACCAGAGAACAATTCCTAGGAATGGGGAGAAGGCTTCAGTTTTTATTTCAACCCATGAAGTCGCTGGCAGCTGCTGATTTTAGTAGAATCCAGAGAAAGGACTGACATCCTGCAAGAAACATTGGTTGGAGTTGATTTTTTTCATGCTTCTATTATCCAGTGTCCTGATGTTCCCTACTTCCTGAGCCACCTTCTCCAACTGTGTTTACTTTTGTGCTAATGGTGCAAGTAATAATAGAATTGGGAGATTTTGTAGCTTACATAAAAGTAAGTATGACAGGAAGACAGCAGAGTGGCTCTGTTTCTAGATTTTAGCAAATTCAGTGTTGAGACAGGAAAGAGGTATAAGTACCAGATAATCCCAGGCTGGACTATCAGGACACAGACATACACAGTGTTGTGCTAACACATTTGTTATTAAGCTGCTTTTAGGATTGTGTTTAGAGGAATAGGAAATGATGATGCTAAGCAGTTCAAAGGGCAGCTGCATCAAACAGCAGGTATCAGAGACTCTGTGGACAACTGGCTACCATCAAAAGGCTTGAAATATGAAATTCTTATAACTAGCTCATCTGTACAGAGCTCAAAACCATATTTAGTGTCACAAATAGCAATGTTGTTGTGGCTGAATGGATCTTGGAGACAGTTCTTGAAAATCAAATATTTTCCACCAGAATTTCTCAGCTGCCCAATATTTAGTATCTGTGCATGATCAAGAAATTAGGTTTACACACATTCTATTCCACCTAAACTTAAAAAATGTCAAACATTTGTTTCCTAGGAGAAAAATTATAAAAGGTGAAATTATAAAAGGTTTGATTGTTTTTTTTATTAACTCTTTTTAACTTTCACCAACTACTCAATTATTTTTGTTTCAATCAGACCATAGACAAAACTACTAAATTAAGGATTTTCAGTTTGACGTGACTGAATTTAAATTAATCTGTTTGTGTCAAGCAAGAGAACAAGGTGGGACATTTGATCTGAATTATCAAGTGAATCAAAAAATCCTGTGCAACAGATGTTAATGAACATGCACAACACTTTCATAGATTTCTGAAGTAAACTGTAAGGAAAGACATTTGATTCCTGCTGTTCAAGCTGACCTTTATTTTGGTGGTCATTGGAATCAGATCACTTGTGGCTTCAGTCTAGCATAGTCTTTCATCCTAATGAGTATAGTAGCAAACCCTAATCAGAGTAGTAATACACTCCCAGCTATGTACTAAGTTCTGTCTTGAAAGGCCAGAGGACCTAAGAAAAACTAGAATTCACCTATTTTGCATTCCTGATGGCAGATGATTTCAGCAATAGTGGTAATGAGATAGACCTGTGAAAGAAAAAAAAATTACTCAACAATTGAAAAATGAGACCAGAACTTGTTACCAGGGCATTTTTCAGGAGGTCGATTACATAATCTTTCTGATAATTCATTAACATTGCCTAATTCTAAAGTTTTCTTCTGTTTTCCAAAACCATGAGACTTAATAGGTTGTTTTCAGAAAAATCATGAAGATTCAGGTTGAAATTTTCAACATGTTCCTTAATTTTAAAAACTAGCACATTGATGATCTGAGATGCACCTGCAGCTATATATTGTCTTTCTGCCACTAAACCTGAATACTTGCTCATTGCACTTCCAAGCTTGTCGTTATACCCTGCTGAAAGTTATATTTCAGATTATCACAGGAGGAAGGCTGTTGCCTGCACAAACAGTTTTACTGGATTAGTTACTCTCTAGAGAACTGGTTTTCTTTGAATTTTTGCCCAGAGCCAGGCTTTTCACCACAAAGATTAGAAGCAAAAACTAAAGTTTAATCAAGGAAAGTTCTTCAAGACTGGAAACTTAAAGAAGTGAACGAAACAAAAAAACCCAATTACAGATTGTACCGAGCAGTATTACACAATAAGCCTTGAGGGATTATGTAAAGCATTCTTACTCAAGGAACAGCTTCAGCTCATACCACTTCATGCCCATCCTTGCTTCTGCTTAGTATGGATTAGAACTAGTTTGAAGACCTGAGCAGTTCCCACACTGCTAGAGTTCATCAAATTCTTTTGTGACTTATTTTCACCCTTTACTCAGAACAGAACCTTATCTCCCTTTCTCTTATCTTCTCTGCTGATGTTACTGTGTAGGAATACAGTTTCTGGATCTCCACAATAATGAGTGTTTTGACTCCTGTCCCCCCACTCTGTCTTTCAGAAGAAGCTATAACAGGAGTTTTACCTTTAGATAATTAGTGAGTATCTGAAGAACATGGGATCACCCACAGTGTTAATGCATATGGATGAGTATCGAAGGAGTAGGAAAACTTTATTTCAATGACTGTGGTTCTTCTGCATTCTTCTTCAGAGTTCTATCCAAGCTTCCCCTGCAGGTGCTCCTGTGGTTGAAGGGAATTGCCCTCTCATCTACCTGGAAAAAGAAGAAGAATGAAGGTGCAAGAGCAGTTTTCTAAGTCAGATTAGAAGACCTGACGTCCTCAGAGTTGAGGTCATAAGTCTTCTCCAGAACTGACAACAAAGATGGATTAGTAGTCAGCGTGAGTGCCAAAGCCTCTTAACAGTTTGAAAGTCTATTGACTCTCCAGATTCAAAAGAAAACTGTGTCTAGATTAGAAATTCTTATGCATGTACAGATCACAGTTTGTACCCAGGAATTAAAAGAACAGCGACTTCTGTTCTAAACCTAACCTTGCATCTATGGCTAAAATATGCTTGCCAAAAGATGGTGATGATGAAAGATGAAACTAGCTGCAGAAACTGGCAAGGTCATGATAGAAATCCAGACATGAAATATTACTTAACATTAATGGATATTTCAGATTAGCATAAGCAAAAAGGGCACAAGAGGTGCTATGAGGTAAGAGCAGAGTGCAACCTTCATATTGCTTTACAGAGATGGACACATCAGTAGGAAACAGAACAAAACAAAAGAACTCCACCTCAAAACCCATGAATGAAATAATACGAAAAGCATTTTGTTTTGGCAAAAAGACATAATATAGAAAGAGTCTTGTTTTGTCAAAAATGCTCTTCTCCACTGTCTAAGTGTTCTGATTCAGCTGAGTAGCTTGGATGATGCAAGGGACACAGGCATGTGCACAAAGAAGAGCACCTTCCAGGCATATCCAAGGCAAAACAGGGTCTGACTTAAGCACCTGCAAACTAAAAACACATCATAACATGAATACACATGTAGAAAACACTCAACAGAGAATTGCCTTCCTTTGCATGTTTCATCTGAGAACAGATGGAACATTTCCAATTTGACTTCCAAAACTAATTTTTAGCACAAGTTAGACTTTTAAGTGCTACTCTGTACTAAACACGATACTTGTATTTTATAAAGTTATCTCTGTAAGTAAATGTTGTTGGCTATATTTTTGCTCCAATAGGATTTAAAGCTTTACTAGTTCAGATTCCCATCAGTAAATTCAGCAGGCATTATGACACAACTAAATCCATTCTCCTTTTAAATATTCAAAGCAAGGAGAAGGTTGAGAGCAGCTCATGGCACAGATCAAAACCCACAAATTAAGTAACTGAATGAGAAAAATAGGAGGCATTTGGCAAAAATTTTCTTTCACAATAAATCACACAGAAACTTGATTTCATTTTTGAAGCAAACATTCAAAGGTTTCAAAATCTAGGCTTTTCAAAACTATAAAGAGGTCTTGGAACAGGTTTGTTCAATCATTTGGAGCCAATACTTAATATGACAAATGCTGTAAGGCAAAGCTGGAAGACTCCAAGCTCCAGGTAAGAGTTAAAAGAGCAAAACTGCTTTTGTTTAGTTTTTTGTTGCAATTGCCATTCACGGTATATAATTTTTTTTTGTCTAAGAAAATCTTCAAGTATTTTTAAATTTAGAAGCAAATTCCTACAAATTTCATTTCCTACAAACTGCTCTTTTCAGTGTAGTCTTATCTCCCTTTGCAAAAATATAACAGCCGTGAAATAACTCACATACAATGAAGCAATGAACTTAGACCTGAGAAATATGAACAGCAGAGGAGAGAGCTGTGACTGACTGTATATACAGCTATAAATACTATAAATACAGTGACTGTTGTGGAGAAGAGGCAAAAATGTTTGTAGTGTACAATGTATGGGTGTTGAAAAGTAAACAAAGGTAATATGCATTGCTGCTTTGCTTGATTTCCTCTTTTTTTCCACTTATACCCCATCCAAACACAAGCACATTCTGTCCCAAAGAACTCAAAAGTGTTTTAAGTGTTATGATTCGCACTGTCTGGTTGCCAGAACTGTCCGGAGTTGTGCACTCAACTCAATAGCTTTTATTTACCAGAAACACAACCATCTATATCTATTCTACTGAATTCTTTCAAATATCAGGTTCTGTGGACCCAGCTGGGTAACAACAGCTACAGAAATTTTTTTCCATATTACTGTTTGGTTTACCCCAAATGTAATCTGTAACTCTGGACAAAACATGTTATAACACTGTGCAATTTGGCAACAAAATAATGAATTACTAAAGCTTGAATTTGTGGGCTAAATCAACAGAAATAAATAAGCCCAGCAAAACAGCCTGCAAGAAAATTCAGAGTCCATTTGGATAGTAGGAGTTGAGCCAAAAGGAAGGGATTAAGCACTTCTTCTTTGAATAATTGCGTTGTCTGGCAATCCATTAAATCTTTTTGTACTATGTGCATGTGAAACTTATCATAATGAGGTTTGAGCCCAGGCCAGAATTTCATAGGTATTTCAAAGAATAAATATTTAATTTTATTTAATTTAATGAATCATTTTGCAGCAACGAACAGCAGAAAGTAAGTGAATTGGCCTCTCGATATCTTCAAATTATAACTGAGTGTTTCTTTAAGAATACATATTTTACCATAGAACCATCTTGTTACTGGAGTTAGAGAATGAAATAGTATGTCTTATGCAGGAAGTCAAGCAAGACAACTTAGTGGCACTGACTGGTCTAAAAAAATTCTCAAATTCAGGTTGGAATAATACCTATGGGCTGCGTTTTAGGAAAAGGCAGTAATTGTTGTGTTGGCTGCTATAATGTGAACACTAGAAAACCATCTTTGTATTTGCTCTCATGTCTTGTGAGATAAGCCAGTGATTACAGGCAAAACCTAAATACCCACTACTTCTAAAAATGTATACAGTTCTCCATCATCCTTAGAAAATTAATGACTCTTTTGTTTTGTTTTTTTTGGAATGGTATACACTCTCTCCTTGACTTAATGCTGCTATTTAGGTAGCATTATCCATTCACCTGGAATCAGTAAGAACTAATCAAAAACAGTGAAAAAGAAAGTAAGGGCTTCAGAAATGTGAGTTAATATCAAATATCAGAAGATCCTGCAAGTCCTCAGCAATATCTTCTTGAGAATGTTGGTGATCTTGACTCCATCCCTCCTTTAGTCAAAAGGACATACCTTGAGTGACAGAGGGAAGGCCAGGGAAAGCATGACCAGCAGCCTGCTTCCAGCTCTAGTGAGCTGTGGTGGGAATGAGCATTTGCATTCCAGTACAGCTTGTCTGCTGCAGCCTCCAAACGGAGTGGCTATACAAGGCACAGTCGCACAGCATCGGTTTTGTACTCTGCCACTCTCCAGGAGGGTTAATAAAGTCCTGAACGAAAATTAAACCAAAATAAGGAGAAGTTTTCATGCTTCAGGGAGAACCGAAATAATGAACGATATGGTATGCTTTGCTAGGACCACACAAGCAGGGAGAACAGCTGGTGAAATAAAGGAGATGGGGCTGAGAGGATACAAATCTTCTGCTAAGGAAACAAGTGTGCATATTTGTTTTGGGAAACAAGATTTCACAGAATCAGCTATCAAACTCACTCAATCCAAATACCTCATTTCTGACCTTGCATTTGCTGATTTATTGCCACTGATAACCAGAAACAGAGTCCTCATCTGCAGCTTCAGGGTTTTTCCCTAAGAATTCTTGGCCAGAAAGCAATGACGCTTCAACAAAATGTAGGCCCAAGTTTCTAAGTGCCCCTCTGCAGTAGATCACTCCAGAGGAATAACCTGATTCAAGGATTCCTTCAGGGTAAATCACACAGCTCAAAAATCACCATAGGCTTAGATGAGAATCATGATTAACAGCAACCCAGTGTCATTTGGCACTGCCCTTGTCATATCCCCATTGTAGCTTCAGTGATTAATAGGATGTGCAACTCTATGATCACACTGTAAACTATAGAACACTTCTTACATATCAGAGATTCACACAAGCATCAAGGCTGGAACAGGCCTTCAAATCTAATCCAACCATCAACCCAGAACCACCATAATCACCCCTACACCATATCCTCAAAAGCCACATCCAGGCACCTCTTGAATACTTACAGAGACAGTGAGACAATATCTCCCTGGACAACTAATTCCTAACCACCCTTTCAGTGGTTTTCTTTCTCAAATACCTAATCCGGACCTCCCCTGAAAAATGTGGGGATTTTTTATTTGTGTTTTGATAATTCATCAAAAATTTTTGAAGGTTCAAACAGGTTTACTTGAACTGTGTTTTTTCTGCCTTGTTGCTTGTTCTGCCAAAACTAATGTCAGTTCACTTCAGATGGTGAAGAAGGATGGTTAAAAATTCATAACAATAGAAATAATGCCAGAAGAATGTGCTTGTGAAGTAGGAGTGGCTACCCTCACAGAAGCACAGGCAATTCATACAAAGCTGTCAGGGGTTGTTCCAGTGAGACAGAAACTCTCATTTGATACTTCCTTTCCAGCTCAGAGGAGTCTGCCTTAGCTGCATTACATTAGAAAAAAACCCAAGAGGAGAGTGCAGCAGGTTGGGTAGCTTGGCAAACGCCGAGAAGAGCGTGCGCATGCACACACTTTTGTGCACGTGTGTGATGGGCACGTGCGTGCAAGTCCCTGGGTGGATGTCTTTTCTTCCACCAAATTGCTGAAGTGGAGTGAAAGGGCACTGCCCACGCTCCCCTCCCAGGACTTGACCCGGTGGCAAGGGCCTTGCATTCCTCAGCTGAGAAGTGTGTCTGTTTGCCTGAGCTGAACCAGATGAAAGCAGCACTACAAGGCTCTAGCTTTGCCTCAGGCCCTCGCTTTTGAAAGAGCCAACCCTGCTGTTTCTCTTTGGGGCTTATTTCTGGTTTGAGAAGAATTGGCTGAAAGGAAAACCTTCAATTTTTCATTTGCCTTTGTAGCTTAGTAAGGAGACAACATGTATTTTTCATTTGAAAGTTCATTTATTTTAAATACGGCAAGAGTTTGAATTTTATGCTTGAAAATCACAATCAAATCCCCCAAGACAAATTGATGCTTTCATAAACTGGAACATGTTTAGAGTAAGACAGCTTTGTACAATTTCATTTATAAGCAAGAACAGGTTTTAGAAAACTTCTGGTCCTGTAATTCAGTTGCTTTGGAGAGTAGCATTAGGCAGTGGCATTCCTAGTGGTATCACTGACCAGCTACTTGGGCAAGTCCTCTCACTTCATTGTGTATCCAGCTTCCAATAATTATGCCTTTCTCTTGGAAGCTATATTGTGGATTGGGCAGCACGGGCACTTCCTCATATATATATTTTGTACAATGTTCAGCATGGTTAGTTTAAACATATCAGTGCTTTTGTACTAAATGTTAATACAGGTTATCTGAAGAGGCTATCACTGAAATACTGAACATACTGGAATCTTTCTAGATATGATCACCCTCTCATGAAGAAATCTCTCACCTGAAAGCCAGATGTCAGGTCTCATGAATGGAGTATGAGACTCTCTCACTGTCTCCCAGTATTACTCTCCCCACCAGACCTACATGTTACCATTATGCTGTGCAGTTCTGAAGCATCTCTGGCATATTCTGACTGCCATCTGCTAGACACTCTTGGCAACCTGTTAAGTAGATGCATTTAGTATTTTAGGTCATGACAGGGGGAAGCCAGCAAGGCGATGTGCAGCCCTTCCCCTATTACTTGTTTTGTTACTTTTGTTACATGATCTAATGATGCTCTGATGCAATTTCTAAGTTTTGTAAAGCAGAGCTGCCAATACACAACATATTAAGAGACAATTGTGAGAGAGATTAACAGAGCTCTCCACATACAGAAAAGCGTACCACAATGTTGAGTTTTTCTCTATGTATTTTTTTCCTATAAGAGTAGATTATAAACACTTTCAAAATGCCCAAAATACTCAAAGTTTGATTAGAATCATAGTTCTGTAGAACACCTTGTGTTGGAATAGACCTTAAAGATCATCTAGTTCTATTCCCCAGCCACAGTTTGGGATACCTTTCACTAGACCAGGCTGCTCAAGTCCTGGCCTTGAACACTTCCAGGGATAGGGCATCCATGGCTTCTCTGGGTAATCTCTTCCAGTGCCTCACCCCCTTCAAAGTAAAGAATTTCAGCCTAATATTTAACCTATACTTACCCTCTTTCAATTTGGAGACATTCCCCCTTGTCCTGTCTCCACATGACAGTGACAGAGGGACAGTAAAATGTCCCTCTCTAGCTCTCTTTTAGGCCCTCTTCAGGTATTGAAAGGTCACAATTAGGTGCTTATATTTTTCACCAATATGAACACAAAGTTTTTTTCATTTAACCTGTATTTTATTCATCACAATCTCAGCTCATTCTAAAGTTAATCCTCTGTTTCTGAGACCAGATGGATTTTTTTTTTAAAACCTTGGAAGAAACCAAGGCTGAGTCAAATGGTTTCAGTGGCTTTTTGTTCTTTTCTAGTGTTGTCTGGAAGCAATTTTCTCAAGCTTTGTAATTTATTTGTCATCTTCCTCAAAATCCCCACGCAAGAAAGAATGAGAGCCTTTCTTTGGTATTAAAAACAAACAGAAGAAACCTTGACATTAGATTTTTATACATATTGTTCATATCCAGAGTGTAATAAATAGGTGTTTTTAGTACCAGTGGCGGTGATCTTGAGGAAAATAAGTTTTGACTGAAATCTTGTATTCTGGAGAACAGAAGTGATAGTTTGGGTCTCCAGGGATTCAGTCACACATTACCTACTAAAATGCAAGCAACCACATATTTTTCTGTTATAAAGTCTGACATATAAAAGCAGAATATGTATCCCAACCTTTAACCTGGTATTTAAATGTTGCTTCTATACTCTGAAACCAACAAAGAAACTGCAATAAAAATAAAATCCAACAACATTTTCATTTTTTACAAATACCATTTTCTTATGTTTTGTTTTTTTCACAGTCTGGGTAAAGAGGTTGATGTCCTCATGAACATAAGAAAACACACAAGAAAATTAAATTTTTATACTCTGGGGCCAAAAAAAGAGACAGAAAAAACTAAATTCAAAGCAGAAAGGTCCTGAAAGAGAAATCTTATCTTTATTTGTTCTTTTTCTTTTTTCATTTTTCACTCGCTCTTTTTTACTATTTCCTTGATCCAGCTCAAATGCTTCCACTGTGCAGAGCTGTGGCAGTATGATAGGGGGCATAAAACCAAAATTTGTAGATTCCAATTCATTCTTGCAAAATAATCCATATCTTTAGCTGCATCTGGAAACTCACATGGGCATTTGTGAGAATTCATTTTGGTCTGTATGCTGCCAAAATGCAGTGGTTAAGTGTCAGGTGTGACATTCTGTACCAGCTGTGTGTTCTGGATTGATTTAAATTCAAAGGCTCATAATATGTGCAAACAATTGATCTCAAAATGGAAAAAGCCCTGTCTGTGGTCAAAGTAGACCAAAGCCATTTGTAAGCCAAAGATGGGAATAACTTTCCCCAGCAATACTGGAATGTGATTATTTTACAGCAGCCTGGCCTCAACACTGGAGTATTTGGTAAACATAAGTTATGAAAAACAGAAACATTGAGTAAGAAGAACAAGTAGAGTCACTACATGTACACAATTACCTCCTACAGCTGACCAAGATCAGCTCAGGATGACTGGACTGAATGCCAGTCAATTAGCTAATATCCATGCACAAGGATGGATACAATCACTCTCAAACACTACAAACAAATATTGGCATTGAACTAATATATTGTTATATTAAATTCCAGAAAAATTCTAAATAAAACAATTCTGATTTATATGATTGGATCCAATAATGTGAAATATTCTCCATGTATTATAATAATCATAATCTTCAGACAGTTTGTTGCATCATAATGTCTTTCTCATGAAAAGCATAAATCAGCAACAAGCTGCATCTGGTAATAACTAGTGGAACTAGTGGAAGGTGACCCTGCCCATGGCAGGGAAGTTAAAATTTAATTGTCTTTAAGGGTCCTTTAAACCCAAACCATTAGTTTCTATGAAACTAATGAAAATTCTACTGAATACACAATCCCAAGATGTATCCAGAGACATATTTTTAAGAAAATATCAAGTGGTCCATGAAAGCCTTCACCTAGAAAGTTGTGTGCAGTTCTTCTCACTTCCCCCCGCCCCAAAAACCATGGGTATTCTCGAATTTTCTTCCATTACTCAAACAAGTATATTCTTGTCTCTCACCAGAAAGTAATTTTTATAACTGAAATTTAGGTGGAATTATAATGTTAGTTTTACATATCTGACAGCATAAAAGCATATCAATCTCTTGCTGCTGCATGTCATGTAGTCCTTTTCATGGAGGAATCAAAAAGTGGTTACAATGTCTGCCTACACTACTCCTACTGGGATCCTCTTTTAGAGTCTTCTACCTCTGTTGGTTAGAAATTCTATTCTAATCTCCCACCTAAGATTTTTATAACAAGTGTAATAGGTATTCTCTTTCTGGCAAAATGCACCACCCCAATGCATTTATAGAGAAAACCTATTATTTCTTCTCAGTCTTCACTTTGCTGGGGTATCCAAGCCAAGCCTTTTTTTTCTCATTCTGTCTAAGTCTCCCCATGTCTTTGATTGCCACTGAGGCCTCCTTTACATCTGTATTTCTCTTGAACAAATGCACCTGAAAAAATAAGGGAGTAGAACTGCACCCAGTTTTTTAGATGAAGGCTTCCACAGGCTATCTTTTCCAGAAGATACCTCTCTGGATATGTCTTGGGATGACGCTTCTCTTTTCTTCATAGCTACAAGTACAGAACTTGCAGTCCAATTAACTAACCTATGCTGATTTTTCTGTTCTACTTTCTTGTAATCATATACTGCATATGCATATGGCAGTAGTTATCCTCATTATTAGTAGTAAGATGAAATATTGTATCCATATAATGAATTTTATCTGTACATAAACTTGCATTTTGTTTCTTTATTACATTTAAGGTACATTTCTTATTCTTGAAGATAAACTGTAAAATCCTTATCTATCTGTATAAAAATTTCTCTTTTTCTACCTGGAGGAAATTTTTTACAATATTTTATTAATTTCTAAAAACTTAATTTTTGTTCATATAAAGTTCTGCATTTCCACCACTTTCTCCTACTCAAACAGAATTTTTCAGGGCATGAATTTCAGTCAGTAAAATCTTCACGTAAATAAGACAGTTTAACCTGATAAAATCTATAATTTGTCCTTGATCTCCTGAGTCTACTGTTCTTTGCTATTTATCTGAATATTTAGTTGAAATAATTCCTTGATGGAGAACTGCTGTGTCTGTGGGCCCTCCATTTTAACCATTTAACTTCTAGTGCCTGTTGTTTTAGTTTCCTTGAAAAGCCATTGTTTCATGTACGATGTTGGCTCATATCCCAGCAGCAAGTTTAAAATTAATCATTCTGGGTTTTTTAGGCTGATAACACATTCTCTTCTGCTTCAATGCTGATCATTGAATATTTCAAAATATGTGAATCCAATGAGGAGAGAAAGCAAGCAGCAATGAATAAGGAAGCAATAAAGCTTGCAATAATAGCATGTTTTGGAAAAGAAACACACCCATTTTGCATTCAGAGCAGAAGTCACTTGTGAGCAATCATAAGTAATTTTGTAGTGTAATTTGTTTATTCACAAAATGTCTTCTTGTATACAAGCTGTCAGGAACTATACATAGGCTTCAGCCAAAGGGCTACCACTCGTTAAAGAAGCAATTGTGCTTGGTTTCATTATTTGACACTCTTCCTAATCTACTCCAGATCTGACCTTCTCCAGACCCGGAGTTTTAAACTTGACAAACACTGCAGCCTCAGACACTTCATGGGAGAAGAGAAATTTCTTTTTTAAAGTTAAATTTCTTTTGTTAAATTTCTCTGTCATGTGAAATTACTTCCTAGATGTAATCATGAGAGAAAAGAAAAATATTTTACCAAGACAGAGTTTGTTCTGTTATGAACATTCATATATTTATTCAAGTATGTATACTAGCAAAGATGAATATTCTGTAAGGTTTAAATATTATAGTGCAAATACTACGTGCAAATACAGTAGACAAAGATCAAGAGACAATGGCTAAGTAAGTGTCTTTTCATCTGTAAAACATTGTTTTTATCTGAAAATACTTAAATTTGAGTCATTTTTCTGTGTTACAAAGTTTTGTAAGGAGAAAATTCAATACACTGCCTCTATTTTATCACATTCCACAACAAAAAATAATGAAGTGTTAAACTAACACAGCTGTCTGAAATCAGGTCATGGTAGGAGGTCTTAAGCTTATAGCAGCTTTCTAGCCTGTGAGACACTGTGCCAGAAATTCTAGATGTGGTTCTGCTGTGATCTGAAATTTAATTATGTTACTGTGGCAAAAGTACTTCTCACTCATTCAGCCACCCTTCTCACTCTAAGCTTCTTCTGCAGTAAACCAGATAACAGTCACACAGCAGTGATAACAAAGTGTTCTTGTTTTGATAGTGGCCCTTCCCATAATGATTTAAGGACTACATTAATTAGGGGCCATTTCCAGGAGTCTCCATTGAAGTATATTGTCCCCTTAGGATTTTTATTTTTAAGTTTCAGAAATCATTTATAACTGAATCTTGCTAAAATGTATGCCAAGGTATAAAGCAAAGAATTACTTTAGCAAAGTCTTTCCTTTAGATTATTTCTAACAATTATTATATATCAGAGCACTGCAGATTATACAGTACTGACAATGAAGTTAGGTCTTCAGACCAAATACAGTGAACTGTGTCAACATAGAATGAAAGTACAGAAATGCTCAACAAGGAGAGAAAAAATAAAACTAGTTTGAATTATTTTCCAGAGGAGTCACACAGCTTCCCTCTGGAAAACCACTCATATGTTTTACGGATGTTTTAAAAAGCCAGTCTCTCCAATGCACTGGAATTGTACAGTTTTATTAGAATGAACGTGTCTCTTGGCAGAATTTTTTATCCATGTATTTCAAGTGTTAAGAAAACTGTTGATAGTTTGATTTTTCCATGTTAAAGGTAGGAGGAGCACAGAGACATAGATCAATTAAACCTTCTCCCCATGCTCACAGAAGTCAGTTCTGAAGGTGGAGATCCAGTGTGCTCCGGTTGTGATAGAGGTGCTGAAAGTGGAGATAAAAGTTCTGTGCTCCAAGACTCTGCCTTGCTACCAAAAGCTGGATGGTCACAAGGTTTTTTCAATACTGTTTAGAAGATCCAGATAGACAAAGCTAGTATTGTAACAGTAGATCTAAAATGAATGGGGGAAAAATTGCTAGTCTAACACAGACACACCTTTTGACCACCTTCAAAGGAATGAAAACCATGGATATCAACACTGACCAGGAACTTTTCTCTCAGATATTTTTATTAAAATGTTGAAACGACAAATAGCCTAAAAGAAGTAAAAATACAAATAAAGTGAGGACAAAAACTGGAATCTTAGTCAGGACAGAAAACAATAATTACTGCACGATTAACAGTGTACTGAGATGGAAAGAAAAATGGTCACTGAATTACTCCAAGTTCTATGAACACTGCGTCCACACCCCTTCAGATCCTTCCCAAGCAAGACTACGTGGGGCAAAAACCCTCCTCATCATCTGAGGTTGTAAGAACCTTCATTTAGAACAGCATCAAAAGTTACACATCTTTTATTGCCACAGGAGAGTAAACATGAATAAAGAAAATGTAATCTGATAGGGACCATACTGAACAGGGTAAGTCCTCACGAAGCTGATACACAGTTCATAGCCAGCACACCTGTAGTTTGCAAAGCAAAATCTTTTACTGCATAGTTTCTCAGTTCCTGTGGTCCTTTGGATTCAGTATCTTTCACATGCTTGATACAAGTGTTACTCAGTTGCTTTGTTTATTGGCTCAGTAGTTTGGATGGGTGCAGTGAATTCTGTATCAGTTTCATGGAGACTTTTACCCTGTTGAGTATGGTTGGCTCCCATTATATTACATTTTCTTTATTCTACTGAATATGACAAATTTGGTAAATTTATTCAGTGTACTATGTCAACTCAATTATATGTTTCATCTCTTTCTTTGTGAGCTATATTTTTCTTGGAACATGTCATACAAAAGCTCAGTATTTTCACGCATACTTCTTGTATAACTTGCAATGTGTTATGCATCTCCAGCAAGTTAATCTGTAGCTTGCCACTTTCTTTCTCTGCTGTGAATGCATTTTATCATCTTTCCATCCAAAAAGGAACTAAATAAGTTTTTTATTAACAAGCCATTGTGCATTTTTAAACAGCTGTGAAGTCTGAATTAGAAGTCTCTATTTATTTTTTTTAAAGAAACTATTTATTAATGTCACTCTAGTGCCAAGACTACTTTCTTTTAATGTTATAATAACCAAACAAAAGTAGAGGACTGAGATAGTGAGGCAAGAGTTCTTATAATTGTGAAAAATTTAGGAGCCCAAAGGTTTACCCTCAATCTGAGGTCAGTAACTATTTCATCGAGAGTGCTCGAGAGCTTGAAGTCTGAAACACCACTTAAATTTGTCTATCACAAAGAATAAATTCCTTGCAATAATCTCAAATTTTTTTTACTATTTACCATTTTTGTCTGGAAATACCTGTGCTTCCTGAATTGGTCTAGAAGATGTCTTCAAGGAGGAAGATTAGCAGATCAACCAGTAATCTTGATTTTTCTCAGGCTGCTCAGATTACTGGACTGCTGCCTAAGCAGGGAAGGTGTTCTATCCAGACAGCAACATCTGATAGCAATTAGGTAAACCAAGTTCTTGTATGTGAAATTACACAGAGGTTACTACTGCTGATAAATAGATCTGCAGTAATTGCCTGGAGAGAGTTACCTTGTTGCCTTAAGCACAGTGTCCCTGTTAAGTGCACTGGGCATTTTCTACTTTTTAATATATGGACTGACACTAACAAAGAACTAAATAATTGTCAAAATGGAGCAGATCAAATTGATTATAAATTTAGCCAGAATTTATGACCTTAATGATTTTATTCAAATTTATTTTCTTTCCCTCATTGGTTCATACTTAACCTTTTTTCCCATTCGAAAAAAAAAAAAAAAGTTTAGCTGTTTCTTTCAGTATGGTTGAAGAAATGAAACTTTCTTTTTTTATTGAACACTTGCAAATGTTTCACTGATGAATTCCATTGCCTCCAAAACTTCAAACTTCAGAGCACAAAAACTTGGAAGAAGCAAAATAAATTAACCTGTTAGGGCAGCTCTGTCATCACAGCTATGCCACTTTGGGTACTGATGCTAGGTCAGAGCCACTGCTGTTACCCACTCCTCCCCGTGATGTGTACCCCTGGGAGACAACCTGCATTTCATAAGGGGACCCCATAATGCATTAAAAACGTCAGAAAAGGCTTTATATATACCATTTTTAATCAGAGATATTGCAGCACTTGCTGATTAAGTGATTGTGCAGTCTGAAAGCATGTGCAGCCCTGGCTCATGCTGCTCACGAGGTTTTGATATTGTTGGCTTGTGTAAAAGAGTGCCCTTGAGGAAGTACAGCATGTCCCACACAGCTGTAGTCCAATCTGATGGGATAAACTGGGGAATGCATATTGCCAAAGCACTTTATGAAAGTCAGTGCCTCTTCTATCTGGGTTTCTAAGAAAAGTAAAGTGCAAATGTATTTTCAGTTTTATTAAGGTTAGCAATTAATGATGACACCCACAAACTGATGGTGATGGCCAGAGTCCAGTGCAGCAAGCCCTCCCACTGGCAGAGCACCTAAGGGGAGGAATTCAGGGTCACATCCTTTGAGCTGGTAGAACTTGTGACATGCTTTGAGCAGGGCTTAAGAGGCAAAGCTTCACTTGCTGTACAGCTCACAACAAATGGAAATTGCATCCTCCAAAAAAACCCTTGGACCCTCATTAAAAACTCTAAATCTCAGTTCATTATTTTGCTGAATTCACAGTGGATAGAACTACAAGACATACCCATACCAGCCCCTGTAATGGGCACTGGTGAGGCCACATCTTAAATCCTGTGTCCAGTTCTGAGCCTTTCAGAACAGACTCTGAGGTGCTGGAGCATGTGAAGAGAAGGACAATGAAGCTGGTGAAGGGTCTGAAGCACAAATTCTGTGAAGAGCAGCTGAGGGAGCTGGGGTTGTTTGGCCTGGAGAAAAGGAGGGTCAAGGGTTACCTTATAACTCTCTACACCTGCCTGAAAAGAGGGTGTAGCCAGGTGGGGGTCAGCCTCTTCTCCCTGGTAACAAGTGGCAGGTCTCAAGGTGTGCCAGGGGAGGTTGAGGTTGGACATTTGGAAAAGTTTCTTCACTGATAGGATGGTCACACATTGGAACAGGCTGCCCAGAGAAATAGTGAAATCACAAGCTCTGGGAGTGTTCCAAAAATGTGTGGATATTGCATCTTGGGGCATGGTTTAGTGGTGGACATGGCAGCACCAAGTTAAAGGTGGGACTTGATGATCTAAGAGCTCGTTTCCAACTTCAATGATTCTGTGGATCTATGAAAGTTGCCTGCCTAAACCAGGCTCTTCTTGTCCCTGGAGAGCCTATTAGGGATTAACTTCCTCTAGAGGAAAGCTACCACCTATCCTGGCTCCTGTAGGGACTAAAGAGCTGCATGTGCTAGCATGAACAAGAACTTCATCAGCACCTTTTTGAAGGGTTTTGTGATTTCCTAAAAGGATCTCTCACACTATGAGAAAGATTTATAAATTTTGTCTGATGAATAATCAACATCTACTACCATCTCTAGCTTCCAAATAGTTTTTATAGAAATTTTGAAATTTTAATTTGGGGCCAGGGTTGTGGTAATGCACTCTTAAGTCCATCTTACCTTTCCAGGCAGTAGGAATAAACCATCATGGTGTATTCAATAACTGCAGTTATACTTCTCTGAAGGCCACTTTCTGATGTCCCCCACAGCCCTAACACCCCTGCCCTCTCAGCTAGCTGTCCCACAACTTCTCCCTTTTCTGCTTTACTTTTTTGGACCTCTGGACATCTCAGCTCACCACTTTAAGGCTACCTATAAAACACAATGGGGATAATTTAAACTCCACAGTAGATGCTCCTGCCTAAAACCGGATTTCTAATTAGACAGAAATAATAGATTTTCTTTAAATGTCAGCATCATTCCCCAAGAATTCACAGATTTTTTTGAAAAATTAAGAGACTGTAGCCCCCATTTGCATTTCTGAGTTGACAGCAGTGTGACCTACAGCGGGTCCCAAGGCCCCTGCCTGTGGGAGGGAGCTCAGAAAGCAATCATACAGCTATGACCAGGAAAAGAAGAGAGCCTATTGGAGCTCTTACATAAATCTGTTCCTGCAGCAGATTTATAAAATCAATTTACAAAATACACTTATAAAATAAGTGTGTTTTTTCAGGCCCTGATTTCTGGAAAGCATTTTCCAAAAGGGAATTCTAATGAATACTGAACAGAGACAATAACTTAGAGATGTCATTTTTTCACCTTATTCCAACTCAGTTAATGGAGTGTACAGTTTACATACTACTGTTCCACAATGAACTGCAATGCTCTCATGGGGTGTGTTATGGCAAAGCTGACCCATCCAATCTTATGAGAAGTCTGAAAGCTTCACTTCATATCTGCTGTTTGTGTGCTGGTTGCACACAAGAGTGCAATTCTGCACTGCTTAAATCTCAATGGCCAGTCCTCTCCTGCAGTTGATCCCGTTTCAGGGAAATCTGTAAGAAATAAAACATACACACAGTTTTGTTCCCAGTGGATGTATGGACCAGGCAGATCTTGCCCCACAAGTGTGACACTGTGCAGAACTTAATGTTGCAATTTGTAGTGAATGGGGTTTGCAATCACTGCTCTAACACAGCCTTTGGTAAATGGCAAAGTAAATGGTGGCAATTCTGACAGTTTGTGTACACAATGCCCTCATTAAGCACTGGAAAAATAAAATTCCTCTCCTGATCCACAGGCAGGGGGAATTTTACAGACTTGCAAATTCATGAGATCTAAGAAAGAATATTCCAAAGGACTCAAAAGAAATAACGTGTGGAATAATAGATTATTATCTGAAAGTATATCGGAGATGCTGACTGGGTAAATCTGCTCACTTCAGGTTAGGGCCTGCTTTTCTTATTTGTCACCATTGTAGAAGCATCTGGGAGAAGATCAGCTAGGCCTGGAAGAGTACAAAATCTGAATTCCAACTATCAAGGATATTTTCACACAGAACACACAGTATAGTGGCTTTTTTTTTCCAAAGGATGAACAAAATATTGAACCAAAGAATCCAGCGGGGAAGATTGAATACTACAAAAAAGTCTGTAATAATTTACTGACACTGGTTCTGCAATAATTCCCATTACAAGCTAAATTTATATTTGTGTCCCTTGTTTTTGATACAATCCATGACTATCAAAGTGAGGATGAAGTGGTTTAAACTTCCATCGAAAACGAAATATTGCATTAAATGTCCTAGTGCTGACAGCTGTTGGATTTACAATCACAGAGCACAATACTCTTGCAATAAATCTTTTTTATACTTAACCTGTTTGAAAGTGATAATGAATCCATATGACATCTGACATTAACAATGAAATAACACACTGAAATAAATGCCAAATGGCCACATAAAATTTAGAGTTCAGTTGTATCACAGAATGTTTAAATACTTCCAAAAAGCAATTGAGGAAGGTGGGATATGTTTGGTTATCCTGTGAGGAGAAAAAGCACTAACATTCAAATTATCCAAAATGTATTATTAGCTTAGGTTTAAATTCAAGACTAAAAGCCTGGCCGGTATATTTGACCTGAAACCTTCAAGGAAATACTTTTAGCTTACTTCATAGCTCTATTCAAACTAATGGCATTTTTGATGAAACAAATCATCTTTCATCATTTTGATGAAACAGATCATACTGCACACATACTGCCCACACAAACTTCTCACAAGGTTTATCCAAGCAATCAGTGCTCAGAACAAATAGCAACTTTGACAGAGAACATTTCAAATGATGTCATATACTATCTAGCAGCTGCTGTACGACTAATACCATAAAATAAATACCAACATCTTTTATAGTGATCTTCTTTCATGGATTTGAATGCATTTTGCAATGAAAGACAAGCAGTGGCTGCCACACTTGCCCCCTGCTCATGTGCACATGTACTTCAGTGGTGGCTTATCTTGTCACTGCAGGAGACAAAGCAAACAGCAGGTGGAGGGAGCCAGTGCTGCAAGCAACCAGGCTCTAGAATTCTGCTTAGCAATTTCAGGCATCAATATGAACTGAATGCCTGAACCACCCTCACCCAGCTAGACTGTTGGAGCACTGACAGGGAAAGGCATGTGAACTGTAAAGCTTGTCTGTTTTTCTCAGCTATCCAAGGAAACTACGTGTCTCTCTGTATTAGCTTGGCCTCTCACATATCACTGCACCTTCATGGCCTCTGCAGTGCTGGTAGCATAACATCTTAGAGTCTAATAATAAAGAACTTTAACGTTGACTCTTGAGGTCTGCTAACCTAAAAATCCAGTGGTATGGGTGTCAGTAATTTCAAAGTAGAATGGTCAGAGCTGATGGTAGCAAAAGCAGGAAGTGTTAAAATTTAGTTTGACTATCAGAGCTTCCCCTGAGACAGTTTTAGCGCAACTGTGTTATTCTTATTAAATCTCAATCTTCATTGGATTTCAACATTATTTTTTATAATAAGTTGAGTTGTCTTTTTTTTAAACAATCACCACTAAGTTATTCTTTTATTCACCTGAAAGATATTTCTTCCTCTTTCTTGAAAAGTTATTCACATCTATGTCTTGTATAGCAGGCAACCATCACGTAGTTCCTCCTATTCAACCATAATGTCTCTTACGCAGTGTGTTCCTGGATTTGTTTCCTTAAACAGACCAGGGCTGGTCTCTGATGTATTCTGCCCCTTTACTGAAGAAGGCCTTGTAATCTTCCCTTTCATCTTCCACTGAAGGCAGCTCTCCATTTTCCATTCCCTTTCCTATCCCTGTGGTTTATCTTTCCTCAAGGTTATAGCATTCTCCAGAGATTTAGTCAGGCAGTGGTAATGAAGACCAGTCTGATGAAATTAGGTCAGATATCTGTAACTTTTAGGATTAGCATAACAGATGCCATCAACTGAGTTCATGCATAGGTACATGGCAGCTGATGATCTGCAAACCAGTATTGAGTTTCTTGATATTAATATTCTCTTCTTGTTCCCTAGTGCCCAAGGAATGCTAGTCCATGTATAGTCCTTCTCTGAACCCTTGTGTCCTTGAGCAACTTGATAACCAGGGAGATGGATAAGCAGCACGTCCCCAGCAACTTCCTCAAGTTTCTGGAGGCTGAGGGCTGGCATCAGACTCATTCTGAAACTGCCCTGAATTTAGAGAGACTTGATCACAGGAGATGATCACCAGCACAAGACACTCAAAGTAGAACTTGCCCAAAGATTATGTGGTGAGTCCCTTTATGAAAGAAATATTGCTTAGAAAGACCTTAAAAATGTAATATATAAAACCAGGTCAGGAGTAGAACACATCCAGCTCTTGGACTTTTCAGATTTTCCTGTATCTACCTTTCCAAAAAGTGGGGTGTGAGGATATGGCTACTGTCAAACTCAATTTACAAAACAATGCACTCTCTGAATGCCTGCTACACTCTTCCCACTCATCTAATCCCTTTCACAGCCTTTTAAAAGTATTTTCTAACTTCTCCCAAATGCCCCATCAATGTAGTTATGTTCCCACAGCACTGTCATTAAACCTGCTGTTGTCCTAGGTCAACATCTCCTAACAGCTAATCTAATTCCTGTTGATCTGAGTAAATAATTTTGCTATTCTGTCTCTCTCTTGGCTCATTCCCTATCTCACTAAGAAAGTTAAGAGTTCAATAAATTGAAGCCCTGTGGCTTTTAAATTGATGCATGAGCCTTTGTTCTTATTCCTAAATAAATCTCACTTCCAATTTGTGACCATGACTGAAGTGGAACTGCAGACTATAAAGAGTGGCTATTCAGGTGTCCTGGCTGTGGATTATGAATTTGCCAGGCAATATTAGCTGAAACATGGATAGACCCAGGAAAGTGCATTTGAGGCATACGCAGCACATAACCAAGAGTGATAATTTAAACAGCTGTGTCATAAACATTTTTCTGTGTTAAAGGCCCAATATATACAGAACTTAGTTTTTTGGGGGCAGAGGAGCTAAAGGTAAGGAGTAAGATAAAGGAGGATGAACCTTTGAGATTTAGACTTGGGTACCAGGTACATTGTTTTTCTGATAATAAAGCTTTTTAATCAGAAGATGTTATGTGCTGCAATCATCCCAGATTGCTTGTTCCTTCACCATCCTTGGAGGTGTTTAAGAGGGGTCTGGATGGGATTTAGTGGTTTGGGCATTACAGTGACAGTGCTGGGTTGGCAGTTGAACCTGACCATCTTACAGGTTTCTTCCAAACTCGATGCTTCTATGATTTCTAAATGTAGTAATCTGTAACCACTGATACACAAATTGTTTGATGTCAATTCATAAACTTCATCATGGAAATGGTCAAAGAAATCTCCACCCACTTGTGGCCACTGCCACTCTTAACCATGCAGATCTTGCCTTGCCATTTACCTTAGAAAACACGAACTTGTTGGCAAAGTTTTGCAGTTCCTGTTGGCCAACTCAGTTGCACTATCAAGAGCTAAATTGAAAAGACAGAATTTGGGGTTGTTGTCCAGATTCTACCCTATCACTGCTTCTACTAAACTATTTTGGCACTATTCCCATCAGTACTCTTTGTTAATAACAAAGGAAGAAAAAAATTTCCTTCTATATGTACAGGCTCAGTAACAATCCAGTGATTCAGATGAAGCTGGCAAAATCAAAATGAAAAGCACTGTATTAGTAATGCACATCCGGCCATTGGCATGATGTGCCAGCAACATAAATGAAAAGTACAAAGCAAAGAGGTTTGTTAAATTAAGTCATCCTTAAACTACATGAACTATGTATTCAGTTTGGCTAACCACAGGGAGACAAGAGCCTATTCTGAGAAAAGGCAGGAAAGATGCTCAGCATGTACTCAGCAAATAAATGTTTTCCTAGAATATATAAACTGAGAGATTTGCTTATCCTTCTGTATATAAAAAGAATTCCAACCGATACCACGTATGTTTACATCCAGCACAGGCTAATTTTGTGCATTGGCCATATCAAGCCTTCCTTGCTTCTAATGACACACACTATAAAAGAATTTTGAAAGCAACAAAAATCTCTAATTATTTTTTTAGTTCTTTAGCTAATATGCTTGTTATTATTTGTGGAAAAAAAAACTTCAGCCAAAGAAAATCAGACTGCCCTTTCTTCCTTCCTCTCCTTCCTCCAGATGAAAAATCAAATACTGAATTACGCAGGTGAAGGCTTTAGCCAACAGTTTCAACATAGTGAAAACAAGAGTCATCACAGTTAGCATGGCTGTGAGGTATTCTATCCAAAATATCAACGGTGGAACAAATAATCAGCATTTTCCCCTTAGAAATGACTTCTGTTGTCAGATTTTGAATCCCTGAAACAATGGATAGCCCCACGACTTCAAAAGGATTACATGAAAAACAGAGTATTTGTCAAGAAAAGGACAACAGACCCTAAGTAGACCATAAGTATGTCATTATGAAACATTTTGATCTCTTGCTGCCCTTGACGCATTTGTGCTGGGAGTAAACTTCTTTAGTGCTCTGGAGATCAAACAGGCATATTTCCTGAATGCTATACTAATACAAACTTTTTTTGAGGAAAAATAAATAATTGAAACAAAACAAATTCTATGATATCTTGGTACTATTGATATAACTGGAAAAAATATACAGTGGTTTGACTCAGTATTCCATTCTCTTATTATATATTTAGCCTAGCATTTGCCTCACCCTAAATTCACTCTCCTCTTGCTATTGTCCAAACCTGCACGCTATTATCCTAGTTTGGAGGGAGTTGCCCACTATTAACATAGTTCTGAGTTGCTTTGAAGGTGAATTATCTAAGACTCTTTGAGATGCAGCATCTTTTTTTCCAAGCTTGGTTCTTTCCAAGAGCCTTTATTGATTTTCCTTTGATGTTATTGTCTGCATTTCGGCAGTGAGTAATGCAAAACTGAAGAAGGGCAGAAACTCAGGAAGCATTAAAACTTTCTTTGGGCAGTTTTACAGTATCCACTACTTTAAAGATCACATCCAATACTTTAAATACCTATTGAAACCCCCAACATAGGCAATAAGATCACACCCCAGGAACGATTTTTCCTTTTTTCTTATTAGGACAATATTCTCTTTAAATTTTGTAGTCACATTACCACCCTCCCTCCCATATGGACCTCAGATTCCTGTCCCAATATAGTGAGGAAGAGCTTCCTTCTGTCTCCTACGTTGAAATGCTGATGCCAACTCCTTTTTCCACATGGAGCTGTGGTTTTCCAGACACACTGGCAGCACAGCTGTCAGTCTTGCAGGGGGATGTGTGTCTGCAACCTTCGCTGTCTAGCCATGCCTGCACCCCTCTTTCCTTCTCTCTCTGCATGAAAGGCGACACACAGACTTAGTGAAGAAAAGATCCCACAAAATAAGACCTTGTAGAAGAAAAGGAAGCAGCCAAGAAATCCAAGCAGAGTAGTCTTGGGAGAGGATAACCACTTCCAGGTTAGCTCCTTCCACACACCCAAGCCCCAGTCAATGCAGACTCCAGGTCAGCTCTAGAGCTGGCTATGGGCAGCATTCACTATGATGCACAGCCTGGTGTCAGATCCTGTTTTGTGAAAGGGAGGTTGAGCTTTGCACTGGTGAAAGCACAGTGGCCCCATCTCTGTCAGGACATTCATTCTTCCCTTTTGCTTTGAAGGTGCCCTCTCTGTTTGAGGACCATTTATCTGGGATGCACTGGTCAATGTTATGTGGCCAGCATTGTCTCCCAGTCCTTTCCTTGTCTCTCTGAAATACCTCAGGCACACAAGGTGAGAATTCACACTTGCAGAGTGCAGACTCTGGGCTGTACAGCCAGGACAGGATACCTGCACTGCTGTGAACTTATGGCCAATTAAATAGGAGACTACTCCAAACACTGAAGCTCTAATCAGGCTGACTAATTAAGGAAGCTATGATGGCATTTTTTTATATACAGTTTTGAATGGAATCACTATCCAGATGAATTATTAACAAAAAATAAGGGATACATACTGCTCTCCTGTATTTTAAAATATTTTAATAAATATTTTATGTATTATCCCACGTTTCAGTAGCCGCAGACAATGGCAGTGAATTGTAGTGTCTGAAAAATACCTTGCTTCTTAATTCCAACAAAAATATGGAGTGTAACACGTTGTGCTAGATAATTTGCAAATATTAAGATAATACAGTCTTTATCCTGAAGCCCTTTAGAAAACTTAAAACAGAAAAAAAAAATAACAGAATCAAGTATAAGACACAGTGACAGATTCTTTGAAAAATTCAGGTTAACTTAGCCATCTTTGGCTTTACAAAAGGTTTAAATGGGCTTATTTTAAAGGGGGATAAGTTTGAAAAGTGAGTGAGCCAGGGAAGGTGGGAGCTGGAAGAAACAGTCAGAAACTGCAGAAGACATACTCTGTCAGATGAGTAAACCAGAACTGAGTATTTTCTGCAGCCACTTGGTCACACTGAGTCGCACTGAGTTAGTGGGTTCCAGCTACATTTTTCCCCATAAACTTGACCCGTTTGTGAATCACTGAGGAAATGTCCCGCATGTTTTGGTGTCTCTAGTGCAAATGTCCCCATGACTCCCACTAGTACAGCAGTGACCTTATAAGCAGTTTACATTCTGTGAATATAGAGGCAGCATCAGTCTCCAAATCAAATTGGAAATAAATATGTGGATACAGGTCACTAGAGTAATCACAGTTCTCCTGTGTTCTGCATCATATTTGTATTGCATTAAAGAAGGCAGATAAAGTGTAAATTACTATCATACTGATTCAGTGTTATTCAACAATTACCAAGCAGAAAAGTTCTTAACTAACATTTGTAAAAATCTTCAGGCCAAAGGCACAATAAAATCTTATATTTATATTGATTAACTATGCTGTTGATATTTACCACTAGATATTTAATTTGTAGCATAGAACTTAAGAGATTCAGAATGGGTGCAAAATTTTGGACCAGAAGGTTTTAAAGTTACCAAAATAGAGGGGATTTCTGCAGTGATGATAAATAAAAATCTTTTCTTTTAAATCAAGTGACATAAACTAAATATTAAGTATTAGATACTTGCACTGCTAGTGCAAAACAAGCAACAGTCTTTTACATAAAAAACCTCCAAAACAGTGCAGCTCTGGCATACATAGCTAACTGCTAAACTTAGTTTCCCAGTTGTGGTGTGGGGAATGGAATATGAATGAAACAATTAGCAAGAACATGCAATCAGTCTGGGATTCATGCCATGAAGTATGATTTAGGTCAAGAGTCCAGAACTCAAAAAAATCTTGGACATGTGTGGGTAGGAAGAACATCCAAAATAAGCATTTTCAAAAGCCCAAAGGAGTTTGTGGAGGGAGTTAGGCTTCAAGGCAGATCAACGTCTAACAAACATGGGTTAAGAAGAACACTGCTGCGGCAGATGATTCTGTAACATTTTCTGAGGCAGCTGATAGAGGTCCCTGTCACAAACAGCATGCTGAGCTACAAGCTATTGGCATGATAACCAATATATGCCACTCTCAGACTTCTTGCTGCAAAGGGGAGATCTGTTCTCCAATGTCCCAAAATCCAAAGTCAACATTTCTGATGGTATTGAAGCTAGGAAAAATATTTCTAAAGGGCTACTTGGTGCCTGCTTGTATTTCCCTTTGAAAATTGACTGTTATCTCTGTTTTCCTCTGTTATGTCACATGAAAAAACATCCTAAAATACATGAGATCTTTCCCATGAAAACAAATCATTCCTTCCAGAGGAATGTTATATGATGACAGGGTATGTGAAATGGTCTTAGTGATCATGTGGTAAGTGAGATCATGAGACACTGCATTGGAGTCAAATGCAGTCTACTCAAATGCTTTTGGGATCCCCGTGATAGAACATTGGTGGAGAGCAAAACCACAACCATTGGGCAAACCAGACCTTCTCCACCTCCTGACGTCTTTAGGGCCTACAGCTTTGGTATAAAAAGTATACAAAATTGTTGTGACTAAAACTAATATAGCAGATAATTAAACAGGGTTCAGATGGTATAATAATGGCATCATTTGGGTAGTATGGTCATTTTTCTACAGTTCTGACAAATTATCCTGATAAAAATAAATTCCCTACAGCTGTCAGAAATCTTAGCCACTATTTACACACTTCAGGGATTGTTTCTGCCTGGCAGTTCATGGAGGGAGATGACACAGATGTCAATACTGAGCTACAGCAGCTGATTTTTCAACCATTTTTCAGAGAGACAGAAAGTGTTCCCACAGAGTTTAGAAAATCTTTTACTTGGGCTGTTTGTTTCCTTTACAAAGGAAACAGACCAGTGTTTAAACTTCAGTATCTTTGTTTCATTTCTCAAAAAAATAATGTAACCACCATATCTACAGATGACCATTCTACAAGAAAAAAATCCCAAAAGGAAATGAAAATTAATCCTGTTCAGTAGTTTTGAGGTATCAACTGTGCTAAGGCAAACCAAAAATGGTATAGGTCTTGTCTTAAAGAATGTGAATATCCTGTGAACTCTGAAGGAGCGATTAGTTTACATTTGGATGCTCTGATTTAATTGTATTAGCACATGCTGTGAGCAAATGATAATTTCCCATATCCATGAGTTTCTCAAATAAAACAATTTTTAAAATTAACTTAGACCAGAACCTGATTTTCTTTTTCTTGGAAGGAAATAATGGAGGGGGGTGGTGAGAGGGGGATGGGTTAACATTATTTTTTAAAAAACTTTAGAATGAAAATTATTCTTTCAGAGTTTTTTGGAAAGAACCATTCAAAAGGTATTCAAAGCCTGAGAAATCTGAAGTTAGGCAGCAGTAGCTGCAGAACTGTGACTTTTAGCATGGGCAATAGTAAGTTAAAACTCAGTGGTTTAAACAGCACTGACCAGTTCCATTGATCTCATTGGCATTTAACCCTTCATTCCATGTCTTAGGCCAAAGGATGTCTGAAAACCCCATCCCCACAGATATGAATCTGTTCAAGATAATTATCAGCACATAGGATCTCTTCTCATTGGTAACCTTCAGCAACAGCAACAGCAGGCAATTTTGATTGCTCTGCCTATGCCCTCTACCTCTCCATCATCTGGCCACCTTAACATGCTAAGCATATGAACAGTAAAAAGTTCAGTTCACATATACATTCAAGACTTATATGATCCCATGGGTCATCAAAGCATAGGAATAGTGCTGGGCTTCTTACAGAGAGCCAGAGCACCAAAGCACAGGCAGTGTTTTAGCACTTATATTTAGTCACATTACCTGTGATAGAGCTGCTGCCTAGGTTACTGTGTCTGCGGTCAATTGTGAAGGAAAATTAATGCATTTGATTAACACCTTGGGAACTGTAAAGTAATGGTTTTAATACATACTTCAAAGCCAAAGATAATAGTCAAACGTATTTAGATTCCCTGACACTTATTTAATGACTCTTCTTTCCAGGTACTGGTATCACTACCAAGCCTCAATCATTTTAGATAAAATTTTCCATCTTAGCCGTCTTCATTGGATGAGGTTTAAATTTTTTGTTTGTTTATTTTGGGTTTATCACAGCAAAAATACCTTGACTGCTTTCAAGGACAAGGTTATGGAAAAAGAAGTTTTGTCCATGTGAACTGATTCCAGTGACCTTAAACTGAGTGTTTCACATTTCAGATTAAAACCTGGGACAGAGGGAGGAGCAAGTACACTTCGTATCAAGGATTTGCCTTTTGGCATCCCTCTGAAATCTGACCCTAGTTGATTAAATGTCATACTGTTAGGGGGTGGGGTGTTTGTGTGTATCTGTGTGTGTGGAGAAGGAAGTTCACACCTGTTCAACAGAATAAGATTTTAACAGTTTAGTTCCCCAGAGGTGCTACCCGTAGGGGACTGCCCATGATGTTATCATAACTTGTGCTCCAAGTACAAAGTCTGAGCACCTAAACTGAGGTCAGCAAACACTTCTTGAGATCTCCCAGTAATATCCCTTTATTTAGGAAGTTAAAAGTAGAGGAGAAAAATTAGTGAAAAGAGGGGAGTAAATTGTGATAGAAGTCATAAGACGCTACTGAATAGAGTGGAAATAAGAGATGAGAGGCTATGAACAAGGTTCAGGGTTCAGAGAGCAAGGATAAGGATTGTCAATATAATTGCAACTGATGCAGTAAAGACAGTCTTGGACAAGAGGATTAGGAAATTTAAGATAACAATACCTACCATCCTAAATTTTAACATTTCATAGCCTCATGTCATAGCTTTATTTTTTAAAATATATCTTTGTTGCATGCAATTGCTTGTAGAGATGAGAAAATATTTCACATAGCTCTGTTTCACCAACCTAAACCTCAATTTATTTATCTGAAACAAGTTTTGGTAAGAAAACATGAATAGCTTTCAGTTAACATCTAAAAAAACTTCTGTCTCTCAGCAATGACAAGAAATGTTATTTTACAAACAAACATTCAAACACTTTGAATCATTGTAAATGACTTCATTTCAGTCATTGAAAATGGGCAAGTACGGTGAATGATATAAACTTGAGCATTTCAGGTTTAAAGAACAGATATACTTCAATGCTTTGCAATTTCAGAACAAGATGTCTAGGGCAGCACAATTCAAATAGATTCAAGTTCAGACAGTGATTTCATCAAGAAATACCCCGTACTTCAAAGAATAAAAACTGCATGGCCCTGATTTAAAATCTCCATTGCTTTTTGGCCCACTGTTATTCGCCACAGAGAAGTCTGTGCCAAAACTGGTTCAAGTGTTCAAACTGGCACCAGCACAAGGATAAAGTTACTTATAGGTCAGCCCAGTGTCAATCAACACTTCTGCTCCCAGAGTTATCTTTAAATATTTTCTTTCTAATAGTTTCTCTCTTCTGATCTTGATCTCAGGAAGATCAGTTTTTGAACTCTGAAAGAGATCTGACAAGCAATTTGGCCGTGATTATACCTCCCCACACACAGAAACTGCTGTTGGACATGTTTGGTGTTTGCTTCATCAAGTGATGGGCACTATCATTTCGATCTTTCACAAGACTGATTCCAAAAAAGCACGATATCACTGAGTATTTTGATATTATTAAATGCTATTAATAAAGTGGCTGCTGGAACTCCAGAAGAACATAGATGCCATTCTTCTTTTATTAACATCCCTGTTCTCCAAATGCCTCATGGAGAACATGTCCTCTGAAGAACATCATACCAATGATGTTAACTGAAGAGTTAAAGTAGTATTGGACCATGTCTTCCACTTCAAGAGCCTCCTAAGGTGTAGCAATTATCAGGTGTCTTATGCCTTTAGAATACTGCTCATCATCACCTATGCCCTATTGGTAGATGTTTCTAGGTTTTCTTTTCTCCTAAGTCACCCTACTGCCTGTATTTGCAGAAATACAGAACACTGCAATTAGAATCCATATTCCTTCCCCACTGCTTAAGTCTTATATTGTTAAATACTGCAGAGCACAACATCTGTGTCAGATAAAATATAACCAAATAAAATAGGCACTACACTCAGATAAAGTGCTTGTAATTGAAAATTAATGGTTATGAAAGTGTTTGTATGATCTAGATTTTAAAAGGCTGACTGCCATGGCTTTGTCTGTGACCTGTTTTTTATGAAAAAGAGAGCAAAGAAAAAAAAAAAAGAGATCCCTAATATAAGCATAAGATAACTTGACATTGGTAGCATTTTCTGTATGCTTTTTTGACTGTACTGATGAAAAGAATAACAGTGAAGTCAAAGATAATGGTAAAAAATATCTTCAAATAAAGAACATGAGAAGTCTACAGAAAGAAGAAAAGAACAAAAAACCAAACCAAAACAAAATGAAAAAAAAACCCAAATGAACAAACAAAAAAAAACCAGACCAAGCCAAACAAAAAACCCCAAACCAGACAAAAAACCCCAAACCCAAATCCTTAGCTTTTAAAAAGAATTAATTGAAGTTACGAAGAAATGCAGAGCAATATAGTAAATTATTTACCTTAAGACTGCCAAAAATCAATCTAGTACTACTGCACTTTAAAAGTAAGTAAGTCAAGATGCATTGTTATGATGACTTACACCAACCAATATAGAGTCCAAGACTGGTCAGAAAAAGAGAGAGATTTAAGATGCAGGAAACAGGTTTCCAGCAGCGTCTGAAGGCACTGCATAAAATTCAGAGGATAATCATTCCAGAAGAGGAAGGCTTTAAGGCTATCGACTTGTCTG
This sequence comes from Toxostoma redivivum, assembly GCA_013397375.1. Taxonomy (NCBI): domain Eukaryota; kingdom Metazoa; phylum Chordata; class Aves; order Passeriformes; family Mimidae; genus Toxostoma; species Toxostoma redivivum. The sequence goes on from VXBI01010438.1 coordinate 304,383, forward strand.
GCACTTTTCATAAGCATTAAATTACCTAAAACAATCAGTAAAATCCTTTTTTTTCCCTGAGGTGATATATGAGTGATAAAACCCTGACTGATCCAAGTCCAGTAATGCATCATAAGATACATTTACGAAGGAAAACGGAAACAAGAATCAGGAATATCTAAACATTTAAACCCCCTAATCCTCTTTGTTTTGGGACCATGGATATGGTTTTAGTCATGCAATTAATTATACACAGGAACAACGATTGCCTTCCAGCAGGATGACACAAAGCTTTGCTCTGAGAGGTCACCAAATCCTGTCTCACTTTGTACATTTGCTTTTATTGGCTCTCCATGCCACCTCCAGCACCAGGAAGCAGATGGGACTTCCTTTCCATCCGGCTGCCAAGCAGGAAATGGTTGACTCTTCGACAGCCATGAGCAGACAGCCAAGAGCTGTGGTGGAAGAGCAGGACAGGAACTGACAGGAGCTCAGACACTGCAGTCACTTCCGACCGGCAGCCAGCCAGGATTGCATGTGCGCCCTGCCGTCCTTCCCAAACCCAGCCTTCTTGGAGATTAGGGATGTCAGCCTCAGCTACAAATGGTGGAAATGGGACTAATCAGTCTGGGAATCTATCTTCACAAAAATCACTTGCTCATAATATCCAGATACCCGCAGTGCCAAGATCATACTTGCTCTAGACTACGTCCTTTTTGTCTCCTTTGTTCTACTGCTTTTTTTGATTCAAGTCCATGCCATATTTTCATTATGTAGCCCTCACTAGTTACAGCTGAAATTTCATTTTCCTTTCCTGCTACGTCCATCAAAACAAACAAACAAACAAACAAACAAAAAACCACAAAAAAAACAAAACAAAACAAAAAACAACAACAAAAAAAAACCAAAGTGGGCCTCATAAATGAATAATTCTGCAAAGCATTCAAATCCAGAATGACCTATTGTGAGTACTGAAATAAAGGGTGTTTTGGAGTCTAACATGAAATTGCATTTTCATTATTTTCCACCTTTCTTGCCATTAATTCTACACAGATCTATAAACACAAATCTCCCTTAATATTAATATTAGTATCAACTAAACATCGAAAGCATCTCTAGAGATCATAAAGTACAAGCTCCCTACTCAAGGTAAGGACAACTAGAACAGGTTGCTCAGAGACATATTCAGATGGGCTTTGGACAGTCTCCCTGGGTAACTTCTTTTAATGTTTGATCACACTCACTGTAAAAAGGTTTTTTCTTATGAGTAAATGGGATTTCTTGTGCTTCAATTTGTGCCCACTGACATTTGTGTAATCACTGGATACCACTGAAATAACAATAATAAATGTACATAATGCTAATAAAATTACTTAAATATTAAGATTTAAAGGCCTAAAGAAACAAACCATGAGTCCAACAAAATAGGATATATTATACCTAAAGATATGACACTTTTAGATTTAGGATGGAAGACCAGCTCATGGGATCCTAGAAATCATATGCTAAGTAGTCTCATCTGGGGATTCCTTTATTCAGGCTTCATTTTATATTGTTGAAAAGGATATCTGATCTTGATAGCATAGAAGGCAAAAATAGTTGCATATTGAATTAATTAGGAATTAAAAAACATTTTGCACTCTAAATTTCCATCTCTTTACCCTATATTGATGGACAAAAGTCCACCTAGTTTAGCTACATAATCTATTTATTCATGCATTTATTTGCTATTATTTGTTCTTAGTTTTGGGTGTGTTTTTTTTTTTTTAATTCCCAGGCTCTGCACTGCATATTACAAATGAGAGAAAAGTCCTGCATGAGCATCCACCTTGTCCAGCTCTCTGTTAGGGTGGTTGGAAGTCTAAGCGCTCTATACAGATCCTGATGAAATTCTGTTTTAAAGCTTGACTGATTTTTCTACTTCTGGTTCTGTAAACTTTTTTTACATTCATTTTGTCTCCTTTACATTTTTTTGTGATGGATTCTTCCTTAGTTTCAGCCTTCATGACTGTTAGTGAGGTCATACATAATCTGGTTTGCCTCTTAAGTAGCTGGTCTCTTAGCCCTGTGTAGACTGAGAAATGAGTTTCTGTCCATTCTCCCCCAGTCTGGATAGATATATTTTGGGTGTATACTGAAGCAGTCTTTTTAAATGAAGCATTTTGTTTTCTCTACAGTCAGGAAAGAAGATGTTTTTCAGCATCACTGGAAGCAATTCTGTATGTGATTTAAGCTAACTGGATCTCACCATGTGTTTTTTTAGGAAGACTATGATTATTTTGTGCCTCTGCATGATTTCTGCTCTGTTTCCAGACCACTGATTTACACTTTTGTATTGTGTAGCTTAGTGACAACTTTGATTTTATGATAATTTTTTTTTGCCTGAAAGGTGCACTGAGAACATTAAAATCAGCTAAGCTGTACCACCACTCTGTCTCTTTGCAAGCACCTTCCTTTTAATTGCTGAAGACTAAACAGCAGAGACTCATCAATATAATGCAAACTATAGAAGAATACAAAGATGAGCTTTAGAGGATTTTTTCCCCCTTAATTAAAAAAAAAAACACCTTGAATAACTACTGACCATGTAAGAGGTGAAATGAAAGTACTGGGAAATAAATCTAGCCTCTATTTAGCCATATCACAGCTATTTTTCCTGTTCACATTGCTAAAATATTCTCAACAGAACTGACAGCCCTTAACAAAAACAGATCAGTGATTAGTGTCAATTAATTCCTTGGCATCTGGTGAAAATTAAATCATATCATGACTGCTAAGGAGTCAGGTCGTTATACCTGACATTTAGGTGTATCATTGAATGAAGCACTCAGAAACCATGGTTTACATAGATTCTCTAAGGTGACATATCAACAAGGTTAATATATCAACAATTATATGCCCGGAGGTGCTGACAAGCAGTAGCTATTGATTTTATGTGAATTATAGTTTATCTCCTTATAAATCTCAGATAAATATCTGAAATATTTCAAGCTGTTCACTACTAGAGAAAAGAATAATGAGACATTAATTACCTATTCATATTTCAATTTCCCTTTTCACTACATAAACACAGCTAGTTGCCAAAGAAATGTCTTAACAGTGTGTGACACTAACTCTGTGACTATTTGCAAAGAATGGGTAAAAGATTGCCCATCAATATAATAATTCAGAGTTCCTATGGTTTTGGTTTTGCCATGTTTTTCTTGCTTTAACTATGACGGTTTTTTATAATGTGGACTCACACCTAGCAATAATTCACTTGAAGAAAAGTGTTAGATCTGATTCCATACCATTCCATACCATTATTAGGTCCCCTGTAGTATTACTTAGAAGAAATCTTAGGGAGGTAATGATGGAAACCAGCAGGTAGAGTTAGGAGTTCACATAGGTAAAATCTGTGATACTGACTGGATCAGATTCTGGCAAGTCGAGATGAAAGAATTTTCTTGACATAGTCATAGAAAAAGCCAATTTAAGTATATTCCATCAAATTCCTCATCAAATGATAAGGTCTATATCTAAAATATTTTTGTCTACATCTAATATGATAGTACAACATGAAGAGCACTTTGAATATCTCTGCTTCAAGAGTACCTAAATTAAAAGTACCTAAACTAAAAGTTATACTAGTCAACTCTTAGAAACTCTGCATTGAGCTAAGTTCTTAATTTCTAGTACTGCAAAATTAAGTCACATCTGAAGAAGCAGAGGTTTTCCCATGAAACCTAGATTGAAACTTCACCAGTCACTTAGTGTCAGCATTTTAATGTGTGAGGCAGATGTGCTTTACAGAAACAGAACATTAAGAAGCTCTTCAGTTTTTCAGTGAAAATGCTTCAGAAAACTGCAGTAGGTTAGGGCTGTCTCAAATGTGAAGACAAGTGCCAAACTTACAGCCTATCCATACTTAATAAAAAGTGAACATTTTCCAGATCATTTGGTCATTAATGAGCTGAGGAAGATTATTTTTAAGTCTTGCAGGGACTAATACAGGTGAGGAAGGGATACACTTTAAATGGTTTCATAGCTCAGTCTTCCTAAGGAAGACATAAAATATAGAGAAAAATTGTTGGAGTATGGTTATATTTTCTCTACAGAGGAGATAGAAAAGGATTTAAAGTTTTCTTGTTTATGTGAGAATCCCTTCTGTTTCCATTGGCAAGACAATCCGATGGTTGATTATGAACAATTTATATTCCATTATATTCTAATGGAAGTACATGTAAAATTAGGAGATTGAAAAATAGACTTCAGGTCACTTAACTGTCTTTTAGTATGCACTATAAGGAAGATTTCATTTTCCATTAGTTAGTTCAAAATGCTGAGCAGTTACAGTGGATCTCTATTTCTTCTCTCTGGTGAAGACATTTAATAATATGATTTTGTGATTTAAATGAGTATGTCTAAAAAGTTTCCATTTTAATTACTTATTCTAAGTTGCCAACAACTCACAGCAAAATTGAGCATTCTGGAATTACATCTTGTTTGTTATAGAAAAAACACCATATAATAAGTGTATATGCATCTATAAAAAGCTAAAGCCTCTTGAATGATATAATTAGCTTGTCTCCTCATTCTGTTACAAATTAACTCAATTTACGCTTGAAAATTAATTTAGTGTGTATATGTGCATAAAAATAATCCAGTGTTCTGTCTTCCCTTTTCCCTGATGTAGTTGCTGTCTCTCCTGATTGCTTTTTTTATCAGTAAGAAAGCATCATGAAGAATGAATAACAAAGTCAATATTTTTAGAACAAAATGTTATGTTATTACTCTACATTGATGAATTTTATGCTAATTTTAAAAGCAACCATTCAACAAAATATAGAAATTTACACAATACTTAGGGCACAATGGAGATTGTGGACAGTGTGTGGTAGAGTGTGCTGAAGAAATACATTGAGCTCATTGAACCACTGAACTTAGCTCTAGCTGAAGTACTACTGACAGATACAACTAAGGCACATAAAGCGTTTTCATTTAAAATTCATTCTGTCAATCATTCTCTGAAGATCACTCTGAAAATTTCAATTCTTTAGTTGAGATAATGGAAACATGATTTCTCCTTGTAGGACAAATAGAAATACTTGTAAGTTTGAGAACAAATGGTTCATCTTTTTCTTTTCTTGTAGACAAGCATCTAGCTACATATAAAGTAATTCTTTTGATTTTAAGAATTAAATCCCTGTGGTAGCAGACTGAAAAATTATATTTTGCATACAGGTGTACCTTTGAATACTCAAGAGAGCACTTTTTCCATTTCATCTAGCTGCAAATTTTCGAAAATTGATGTGAGACTTCACGACAGATACTGCAGCAATAATTGTACTCCTAACAAATTTGGGACACCATTTTGAAGAAGAAAAGGTTGAATTGTTCACTCTGCACGTTCCAGTATGTATATTAATAATATTTACTAAGTGATTTAGGCTTATTCACAAGATTCTCACAAATTGAGACACAAATTACTCCCTGTGCTCAGAAATCAACACTTATGACTGTAAGGTGTCATCTCATTGGATAGCCCTTCTCTGGGTCTCTGCAAATCATAGAATCATAGAATAGTCTGAATTGGAGAGGATTCACCAGGATAATTGAATTCCAACTTCTGTGTTTCATTTCAGGCAGTTTTTGGGTGTTACAGAAAGAAATCCCTACTCTGTGTTTTTGAATATTTACTGATAAGAAAAAATAATAAAGCATATAATGGTGGATACGGTACATTACTTCTGCTTTAAGCATATGTTTATATTGCATAATATTCTGTTTTGTGATCACGTATCTGATTCTACACAATACTTGACCGCTAAGATCAGCAAAGTGTCCCTCCAGGGGGTCCTGAGTGCAGACTGTAAAACTCTGAACAGTCACAGACCAAGCCCTGCATGATTCAGACAAACAAAACCTTACCTAGGGAGGGGGTTTGCAGCTACATCAGGTAGCATAAGGTACTGTGCCCTAAACATATCAGTGCTTAAGAGCTTTCTACAAACCCCTTTGTCTAACCTGGTATATCTGACTTTGCATTAAATTTTGGAAATACTACATGATAGTCTACTAGTTTCTGTGAACATCTTAATTTCAGCATTTTTTGTCTGGTGTATTTACCATGACTTCATAAAGTTCTTTCTGGGCATTTTTTTCTGGTTGTGCACAAAAAAGTGATAAGATACTGAAAACTTTACAAGTTATGTTGCAAAACATCTTGCCTTCTGCTTCTTGCCACACAAACATCATATTTAAGGAAACATGAAACAATAACACTGAGAAAAGGACTTTCAGCAAGTGTACTAACAATTTGTTCCAAATGATAAGTATGCATCTGAATGTAAAAACTTGGGTTGTCTTTTATAGTTGGTATGCACATAAAAAAAGAAAAAAAACAGACTAGAAGGTTTCAAAACAAGTGCTTTAGTGTCCAAATACTATTTTGGGCAGTATACAAAAACCAAGCCAAACAACTGAAAATAACAAAAGTGGGACATGGCTTGTCTTTGATTCACTGCACCCATATCCAATCTCAATTTGAAAATTTGAAAGCTTGAATGGGTTACTGTGAGCCTCTCCATCCTGCATGAGGTCACTAAATTAAAAACATGTCCAACTTTCATGTGTTTTGGCATACTTCACTGTGAAGTTAGAGCCTCAGCCTCAGATTCAAAATCAGATAAAAGCCTCAACACTACTGATCTCATGATCAGCTGTGAATTCTGGCACTAAAGCATATGATTTGTGGGCATCTTACATAGCCAACTGACAGGATATGGAAGTCTGTTGTTACAGGACACAGGAGCATATTTAATTAATTTTTCTCAATAATTTAGACCTAAGAGAACATCTTCAAAATTTTCATGACATGAAAAGTCATCTATAGGTATTGCCCAGCACAGAAGTACAAAGAAAATCACGTAATATTTCCATGGATAGCAATAGTTCCATTTCTGTCATAAATATCCCCTTTTAGTATTATGTGATGAATATGCAGCTTGATATGAAAGTAGAAAATAATGATTTTCATGCAATTGATTTTTAATAAACAGGGCAGTATCTTTGAGCTCATCTTTGACATTTCCAAGAATGAGTTTTTTCTGAGCATTGGCCAAATTATCTATAATAAATGGTTATTAAAATAAAATACCAATTTCTTTAATTGCTGCAAATTGCAGTGTTGCATATATAACTATTGTGAGTTACTCATTGTCCCAGCCTTATCTTGCTTCTATGAACAATACTAATGACATCAATGGGAAGCTAGTTAACAGAGATAAAAATCTATTTAATGGGAGCCTTATTTAAGAATTTAAGAAAGTTTAACTATTCCTTGCAATCCATACCAGGTATGCCTGTCAAAATGCAGCAGCCCATTCAGCAGTCTTTTTTTCAAAGTGTTTCTGTGAGAGGTGAATAACTTTCTTTGTTATTTTGGTAGGTGTCTTTTTCATTCCAGTGCCATTCTTTTACGTAGGAAATAACACACCTCAGTCTGTGAGGCTTTCTGGGCTGGCATCCTGAATGCCTTGAAGTAAAATCCTTGGGGAAATCAAGGTGACCTTTCAAGGTAATGCACTTGGGTGCAAGGCATAATCCTTGAGCAGGCCAAATTCAGATTATTTATGTAAAAACACAGCTGTCTTGATAAAGGAAGCCTTATAGCTTTCTCAGACTACAATATTTAGCAGCAGCCTTGAGATCTCGCATCCTGTTGCTTCAACCCTATCACCCAAGGAAAGAAAAAAAGTCCAAATACAAAAGTATGGAGCTCAACATCAGAAAAGTAAACAAATGCTTTTTGCATAGTAATACTGTTAACAGAGCTGCCCAGCTACATAGGTGTAAACCCTTCCATTCTCCCATTGGAAACAGGTAAAAATACTTCCCTTGCTGTCTTTGCAAAAGTTAAAAAGCTTTTGAGCCTGGGAAAGAATTTTGTAGTTCTTTTTGTGTTTGTTTTCTCTAACTTTAGTTTAACCACTTCTTGCCTGTGAGAACATGTGAGGCTTTTGGAGACTGATTCTCCCCAAAACTATTCTTAAATAAATAAACCACTAAACTACCTGTTAAAATGTTTTCCTCTTCAAGACAGCATATCCATAGGTGTTATCCAGAGCAAGGTTTGCTAAACTCAGACCCAAAGTAAGTATATATATAAAGTCTATATATGCATATGAACTCCACTGACATTCCAAACAGAAAAAAATCCTTGTAACTGGTATTAAATGCTGCCATATAGAAATTCTCAGTATCTAAAGGAGTGGTTTTGTATTTGTGGTAGCATTTTTTCTCTTGTAATACACTATGGCAAATAATGAAATACCAAAACTACTACTGAATAGATATTTTGTGATTTTAGATACCAAAACATTTCTGAACATTGTCCCTTGGTTATTCTATTTCACCCATTTGAAACAAGCTTAATTCATGATGTACCAGCATATACTCCACAAGTTCATGTTTACACTATCAGGTAAAAGGCTAGCTAGAATCAGAAGCTGCAGTAACTTTTTGGCAACCTGGCAGCTACACGTCTGGAATACTCTGATAGCTCTTACCTATATTTTGGTAACAAACAATAGTTACCTCTATCAATAATGTTTTTTAATTGCTTTGGTATGACATGACATAGAAATGCAGATTATCAGTTTTACATAAAGCATTTCGTACTTAAATATGTACATATTTATGCTGGTTTAATCTACAATATTTAAAAGCAAACATGGTTCAAAATCAGCCTGGGTAAGGTTCTAAAAAGCAACTTTCCTTCAATTTCCTGATGCCATAATAAACCCCATATGATCTGTATTCCAGTTACAGTATTGTGGCATAAATCTCCCCAAAAGAGGACATTCTAATATGATGATGTATCTCTGTATATTAGTGGCAAATCAAATTTAAGAAGAACATAAGAGCAACATTAATCACAAGTGTGAAGAATACGAAAATTGTGCAAAAATTACAATAGTCAATACCTCCACAAAAAAAAAAAAAAAAAAAAAAAAAAAAAAAAGGAAAAAAAAAAAAAAAAGGAAATGTAGAAATCTAAGATCAAATCTGAGAGAAATGAATACTGTAGTAGATATGCAAACAATCCAGAAATTATCCAGAACAATTCAGCCTGACATAGTTGCAGCAAAATAGCTAAAATTTGCCAAGTCGTTTTTGAAGAACTCAGTCCTCAGATTTCCTGTATCTCAAACTGAATAATTGACTGACCCAGAACATCATCTGCCTTCAATACTATTTTCTCAGTAATGCATTATGAAATATATGTATGTAATAGGAGTAGAAGTAATGAATACAATGAATGCAATAGGAGTAAATGAATATAATTTTAGTAGATAAGCCCATGAAAATAAAGCTTCCTGTCTAGAGCAACAAACTTTCAAGATTACTTGTCATCCCGTGAAACAAGCAAAGCCCAAATAGTGTAAGCTAAAGCACTAAAGAGATATGTCTATTACATGCCTACAAGTGGCAAATATTACAAATATGGTAAACATAATATTTTCCACTATCATCATAGAAGTGGATGAGAAAATCATCCCTCATATCATTTCAGAAGACAAAAAAGGATTCTAGAAATCTGCAGTGGAAGAATAGCACTATTGCTGTTATTATCTGTGACTGCTAATTTAGTGATGTTAGAGTCAAATAGTGTGGCTACTTGTTTCTGACAATAAGACACATTCTGAAGACATCTTCAGGTATATCTTTCAATTTCTGGTATATGAGCACAAAGATCTCATTTGTGCCATTGAGAGGAAAGGAAATGAAACTTTCGAAAACAAAGTAATCTGTGTTTTGAAACTTGCAACCCCCTCAGAGAAAGCAGCAAGCAAAAGACAAAGGCATTTCAGTGTATATACAGATCTACAGGTACTAATTAATGAAGATACTATCAGAATTTTTAAAATTCCAGAGCCTTTCAGATATAAAAAAACTAATATGCAATGGTGTTTTCATATGTTAAATGCTTAAGCATTATGCTCAAGGAAAAAGAGATCATTAGTTATTCATGACCACTGAGATTACTGAGAGCCGCCCACAAACTCTGAAGCACTCTGATCTTACTACCAAAACTACACAAATACAGTTTAAGCAAATCACTAATGTGTAAAGCTGCATTTTAGGAAAAGCCAGTCTTTAAGTATGACAATATGGCAGATTAATAGGAATCTCAACTCCTTTTGAAGCATCAGCCGAGTTACTTACAAACCCAAATTGAAAAAGAACTGAGAAGAACTGCAAAGCAATTATACTCTGAAAGAAATCAACATCTTCATAGTCCCTGTTGAGGTGGTCAGAAAATAGTAAAGGTATTGCACAGGTCTCACAAGAATGCTGGAATTACAAAGATGAGATAAAGAAGCCAGAAGCAGAAAGACTGAACACCCAGAGCATTGCAAACGAGATTATCTCTGACATAGAAGCCTGCAGTCAGAATACAAGGAGTGATAAAATGCTCCCAAATTATAACTGAGATGTCCAAAAACTATTATATATATGCAGACATACATCTAGCTACAAGAAGAGTGAAAATTTCCTAAAATTTTTTTACAAATCTGTCAGCAAACTAGGGATAGACTTCTCAACCAATCCACAATTCAACTAGAATTTCTCTTCAGAGCACTGTCCACACTTATGAATACTAGCCAAAGTATAAAATACTGCTACAGTCCACATTATAGCAAAAACAGTTAAATATTTCAATAAACAAAAACATTATCTAATTTCAGCTCAGATGGAATTTAATAATTTATCTAATTTAATCTCAGATGGAATCTGAGACAAGATGGATCATTTTCTATTTGTTATCTTGCCACAGAGTGCATCACTATTGAACATAAATAAATTGGTTATTCAAGTGCAAGGTAATTTCATCTGGCTTTGACTCAATCTTTCTTAATCAAAAAGGAGTCAGAATTGATCCATTCCTGCAAAGAGATGCAATCATAACTAAATAGTGTTTATGATGAAACATCACCTAGTGAAAGTATTTTCAAATGGTTCTGAAAAATGACTGTTGTGTACACATTCTGCCTTATAAGTACATCTTACTCTATTGGAAGTCAGAGAGAAGAAGACAAAGGTCAAAGCCTATTCTGGCAGCCAAGCTAATAACTGCCCAGATATTGGTTGTGTCAAGCCAGACATAACCAGACATTTCCTGAGCATAAACCTAACATCTGTCATTAGGCTTTATAAATCCTAGTGATAAGTACTGAATTTGAACTAGTTCCCAAAAAGAGGAGCTTGCCTTTTTTCACGTTTTGATGGCATTGACTGATGTGGGGCCTTACAGTATCCTACAATGACATCTGATAAAATGGTGCCCATCACAATTGTAGCTATCCAAGTGGTGATGCATGGTGTGACATGACCCTGGAATGTGGTGCACATGTCCTGGATATTGAATAAGGAAAAGTATATAACAAAGTGGGGGAGAAATGGCCATTCATTCAGATGGACTTGGCAATACTGAACTACTAAGCCACTGAGCTATGACTGGTAATCAGCAGCATGTTGGGAGTGAGATACGTGGTGTTGGCAAAGACTGCGATGCCTGATCAGAACAATCAGCATTCAGTAAAACTGAGCCCACTCCTAAAACCCTCCAAAACCTCCAGCTATTCCCTGAGTCTCAGAGGGCCATGCAGTTATGGGATTGCATCTCCTATAATTGATCAGATGGTGTCCAGCTGGCCTTGCAAAGAACATCAGAGTTTTCTGCTCCAGAGGGGCAGGTTCGTCTTCCACATTTCTTGTGCTACCTCTAGCTCTTCCTGGCACTCACTAATGTGTTACAACACTGCTTCACACTACTGGCACACACAGGATTTCCCTTCAGATGGTGATAGAGCTGAAAGAAGCAGATTTGTTTATTCTCTCAAAGAGAAATTCCCAGAAATAGGTCTGAAATCGATTTGGAAACAGGCAATACGCTGTGTGGGAGTCTCTCTATAGAGAGGAGTAGCGTCAAGCAGTATTGTTGTTTAAATTAATTAACCTGCTTTGGCTTCTAAATAATAAATGCTCCAGGAAAACAATCATGAGATGCTGTACTAAAAAATGCCATAAGAAAAAGGGGGAAAGGGTATATCAGCAGCAAACATGCAAGGAAGTAAGCTTAATGGAAGCCTACTAAATACAGAGACTTATAGTTTAAAGAACTTTCACATTAATGGGGCTGTGAACTGTAGGGAATCATGAAAGGCTAGGAAACTCCTAAGGTACAGAAATTTTCCATTTTGAAACAAATGTGATATAGAGAAGTTATTTAGAAATCCTGGCGCTTCACTCATTCACACACCCTTCAAGGTCAAGTATTCCCTATGAGCCTCTCAAAACACAAACACAAGTTAGAGAACCGTGTTTTCATTGAAACAGCTGCCTTAGATGGATGAGTTAAAAATTTAAAGAATTGGAAAGCTTCCTGTAATTTGAAAAGGAGGGGATGGGCCTCTAAAGGTAGAAGAAACATGGATTAAGTATATCTCATAACAGTGATAAAATATGGATTCACCTTTCTTTCACCACGGCTTTGTGGTCCTTATAACTAAGATATGGATATAATATAGATAAACACATCTCACAAAATCGAGATTACGCAAGACAGCAAGCTAAAGAGGATAAACAACTTCAGACTCTTGCTTAACTGACAGATGTAGCCTTTTTGAAGTCAGTGCTTATGAAATGGAAGTGGTAGGTTTGAATGATACTAGAGCCACAAAAAAATCTCAAACTAGTAATTCAGTCATTACATACAGCTTTATAAAAGATTTTAACAAAAATTACTGCCTTAGTATATTAAAGGCAATCTTAATTGTCCTAATCCTAATAATTTGCAATAGAGTGGACGGACAGTTTTCACTGCACCCTCTCATAATGAATTGCTTAAGTTTGAAATGTCCAGTAAGATTAATGAGTTAGTTAGAAAAGTGAGAAAGGCTAAAGGAAATGTTGAAAAAAACATGACACAAAAACATACACCTCCAGTTACCATCAAGTATCAGAATAGAGAGCCTAAAAAAATTCACATTACAAAAAATGTGTAGCTTTTTAAAAGCAAGTCACACGTTTTACGTGTTTTTATTCTTATCTCGCTTGCTCTAATAATTTATACCACAGTGTAAAACTATAAATGTGGCACCTTAAAAAGACAGTGTTTTAATCATTAAGGTTGGAAAATATCTCCAAGATCATCAAATCCAAAAAGTAATAAAAGGTCTCCTGCATTATCCCCGAAGAAAGCTCAAATACAGAAGCAGTAGTAGCAGTTTTTGCATAACTAGCAGTGAGTGTCCTCATTCAAAAGTGTATATCATTCTGGTGTTAGTTTACAGAGGTGTGACATAGAATTGGTACCCCTGTGTCAGTTGCCCATAGAAGAAAGGCGGATGTGACTTTGGCCTCCTGTCTCAATAGTAGCAGCTATTTGACACAATGCCCCTACAGAGACCCTGATATAGAATAAGGCCTTGTAAAAGAATAACAGTTATTATCATTCCCTCCAGAGTTTTCTAGACTGTGTGGTAAAGCATATACCATAGATTTACAAGAAAATATTATTCTGAACATAATATGCCCTAAGGATGTATCATTTAAGTTGAAAGAGTTTTCATTTTGTAGGCCAAAGAGGAAAATATTTTAGTCACTTTGTTTCAATGAATGATGTTATGAGTTGTCTTTTTTGGCTACAAACTGAACTATCAAATAAATATCTCAAAAAGCACCCTAAAATATTATCCAGGCTGGTCTAGTAGCCATTGGTTTGTTGGAAAAACAGATATAGAAATAAAGCATACATCAAAACAGTACTTATACCTCTGGACGACTGTGAAAATCAATTACTGTATGCCAAGAACCTACTGATATTTTTATTTCTTCTGCAATCATATGCAATATTAAAAATCACTTTAATTACAGTGTAGATTAAAGTATTTCCACAGCTAAACTGCAGATCAGAAGAGGAAGCCGACACAGAGAGGCAATGGATAAGGCAAGATACATCACTGTGTTTAGGCTTTTATATTTCTTTTCTAGTTCTAAGAAAAACAAGCAGATCCTAGCATACAAGGAAATTTCAAAGGAGAAATTTTCACATCAGCATAACTATGTCCCATACAAATATATTTCTTTTCTTTCCAGAATATAAGAAAGAAAGCATTCACAGACCAAAAATGCAAAGACTTGTTGAAAAGATCTCTAACTAATTGAGACACTGAGATGTGGTCTGATTGACGATATTGCCCTTAGTCACCTGTAAATGATAATCTCCTTCAGGCCCTTGTTAGCCTATAAAACTTTTCAATCAACTTCCCTGAGATACACCATACCAAGAGGACTTGGCTGAAAAGCCAATAGCGCTGAGTGACCTTAAAATAGGAGGACACCAGCTGCTGGCCAGATTATTCCACTGGTAACAGCCCAGCACCTGTTAGAGTTTGTAACCATCCACTGGCCACGTGCATGTTTCTATTAACTCTATTAACTGCCTTTTTTCCTGCTGCCTCACAGGGATGATATCACATAATACTCAGCAATTTTTCCTCCAGCAAGGAGGGCATTTGGTGGTCAATACACTGTGATATAAAACAACTGTTATCAGTAGTACCGATACTACCAGATTAATTATTTTGCTGACCTTCAGGGCTTCTTTCAGATTATGCATATTTCTCTATCAAAAGTATAAAAAATATTAATAGCATAAACTGTAGAAGTGAAAACCACATGGAATATAAATGGAATCCATATTTTAAAAGGAAATTTTTAAGTGTAACTTAAAAACTATCGCTGTAGTGCTTCAGGTAACTAATTATGAGGATTGATTATCACTGTCAAGGCTTAAAGTTTCTCATGTAAGACCAGGCACTCTTACCATTGAAAAAAATTAAACTATTATTTAAAGTAGTGTTTGCTATCATCCTATCAGCCAGTAACCACAGCAGCACAGTTCAGTGCAAGGGAGTTTTGGTCAACATCACAGGCAATCTCCAGAGACATGTCAGATGCCTTCCAGGTTAAAAGGGACAAGACAGTAGAATCTCCATGTTACATAAGGTTTGCTCAGTGACACAGCAATTGCAAAAGGATTAAAAGTGTATCTCTACCATGTGACAGTGCCCTTTCAACACCAGTGTAAACCTGATCTAAATCATCCACATAACCTGGAGTCAGGCAGAGCTAAGGTCCTGAAACAATCTGGTAGTGGTAAACTGTGTTCCAGAATCTGGGCATTCATGAGAAAGTAGAAGTATCTCTGTTCTGTGCACCACTGTGCTGGAGAGATACACTCCTAAATCTAACAAGCACTCATAATTAAATTGTCTTACTGCTATTCTTAATATTCAGCGTGGACAAAATTCATCTGCTAACAAAAGTCAAAGTCACACTCATTCTTAGAATGGTCTATTTGAAGCCTATGTCCCCAAGATTATTTGCCCTTCATTTGTAAAGCAAAATGCTCTTTATTAGCAAAAGAATCTCTGAATCCCACACTACAAATTCAGAAATAAGTTTTGCAGCTATTCCTACAATTGAATAGATTAAACCTTAGTTAGATAAACCTGAAGATGACAGTGATAAGTAAATTGCTTATGTGAAGACAGTGAATTTAGAAAGCCCTCCTGTTAAATGAGAGTGCATGTAAGTACATCCATTTATCATAATTACTAACTTCTACCAGGGGAAAGGATGTTCTCTGAAGTTGAGAGAATCTGTACTGTTTAAATCTTTTTGAGCAGAAGAAATATGGGTGCATCAAAAATGCTAGAAGTTAATGCTAACAGGGATGAGAAAACTTTGCCTTCAAACTGAAAGTAAAATTGTTAAGTGAACCTATCCTTAAGTTATGGTAAACTATTTTATACTGTGGAGGGGATGAAGTCATATGCTGCCCTTGAATCCAGCTGCCATTAATAAAAAAAATACATTTTCTGCAAGCCAACCATCACACATCATACATCACACATCAATAAAATTTCTGCTTCATCTTCACATGAAATATAAATCTTGTTCCAATAAAAGGGAGGATCATGGCAAGATGAGGGAAAGCCTATGCCTAAAACAATGGATAGCAACTTCTTCCTTATGAAGTGACTAAAGAAACAACAACAAAAACTACGAATTAATTTATTGATTACTACATGCAGCTGGGTTCTTGAAAAACAGAGAAAGTCCAAGGTGACTTAGTTGCAAAACCTACTAAATAGTGTAGATAATAAAGTCCATTTCATCTCCGAGTACCAACCAGCATGATGCTCTTGTGACACTGACTTTTATCATATTTATGGACATTGATATAATATAGCGAAGAATGAGATATGGCCTCTGTAGTTCATCAGATCTTCCTTCCTTTACACTCTCTTAGTGTTAAGAGATGCTACTGTGAACTGCAGCTAACGTAAATATTTAAATAACAAGGCATTTTCCTTGTCACTCCTGATGTAAAAAGCCCGATTGTCTCTATGTAGGATGATGTAACACAGATGTGATCTCTTTTGTTAGAGATCCTAAAAATGAAATTCTGGGTTAAAACTCGGTCTGTATTAACAAGCTCTGACATGGTATTTTTCCTAACAAAGACTATTCATTACAGAAAGATGAGCTTACTAAATACCAACAAAACATTTATTTGTAAAACCATTTAAAGAAAATAACATGCTAAAAAAGCAAGGCCAAACATATTTACACATTTCCAGAGAGATAACTCATTAAAATACTATTTTGCTGCTTAAATGTTACTCTGATGAGTGTTTAGGAGAAACCCTGCGTCTAAACTCCCCTGTACTTCTTAATTCTTTCCACATAAAAAGTTATTTTACAATGTATAACTTCAAGTACTTTGAGGAAAGAGATTATGTTCAGCTTGGTTTTACATTAGCATGGGTGTAGATATTAAAAGTAATTAGCAAGAAGGCACTGAGATTTCCTGGGTAACACAAAGGTTTATTGTTTCAGAGATTAAGAATCTGTTCTTTTCTCTTTCCCTGTCTTCTTTTGAAATGCTGAGACTCAGTTATTAACCTTTCAAACTTTCCACAAAGCTTCAGTTCTTGAACAATTACATGCTCATTACGTGTAAAGAAAATATGTAACAATTAAACAGAGCTGTTCTCCTCAGGACTTCTCCACCTTTAAGTTCAAATTCAGATTCTGTTAATTTAAAGTGTTTTTCCTTTTGGGATTAACTTTAGTGGCACACAGCTGGTGGATTTTTTTCATGTGATTTGACTTCAGCCTTCAGAATACATGAGAGTCCTTTTGAAACCAACATTTTACCAAGGTGTAACATTTACCTGAGTGGTTAGAAACCCATGTTTTGGAGATGTGAGATCAAGTCTTTGCCCTAGAATTTGTATAACTTATCATTACAGAGACATTACTTTGCTCTACACCCATTTCTAATCCATGCTAATTAGAGTTTAAATCCTATTATAAAGAGAATAAGATAAATCCTATTGTAAAGTTGAAGTTTAACCTTGCCTTAAGACGTCAATTTGACTATTCAATACTCAGAAGTTTGTGAAATTTTCAGAAAAGTTCATGAAAAAGATTATTTTCAAGGACAAGAATAGTAGGATTTTAAAGAATTTAAAAGAACTGGGTTTTTTTATCAGTTAGAGAATGAGAAGGGGAAAAAACTGGACCAGGTACATGCTCATTGTTGATTTTCTTTACCTTCTTTCCCTACTAATACATCCCTTGAATAATTTCATAGTTTTTTCCAGGTGTGGTATTATTTAACATGAGACCTATAGGTGCTGGAAAAGTTTGGACCTGTTCCTCAAAACCAAAAATGTTTTTCAATAATACTGTTTTCCTCCTTGCAGGAAATCCTGTAATTCAAACATAAATAAGGCCTAAGTATAATTACAGGATCAGTATTTTCAGATTTAAAATTACTTTAAAAATCAGATTTAATTGATAGCAAAAAATAGTCTGACTCAGAAAAATATGCACATTGTTTTTATTAACTGATCCATACTGCGAAAAAACTACACACTGTATCCCAAACTACAATTTTAGGATTTGAGATCTCTTTTTTTTCAAAGCAAGTGTGCTTTATACAATAGGAGACAGATGTTTCCATGTTTTTGTATAATTTAGCTTACTAATTTAGATCTCAGTTTATTATTCAGATATTTGATGTTGTAACTGTGCTATGTTTAACTACTGATCATTAGAAGAAAGGAAACAATGCAGTGTATTTTAACAACTACATTGTTAACAACTTGGTTTAACAATTAGTTTTTAACAAACAGGTTTGAAGATGTTAATATATTTATGACTTTGCATGTGACTACACTGAGACAGCTAAAGTAATTAGAAATACTGTTATACACAGTATAAACCATGGATTAAAAAATTGAACAGAAAATGGGTTAATAAAAGATTGAAAAAGAAAACTCCCACAAAACTTTTACAGTGAAACAGAAGGTGTTCTGTTTCATGCTATCTCCAAAATTTTCTTGATGATACTTTTTATTCTATTTTTATTAGAAGTCTGTCAAACAATCAAGGTAATCTATTTTCTAATAATGCAGCCTACAACTAAAGCTCCAAGACCTCAGTTGATGGAACATAGAGGAACTACAGCTTATGATTAATCTTGGTGGTCATGGGAAATACTTTTCAGAGGAGGAAAGAACTGATACTCTTCAAGACTTTTTCCACATTCGGTAATTAATCTTCCAAAGATGTCCCACTCTCATCTTCCAACACTCTTCCTGAGGTCCTTTTCTGCAAGAGGATTGGGGGACATATTCAGGATCCCTGCTCAAATTCCCCAATGGACCCAGCCTCGGATTCTCCATAATAAATAAGCCAACCTCTTGGAATCGCTTCTAAAAAGGTTTTCAGGAGTTCATTACATAAGTTATTATCCAGCTCACATTACTCTAACCTCGTGATACAAATGTCAGCATGCTAATGAATAGGTCATGTCCAACCTTTTCCTTCATCATATGGCTGGGCAAGAAGGGGCTTACACAATTATTCACTGTAAATGTTTCTGCTACAGCTGAAGCAACCAGAAGACTAAAGTGTCTATTTATAGTGTTTCTAATTATGTGTATATTAAATAGTAGTGGCACTTAATATGTGTTTTAGAATAACTTCCTTTTCCACTGACAGTTTTTTTTCCAAGCTGACTTCAATTATCTCAAGAAGCCAGGCTTGACATACTAGCATACCACTTACACATATGCTTAGGACAGTCTTGGAATAGTAATGTCACTCTGCCTAGAGACTGGCAGCTTTGGAAGAGATTCAGGTAACCTAGAGAAGTCACGAACACATGCAGTGTAAATCCAGCATGACTGTCTTTCTGTTCGTCTTTTTTCCTAGGAAACCTACAGTGCTTTGCTCACTATTACTACTTCTGCTAGCAGTCCTTCAATCTTACAAAATACAATTTTGACATTCACTTACATGTTTCCATTCAGACTGCCACATTCTGTGGTATTCTGTGGATCAGTTTTTGATAATTTAAACATCATCTTACAGACTAATATGAATTTATTATTTTTTTTTACATAAGGATTAAAATCCAGACTGAGTTTTGGTATGAGGGCAAGTAAATGTGGGAACAAAATGGTGGTAGGAGGAGATTAAAAACAAAAATCTCCTTTGCAGAGACAATATTTAAAAGGTGCAATGTACCACTTTTAATTTAAATTTATTATCAGAATTTAAACGGCCAGAATAAACTAGTAATTTCACAAAGTGTGACAAATTTTGTCATATTATGTAACTATTATATCCATTAATTTAAATGGGGTTATAAAATACCACCGATTAACAGCTGAAGATTTAATCCTCTGAATGCAATATTCCTTTGTACTTGTTTTGAAAATCTTTCAGTATCAACGGTGGTACTCTTGTTGCCATTTGACCTCTTTCAGAAAGAAGTTACAGGAAGATAATTTTGCTCTCAAAAACTGAGGATGTAAAGGGAAGAAAGCAGAGAAGGAAGGTTAACCTTCCACTCACAGTCAGCACTAGCCAAAATAATTTATTTCATATTTAACTACTTAGTAGCTGTACCTTTAAACATTACCATCACCTTGTTTGAACAGAGGATTCCTTTCAGAGCACTGAAGTGGAAAAATGTGCATTTACATTTTGAACCCTAAGGAAGAGTCTCAGTGTTTTCCTAAGGAAACACTTTTTGATGGCATCCTTCTTCATCTTGTTCCACTATTTCAGATAGACTTGCTCCCACTGTGCAAAAGACTCCTCAGCATCTGGTAAAGTTATTTTCCTATTTTTGTGGAAACAGGCCAAGATGTGCAGTAACAGCTAGTAACTCTGTAATAATGAAGTAACTCTTTCCTGGAAAGTTAGACGTTTAAAATTATTTTTAAATAAATATCTAAAAAGCAATATTACAATGTAGAAAACAGAGTTCATTGCATTATTCTCTTTAAAGAAAAGATTAGAAATGTGTGTACAGAAGGAAATATTATTATGCAGCATATTATTATTTAGTAGGTAGAAACCCATACTATGTAATTACCCCTGTTCTGCTAATCCATATGGGTGCATCTATGCTGCACCTCAAGTAAAGGTCTGGGTCCATGATCATTTACAGTTCTGTCTTGCACATTTTTTTAGCATGAACAGCTGAGAAAACTTGGTGTTATTTCAGGGGTCACATCCAAAGCAGGGAAATCAGGTTTATGCCAACCCTTCGTGAGGACCTTGTCTCACAGTTTTAGGTGTGGATGGGGCCGTGCCATGCTGTGCCCCACTGCCTCTCTGGATGTCACAGGGACACCACTCTGCAGTAGTGTCTCTCCTACGAGGCTCCTGTTGTGGGAGGCAAACAGAGCTCCTGGTCAGCCCGAAGTGAGGCTGCTTGTGGGGCTGGGCAGGGTCAGGGCAGCCTGTGCTTGCTGCTGCCCTCTCTAACAGCAGCATGGATGTGGCCTATATCAGCATGAAATGCAGAGAAGGTGCCAAGTAGATGTGATGAGAACATAAGCAGGGATAGTGGGAATGTGAGAAAACCTTTTTACTTCTCCATCATTATTGTCCACCATAAGCAAACAGGAGAGAGAAGATCAACAAAAATCAGATCTCCTTACCTCTGCTCCATGCTAGACATTCCTCCCATTTCTCTCTCTCTTTTTTTTTTTTTAATCTCATTGAGGGCAGATTTGTTGATTTAGAAATATCTTCAGGACTACTGCAGATAAGCTGAGGCTAACAGACTACACTCAAGTATTTTGCTTGAACTCTAGACCTTACTCCAGCACATCTTCCTTTTATTGTATTACTGTCTCCTCTCTTACCATAAAAAGAATGAAAATGTACACTAACTATTTTAATTAGTTTACAGGGTGCATGATGACTTTGACAACTGATGTATGTTTGATAACTACATGGCACTCATTTATTAATGTTTTGGTCAACATTTCTCCACATTTCATTCCAGGAAATCCTTCTATTCAATCCCAGTCTCCAGAGGTGGATGAGCTGGGTGTGGGTAGAGCTTGCTGATATTACTAAGATTTTGCTTATGCTGCAAACTGATGATCTGGGAGAAAACTCATAAGAATAATAAAATTATCACTTATCTTGTGCTTTTTACCTTCTTGATATTCTTGCTTCTCTCTCTGCTTTGGTCTTTTTCCCTTATCCCCTCTCTACATGTGCACATAACCGAGGTAACACCACTACTTCCACTTGGAGCATTATCTCTGATCTGATCTGATCTGATCTGATCTTATCACATCTCTCCTTCCTTCTGCCTTTAACAATCCAGTATTTTACTCCTAGAATCTTTTTTTGTTTGTTTGTTTGGGGCTTTTTTTCACCTATTTGCGCTCACAGTTCTAGCCAGGAACAGAAAACATGGTCAGAAAGAATAAAACTAACTAGGAAGTTTTAATTTTCCCATAGGTTATGGCATGCTTTTTCACAACAAAGGATTCTCATTTCTCTCCCACTTCAGGAAATCACTGACTTACAAATGCTCACCATGGGACTGGTGGGTACACAGAGCACAGGGAGCTGTACTTCCATTGAAAAAGCACTCCCTTTTTTGGACTCAACTGAGTAAGCAGTCTTTTACTGACACAACCAAACAACCTAACCTTCTGCTATACTCTGCACTGGCTAAAAGCTTCTTCCAAGGCTCATGTCTGTATAACTCTTAAAGCTGGTTTGAAAATACTGGGGGAGGGGGATAAAAGTTTTTGTAATTCATAAATGTTGAAAGTCCTTTCTGTTGCCAGATATGAAATCTTTAATCCTGCTGAAAATTTCATGTAGCGATGTCTTGAGAGTAATTAAGAACAATAAGAATCATGCTTAACTGAGGGCAAAGACAATTTTCTGCGAAAAGGCTGATATTTGCAAGTTTCATTTTTATTGCCAAACTTTGAATAAAGGAATGGCAATCTAAGAGTTTGGTAAAGAAAGAAATCTTGAACCATATAGTGATTAATACAGATTGTCCTTGCATATGGCCTACCTATTGCATCTTCGTTCTGTGCCACAATTGAGACACTTTGCAAAACGAGGTTATATGGTGCCCTTTAAAGAAGACACCAAAAGCAGCGCTGCTGAGTTTAGAGCTAAAAGCCTACAAAGCATTACCAGGTAAGCAGCAACATATTATCTGGTTTTGAGCACCAGGAGTCACAGAAGAAAACTTACAGAGAATTATAAACATTAGTTTGATTAGATGTCTGGTTATGACTTTGTATGGCTCCAACCTACTGGGAATTCCCTGTCTAAAAGCCTCACATTCCAGTAGTATTGAGTGAAACTACTGTCCAGCAGTACACTCATGATATGTTGATAAAGCAGTATAAGCTACAGCACATGCATTTTATCTAATAAATTTGAACTGAAGTAAAATCCATACAATCCAATGTAAAGTTCTGAAGGAACACACAATAACTTAACATGTGTGCAGATCTGAGGATTTTCCTAAATTCTTGCAGTAATCCACCACAAATGGAAGAAATAGACATATAGCAGAACAGACTGAAGAAAAAAGAAATCAAAGCAGCAAGTAAAAATGGCTTCGGATCACATGCAACAGACAACTCAGATCCCTAGCATGGACCTAGGATTTAGATGGTGATTATGTATTTAAATCTGATTCTCAAACCCAGGCATGCTCCACTCTTCATGCTTTCCCTTTGAATCTTTTGCATTCTTCTAAGGATGATGAGAATTTTCCAAGTCACAGTGAACTGGATAATCTGATGCCTAAATCAATTTCAGGATCCAGAAGACATATACTTCTGCTAAAATATGTGAGGTAATCAGTCTGGTTGGTATTTTCAAAGCATTCATGAAACTCCCCTGGAGCACAGGGGTCTCTACAAATGTGGTAGCAAAGTTGTATTCTGCTCAGAGAGGGGACCTGCAGAGGAGCTCCTGCCTGTATCTCTCTCCACATTATACCCTAAAGGTCAGTAGATTTACATGTTGCCTTCTATTCAGGACCTAACTATCTGAGAGTGCTGTTGTATTTTGCCAAATAATTCTTCCATGTGAAACACATGAGTGGTGCTCAGAACAGATCTTAGAGACCATGAGTTTTTGCTCTTAGAGAAACACAAGTAGTAAACTACAAAATATTCCTAATTCATCATAGATTTTCTTCCTGACTCAATGATTCTTGAATTTTTTCCTGCACACTTTCAATAAATGCAATGAAAAATATTCTGCTTTACTTTTCTTTAGTCTCTGGATAGAGATTTATTACAGGCAGTGAAAGTAATTGGTATGAAAGCCTTTAAGCAGAGCAAATCACTGACCAAAGCCTTGTTCTTCCTATACAAATGCTCTAAGCAGTAACCGACAGTAAAAAATATGGGCATCGCCAGCTGTGCCTCTGGCCATATTTTTAAAAATGCCCAAGTCCTGCCCACATGTTTTTTTAAATGCATGTTTGGAGTTGTGCTTTGAGGCTTGCACTTCCACTGAATAAGGAGATACTTCTGAAAGCGCAGAGCAGATTATGTCTGGGCTCGAGAAAGGGGAAGCAGTCAAAAAGCTGTCTACTCTCAGCAGTTCTTTTTCTAGCATTCCAACCACTTTGTGAGTTTCAGGCAGCTGCCTCTTGATTTTAGGCAATCACATTCTTAAAGTGATGCAGGTTTTGAATTTTGTTTTGGTGCATTCCATTGCCAGAAACACCACAGAGGGAGACATGACGCCAATTCAGTGTTCTGAATTCACCAAGAGAAATGGACTGAAAAATGATAAAGTAACAGATGGATCTAACTTTGGACAGTGCTGATCCCAAATTCACCCGAGAAGCAGCTTAAAGCATGGGAGGGCCCACCTCCAGATGATGAAGAACCTTCATCTTCTCTTGATTCACTAGTCATTTCCTGTAACTACTGAATTGAATTACCTTCCTCAAGCCAAAGAAGTTTTATCATTCAGGCAAACAAAAGTAACTGCACAGTATACCAAAATTTTGCTATCTGAATTTTGATTAAGAACAATGTGTTTCACCCAAATTTACAAGTATTTCCAATATTAATTGTAAGAGGAAATTTTTTTCCAGTCTTGTAAAACTAGTGAAAAAGAAAATCAAGAATCTGACGATGTATATGTGATTTATGTTTTCAAGAAAAGATCTTGAGTAGAGTTTCTAAAATGTCTCAACTTAGCAGTAACAGTACAAATTTGCTTCTGTTACTGATTTATTCACAGGAAATGGCTTTAAAGCATAGCAACATATCACAGATAGGATAATTAGGTACCATATTTTGGACTCTCACAGTAGGTTTTCGTCTAATATACCAAAAGAAGAATATATTTTTAAAAAATTTCAGAAACCTTCTACATCTCTCAACATCCGGAATAATAAACTTGCTACCTTTGCAAAATCTGTAGCTCCCCAGTATCTGCAGGAAACCCACAAGAAAAACCTCACTTACGCACATATTCACCACAGCAAAATCACGTGGTCGGCAAGGTGAAAATAACAACTCAAGCCTGATGCAGCTGGAATACATTTGAAATATAAAAAGACAAAACAACCTACTCCTCAGCATTATTTTTTCTAGAAAAAAAAAATATTTTTTTGCATTTTATCTTTTTTGCATTTTGCTTTTTATCTTTTATTGCATGTTATTATAAATATATAGTCTATACACACAAACATACCATTAAAAGAAACAACTTTAAAAGCCCCAAGATTTTATAATTATTTTACTGTGAATTTTAAAAATCATTGTAATGTAAAGTGTGTATGTTCTGGAAGAACTCCAATGTAATTTGTTCATTCTGTGATACTATAATCCTTTATGTCAACAGAATTCTTCTGTGCTTGTTCAAACTTGTCTACTCTCAAGGTGCCTGAAATTGATGTTTGACCTTCTGGGTTTAAAATCTACACATATATCAATTTATATCCTTAACTGCACATTTTATAAAAACATGGCTAGACAGCTATCATGAAAACCAATTACACCCTATTTTAATTTAATGCATAACTTATTAGGTGATATCTTTAGACAAATATTTTTAGTCATACAAGGAAGTTTTACATTATGTTTAGTTTGTTGAGTGCCACTGTACAATACTTACGTCTTTACAACATAAAATACTTCTGTCAGAGCTTTATAGCCAACATATGTACAAAAAGCACATAGTTAACTTCAGAAACATAAACTTCAGGCACCTTAGTTCTTAATTCTGAACAAAAGAGTAGGGAGGGGTGACCTACTGCTATCCAAACAAAATCCAAATAGGAATGTTTTCTGGGATTTGAAAAGGTTACACTAAATTTGCTTGTTTGTTTTCTTTCAGTTTTGTCCACTATGGCACTTCCTAGGTTCAGGCAGAAGCTCAAATACAGTGCTAAGAGAAGAGCTCTTCCTCTGCTACTGTATTACTGCTCTGATGAGAAACAGGAAATACCAGCAGTCTCATGAGAGTTCCTGTTCTCTGCAGATCCCCAGTTCAAATGGGGATTATTACACAAACTCAGCTGAGCCTGAAAACTTTTTGAAATTGTGGGACACAAAAAATCCTAGCAGAATTCAGTAGTTTACCATTTGAAGACACTCAGAAATACATAGTAAAATAATACTATTTATCTGACATGGCTACAACAATCCTTAACTATTAACATTGAATGGAAATAATTCCAGGTCTATATACAGATATTTAAAATATGCTTTAACAAATAAATAAAAATAAAAATTTTAAAACAAGGGCTCATGTCTTTACTTTGCAATATCTTCAAGGAACTAAATTTTTCACAGGTGTCTTTTCGTACCTTCTCTGGTAAGCAGAATCTTTCCCATTTTACCATTAAGTATACAAAACCTTGGCCTCTGTGAACTCCAGTTTTCAAATTCTTGATTAAAAGTTTCAAAATTCAAAAGGTATTCAACTTCAATTAACAACAAGAGAATTCATGAGCAGAGTGGCTACACTGGTGCCAAAAGTAATGCTGGCAACAGCCAACAGCAGTTGCTTAGAGGATAAAAAAGACAAACAGAGTGATCCTTTCTTTAGAAAGGATTTTGGCAATCTAGTAAGGGACCTTCTGAGACAGAAGGCGTATTTGGGTCATTATGTTTACTGGCAATATGAATCTTAAATTTCATTTTGAAAACAATCATATTTTTGGCCTCAGGATCTTGAGGCAATGAATCCAACAACTTAACTATGCATTGTGTGAAAGAGTGCTTCCTTTGTTTTGCTTTCAGAGTTCCTGTGTTACAAAGTACATAATGATTCCTTACGCGCCTTCTCCCTGATTTTCTTATGCTCTTTCCTCTCAACTCACCTCTGGTCTTTTTCCACAGAGAGAATCTCTCCTAACCTGTTAACTCCCTGTGTTCCATACTCCTTACCATGCTTCATACCCCTTACTTTTGTACTTTATATCCTAATATCTACTTTCTGAAATGCAGTACTGAGACTGCTAGTAATGTTCAAGATGTGAGCATATCCTGGATTTATTTAGTGGTGTAATGACTCTGTTTATTTTATTCTCCGCTGCTTTCCTCTTCCTTTACTTGGCTTTGGCTAGTAATATGTGAGCTGATGTTTTCAGAGGCCTGTCCAAGGAGTCCAAGATGTCTTTCCTTCAAAGTATGCTCATTTACAATTGATTGCTTTGCAAACATAATTGAGGTTTCCCCTCACCCTCATACATTACAGACATTAAAACTCAGGAGTAATCTTTTTACCCACTGCTAAGGATCACAAAGTCCTCTGGCAACTAGCCCTAGTTCTGGCCATCCTGAACGATACTTGATTATTGGAAAATTTCTTCATATCCTTGTTCCTCCACTTTTTTGACTCTTCTTATGAATAGCTGGACAGTTTTCCAGTGCATACTCTTGTGAGACTTCAATGGAAATCTCCCAACACCATGAAAACTTGCTCATATTTTGACCATTATCTTTGAAAGGATCGATTTTGCAGAAGTTTTGCCTTTTCACAAACCATTATGAAGGACTTTGTGAACACTTATTTTTAAATACAACCATACTTGACTCATTAGACCACCACTATCCACATGCTCTTGACTCTTTCTAAGAAGCTCAATACATGAGCTGGAATAGCTTCCCTCTACAAAAGGGTTTTGGTGTTGGGAATTAGTTCTATTCATTATTATGATTTATAAAGATTTGGCTGGTAATGCTGGCAATGAAGACAGAGTCTGTAAGTTTCCAGAGCACTCAAGGACTTCTAAAGTGTGCTGTCACTTTTTCCTCCTTAACCTCCTCAGATAGGGATAACTGCTACAAGCGTTATGTTACACACAGTTCTTAGCTCACTGTTTTAATACCTGAGCTCTTTTAAAACTCCAGGGTGGCTCTGGTAAGCTGATTACTCTCACCCATAATTTAAAAAAAAAAAATCTTTTAAATACAGTGATAGGCTGCCATTAAAAACCAAAACAAACAAAAACCTAAAACAACAAAACTATCCTACAGGCTTCCTATCTACATAATCCTATAGCTAGCTTTGTTACTCTCCTACAGAGTTGCATCTTCCCATGGCTTCTTGATGGCATCCATACTAGAGACTGGATTTGGTATGGATAGCTTAGTAGAACCATTTTCTATGACTGTAAAACATGAAAACTCTCACAAAAGCATCTAGACTATGTCTTAAGAGAATTATGTATCTTCGAGAAAAAGACTAAGCTGGGCTTTGTCACTGACAGAAGAAGCTAACACAGTCTGTGGAGAGCTTCAGTGAAGCAACAAGTACGGACTAAACTTCTATCCTGTCCTCATCCTACTGAAAGAACCACTCAAATAAACAGCACTACCAGATCAATACATCTTTAAAGGAAGATCCTAAAATTCTTAAGAGCTTTGTAATCATGACTGATGGCCAAATAATTTGATACAAAGATTTTCAGTCATAAAGAGGTTCTGGAGAAATAACACAGGAACATACTTATCAAATCAGAAGAGGTGGTCAGAGTAGGAGCTGTGATTACTATTCTATTTGCAGTAGCACTCAGCTGATCTACTGCAGATTCAGATTAAAAGATTATAGAAAAGTGCGAAACTTGAATCTCTTGTTAGCTTTCTAAATTTCATTTAGAAAGTTTTTGCATTCTTAGTTTCTGCTATCTTGAATCCTCATTAATTCTAGATTATTCTGCCTTGTGGAAATCCATTTTACATAGTAAATTTCAAATGTGTTATTATTTTTAAAATTTATTTTAAATGTACTGTCTTAAAAAGTCATTAGTATACCCTGGGGTTTATATTTGGAGAGAAGATATGTAACTATCTCACTTATCACTTTTATCTAAAATGTCTTAAATTTAATGAGTTTACATGCTAAATTTCAATAAATCATTATTTAGTTATTTTAATTTCACTGTATTTAGTTTTTAGCTTGGTTTTTAGAACAAGACATATTAATACAACATGTTCTATGACCACTTGTATTCCCCAGAAATATTATTGAGTACAAGTTAGCATAAATTACAAAAAAGCCTCTGAACACTTCTGCCTCAGGGTTTTAAAGGTCCACTGCTTCAGATATTTTGGACCAGATTTAGAAATACATAGAATCTGGATGATTACTTCCAAATTAGACTTTGGGAATGTTCCACTTTCTTTAAGCTTCTACACATCACCTTTCCCTATTCTGTACTCTCCTATCGGTCCTTTTCCTTCATTTTTCTCCTGTTCATGTTCATGTTTGACATTGTTTCCACTCCATGCATGGTTTCCACTCCAAGCATGCAGAATTTTACAATGTACTGTTTTTCTGTCACTTTATGCAGGTCCTGCACAAAAATATAACTCTAAAGACCTCTAACTCTGTTACAGATTGTCATTTTTAACAGCATCATTTGTCATGTGAATAAGGTCCCTGGTGCAGGATGGTGTTAGCACATATCCCAGACTATAACAGATCCTGTCAGGCAGGGCTGATAAGGTCCTTTCAGCTGCAGACTGCTCAGACTGCATTAGACAGTCACAATAGGTCAGCATACTGTCAGTATTCCTGATCTCTGCAGGCTGTGGAACTGCAGTCTGGCTTCCCCCTGCCTGCTTTAGAATATTTCCTGTCCTTAGCTTTTCTGCATGTCCCCCAGGCCAGACTTCCAGGCAAGGGCTGACAGTGTACACGTCCTCTCATCCTCTGGGGACTCTGCTCTTAGGATTCATCCTTCAAGAACATGAGAGGCTGAGCCATTGTGTGCATGCGCTTCCTTGCTGTAGATGGTTTTCATATTAATATTGGGCATTTTTTCAGGTGAGATCATAGCACACTTGGGAGAAAAGAAATCCAGTCCAAACCCATCCCTGATACTGCCAAGAGTTTCTCTTCTGTATCATGGGATCTGCCTTTCAAGCAGCGTACTTTCCTCTTTCTTGGCTGACTCCACAGAGTCCCTATTATAATACAAATATTATCTGTTTTTCTGCCTTTCCTAAGCTTCCTGCCTGAGAGCTTCCCTGGATAAGTCACCACAGGGTGTGACAGGTTTCTGCAATTCCGGCCCTGAGCACAGCACCCTCTGCAGCCCATCCACCTACTTTCCCAGCTGCTTGCAGGTGGCCTCTTGGCTCGGCCAGCTCACCCAGGGAGTAGCTGACATCCTGCTGCACCTCCACTGGCTCCAGTACTTGGAGCCAGCATTTGGAGGTGTGCTGTCCTTAATGACCAAGCATTCTGTGCTGAGGGCAGCTGTCAAAGATGGCCGAGATGAAAGCTTTTAGCTGCCCTCCACCCATCCACTGGAGCTTGCCAGCAGTTCAGTTTTTAAGACTCTGCATTGTATTGTCATTTCTTTGTCTTCCTTTCTGGGGGATTTCCACACTCAAACCACTGCCCCCCACAGAGCTTTTGGAGAAGACTGACTTCATGAAGGATGTGGCTACCTCATTGTCGTAAGTCAGGACAATTCAAGTTTTTTCACCATTGTAGGCAAAACCGAACGTAGAGGAGGCAGGGTGACTGCCCTCAGTTCCATACCCCATCCTGTCACCACTCTGTTAGTCCACTGCAACACAGCCTCTCCTTTAGCTGCAAGAGGTGGAGATGAGGACCATGCAGAATGGGGCTGAGCACCCACATTGCATAGCTACTAGTACCCATTAATGTAGATGTTGCTTGGGCTGCTCGGTGAGAACCTTGACTAGGAGAACTGCTCTGCTGCTGTTACAGCCACATTGAAGTTACGTGGTTGCAGAGCTGAACTGCAACAACTGCAGCTCAGGATGAAACTCCCTCCCAGTCCTTTCTTTTAGGACAAGATTTGGCCACTCCTCTTAGTCTGTCTCTGCAGACCCCAGCTCTAGTCTGACCATGCTTTTACCCAGCCACAGTTTCAGTGTCCTCCCATCTGCATCTGAGGGACTGAAGCTCGACGATCCTGCACCATCTCAGCCTGACGAAGGAGCCTGACAGCATCCAGCTGAGTTCACACACATGAAAACATTCTTGATTCAAAATTCCACGAGTACTTCTTGCAACAGATAAAATGTAAAATCCAGAGCTAAAAGCAACAACACAGTGAGGATAATGTTATTATTTTATTTAACCAATAGACGGGACTATACTGTGTATTACAATATCAAATGAAATGAGCAGTAGGCAAAATAGGTGGTTAAGAAGAAAACAGTAGATTTTGGAATTTAAATACATAATCTGTAAATCTGAATTTTAGGCCCTGGAACCCTTTGCAAAGCTTAACAGAGCTAATGACAGTGGCTTCAAGTTTCTTGTCTTTTATTTTGTTTTTGGGGATCTTTTTTAATTTATAATAAAACCATAAAAGTTGGATGGCAAAGAAAAAAAATTAGTCTTGGTCTACAGACCCTCTCAAGACTTCACATTTTTGCCTCTAAAGATACTTATTTATCATCATCTTCTGTATTACATTGTGATCAAGGGACAATAATGACAGAAGAGGAAAAAGTGCAGGCACTATTATCTGTAATTTATTTAGTGGATACAAGTCATAAGAAAAAAGACATATGAACTGCTTTTTCTTTTCTTTTGTACATCAACCCACTTTCTGTCAGAAGCCTAAATTTTATGGGAAAGCGTTAAAAGCAATCTTGCAAAAGGTCATAATTGCAACAACAACTAGCATTTCCTAACTAACCTTGGGAACTCTTTAATTTTAATATCCAGTAGATGACATCTCTCTATTAATAGATACAAAAAATGTCTTGCTTTTCCTAACATGTGTGTGCCACACATGGAAGCAATTTCCTGATACACTATTATCTGGACTATGAGAAAGAAGACATTCACTTCCAGGAGGCCTGACCGACAACTTTTCTTGTATTTTCCAGCAGGCCTGGATACATGATACAGAAGCTCTGAGTAACAGACCTTTTACATCCTATTTATTATCCCTTTAATAGGAACAGATCTGTAGCATGATAAGACACATTAGCAAGGTCATATATGCATTCTCCTAGCAGGAGACAAGCATTATTTTCCACTGCAACTTGTATGTTAACAGACATCATTTTCATTTGTGAAAATAATTTTTGGTAATGAATGCTAACTATTCAATATATGCACAGTCTTTAAGCTTTGTAAATACAATTATTCTAGTTTGAAAACAAAGGCTAATCAATTAAACTGATGTCATTTAAAACAAGAATGTCAGAAATAAATTGGGGAATTCTGATACATCTCATGCTGCCATGACTTTAAATACTGTCAACCTTTAGGATTAGGTTGCATCTTCTGTTTTGTTTGTCCCATACTCTTTAAGAAAACCAAAAACTTGAAGATGAATAAAATAAGTTCAGAATATTGCACCTTCAGAAAAAAATGCACAGAATAAAACCAAAGCTTTCCAGGAGGGAATTTACTTAGTACAAGCCACAAAATGGTGGAAAACGGTGTTATAATAATATTTAATAATGATTTATTTATACAGAATCAGATGCCCGATTTATAAAAACACACAGCAGAAAAAACAGTAATTATTCTGGGAAAAGAGAGGAGGTGGATAATTCTGACCACATTCACCTGTGCTCCTGCCAGCTTGGCTGTGTCTGCCAGGTGAGGGACTTGCAACACTGCAGCTGCAGATGCAGTTACACAGAAAAACTTGTACCTGGGCTGGACCCGTCTTGCCTGGATGGAGGAGGAAAGCAGGACAAGGTGCCTCATGGAACAAAGCACTTCTGCTACCAAAGCTGTATTCACACGTAATGCTACTAACACAACATGCAGCCGCAGTGAAAACAGTGGCAAAGCGTGCCTGGTGTAAATCAGATGAGATGATGCTTGTGCTTAGGAGTGAGAAGTAAATAGTAACAATAAAGTGCTAAATATAACCTTAAAGGAAGGGTACAGTTTGGAAAGAAAGAAAGTGAGAGAGATATTTCTAACTATAAAGAATGGGATTTTACGCACTTAATAACTTACAGTAAAGAGGTGAAAAACTTAAAGGACTTAAATAAAGCACTATGGTCTCTTCTGTGAGTATTCCTATGAATTACTAAATGGCATATAAATTGGAAAAAAATGTCATTGAGGTGCTTTTAAAAATCACTAACATACTAAGTCTAAGACACACAGTCTGTCTATAAACTAATTACAAGCAGGCTACATCACATTCTTTCTCATAAACTTGCACATTGCAGAGCCAAATTTAGGTTAGTTGTGAAGTTGGAGACAAATGCAAAAGGATTTCAGTCACTGAGAAATGTTTTGCTTTACTAAAAAAAACTCAGAAAAAACAAAAGGAAGAAAAAAACAAAAAACAAGAAAAGAAGTGAAGGGAAAAAAGAAGCATCTCCGGAGGTTTACTGCTAGCTTAGTTTCTGGTTTGTGTCAACTTGTTTATATCAGCTGCTGATTTGCGTCACTGGCTTGGCTTTGTGGTTGTATCTGGGGCCTGATGGACACCCTGGTGCATTAAGAAATTCACCACAACAGTACAGCACGTTAAGATCAGATAGCACAGCCTAATGTTGTTTTCTTAAGCACACACACCACACACAGCCCTACTAAGAAGTTACTGCAGGCAGCCAAGAGAGGTGAACTCTAAGTTTGATGCAAACCGGCTTTAAATTCAGATAATAGGAAAATGTCCATGTAGCACTAAAAAATGTGCTATATTTTTAGTAGCACATAGGTAGCCCTAAAAATAGGGCTGCCAAAAGTTGTACGTATATATATATATTTTTAAAGGGTTTGCATTTCCAGGAATCATAGTACCTTATGTATCTTCATTTCCTGTAAGTTTTCAGTAGAGGCACCTTGAGCCACTACATGCTTACTGTATTGTGTATGGAAAAACTCTATTTTGAAATGTAAAATATTATTTTACCTGTGGCTTTAGTTGGCTCATAGGAAATTTTAAAAAGTAAATCCTGAATTTTTAAGCTTAAACTTCTGACCATTTGCAATGCTGACCACAGTATAACTTAGATGCTCTGCCAACACCACATAGAGTGCCCATACAGAAGTCAAAGTTATACTTTAAGCTTTGTGCCCCTGATTAGATGCCACATGTTCACAGATAGAGAACTGCCTAATTAAAATGCGTATCTAACTGAAAACTACAGGAATGATGCTTTCCTGCTATTCCAGATGCACAAAATTTAAAACACTAATCAGGGACTACTGGAATTCAGAGGGCAGGCTTCAATAAAGCTTTTACTTCAGCTAAGGTTCTGCGTCATATCTTCTGTTCGAGCTTCCAGAAAAAAGCCTTACAATTCTTTCTGTTCTTGTAATAGTTCATAGGAGGTCTAGTGAACAAATAAAGAGAATACATGTTAACAGCCATATTTCATAAGACAAAATAAAATGTTTTCAAACCCATGTTTGCTTTATGCAAACTTCCTATAAGAAACAGCAGCTCCAAAAGCCTCAAAATATTTCACAAGTATGGTCCTGAAATAAAACAGGTTTTCTGTTTAAAAATTACAAATTTGATCAAATTTATGTTAAGATATTAAAATTACTTCCAATAAAAATACTACAGTTAAAATCTTTTGACCAATATGTTTTACTTCTCTTTTTCTTTCTGAAAATTTCAAAATACTTGGCTTTTGCCCAATTTGAGATGAAGTCAGATTTTGAAATCTTGAATTCTTGAGTGAAGCAGAATGATTATCCCCTAGGTTGTACTGATAATATACCATATTTTAGACAGAGGAGCTGCTGTTCAAGACACTACCCAGCAAATCCAGGACAACCCACCAAAGCAAAAACACTTGCAAAGAACAATAATCCAATTTTTGAACAATGGATCCAGGAACAGTCCAGAGAAAAGCACATCCTAGCCTGTATAGTTTAGAGATGTTTTTCAGAAGCATATGGTTTGCCATAGCAGAATGTGTACAGAAATAATGCTGCTGTCTGCAGGGAAAATGGAAGTGAATATCACAAGAGATACTACAGCAGCTCTACACTCCCCAAAATATTCTACAATGCAGGAGTAATTCATTTAGTGTTTCCTGGAGGGATGTGCAGTATTTCCCCTATGAAGTAAGAAAGTTGACCTCCCTATCTGTCCAAGCACACAAAGTCCATACTTATCCTGAAGAACTTCTCCCTTCTCCCTCTCGTTTGTATGTTGACACAAAGAACCATATTGCATCCTGACTGACAAGGTATTCACCTACAGTCATCACTTTTGATAGATACTTTTTTCAAGAGGAGCTGGAACATATGGTGTCAGAGAGAAATTTATCACTTGGCAGCTTGGTTTGCTGAGTTTGACCTGCATTTTGAAGTAAATAGCAGATTCTGTACAGAATTGTTATGATTTACTCTTTCAGAAGTATAATAAAACAGCAAATACTAGAGACAGTTTTCACTGATTCTTTATTAGTTATCCCTGTTAAAACATGGTTGAGAGAAGCAAGGGAGTTTTGATTTCATTCAACAGCTTTCATAAATATTTCCTCATCTTCCTCTATATCAGCATTCCTCTGTTCTGGAACTGGGAGCCCCCAGAAACATTGTGAAGTGTTAACAGATCTGGAGAAATCTGCCACACCAGCTGGAAGAGGCACACTGAGGATCTGGTGAGTAGGAATGAGCCAGAAATTTACCCGGAATAGGTCTGTGATTTCAGGGCTGTGCCACAGACTTTGGCCTTTAAGGAATTCTGGCCCTGCTGGCTCCAGCATAGTATGGAAGAACAATGAGGAACAATAAGGAACAATTTGGCCATGGTTGGGTGCTGAAGATAGCAGAACTCCCTGGATGCCCAACTCCAGAACAGGAAGGATGGGAAGAACACAAAAGGGATGAGCAATGGTCTGCAGAGGATTTGTGCACCAAAGAGCACTGTCACCTCATCCAGACGAGAGCTACTTCCTCTGGGGGCCCTTCTGCTCTTCACCCCTACAGTAAGTCAGGAGCTTTGCCTCCCCCATATTTTCAAGTCTCTTTTGATTCAACCATCCCAGAGAGTTTTTGTGGTTCCCAAATTCCATCCTTTCAGGCCTCCTTAAAAATAGCAGAAGGGCCCCAAAGTATGCCACTAAGACAGTCAGGGAAATTTGGAAAGGAGGTTTTGCAAAAATATTTGCTATGTGAACACCCTTCTGCTGGTCTTCATAGGAACTGAACTAAGTGACCAAGCGGGAAATCTGAAACCAAAGCTTCTAACTGAACCCACAATTAAATAGAAAAGCAACATGCCCTGCCTGTAATGACAACCAAAAACTATGTCAAAAGCACAAGCCTTCAGTGTCTTTATAGCTTTACAATAATTTTTTTCCAATTTGTTTAAGTGTATACTAGTTGAATAAGATACACAGAAAGATGTGTCATCTTTGGTGCTCTGCTGACAGCTTAAACTAATTCTGTTTGGTTTACAGGTTTGACTAACTGCTTATTGTCAATTCTGGCTATTAGTCACTTACTTTGATGTAGCAAGGTTGGAAAATAAGAAGTTAAGTCAGTTCTTTAGTCCAACAATCCTCTCTAGCTGAGAGCATAAGAAAATTAAAATTTGGCTGTAATACTTACATTTTATTTCTTCAGATATTTAAGCATTGGGAAATAATTATTGTAGGAAAAAGGTGTATAGTTTTATTTTGTTTTTGGTTTTTTTAATAGACAAGTAACTTCTGACAACAACTGTAAATTGCAGTGTACATAATGTTGCTTGAGTCTTATCACTCAGTTTTTCACACTCCTTGTTTTGTGTAACTGACATGGTAAGAATGGGTGAGGCAGAGTTAGCACAGTTGTATAATGTGATAGAGAAGCTACTGTGGAGTTTTACTATACCATGACAGAGATAGCTACAGCAATGCAGGGGAAAGTCATTCTTGGCCTGAAAGTCACTGCTTGTCACCAGTGAAAGCTGCTCTGATGGCAGGTGAAACCCACTTCGGTGGTTGCAGGTACATGGACTGTTCATAAAAATTAGTATTGATATTGTTCAGAAGAGACTCCTGAGAATAACACTACAAAGAGACTTTGAGAACTTTAAAGGGAACTAACAAAATTTATGAATGTCACAGATGTAAGCGTCCAGATTAAAAAAGGTGGAGGACAGTAAAAAAGATGGAGTATACGCTGTTTCATTCCAAAGAGTTGAAAGTGGGAGAGGGCTTGTGGACATGCCGTATCAAACAAAAATTCTCCCATGGGAAATGTCTAGCCATATGTACAGGGGCAGTATGACTGTAGATGAGAGAGTGAGAATATGAAGGAAGATATTGTTTTGCTAAACAGTCTGTCAAAAACTTGGCATTTTTGGGATATTTGTCCAAAATTTCACTGTTTTAAGCTGTTTCAAATCAGAGAGAATGTTTTTGTGAGAAATATGTAAACAGGTCAGTATGACACCCATCAGATGAATGGATAACTCATTTTAGGACAGTGTCAAATGCTGTAATGCAGTTATTGCTCAACTTCCATATTTAACTGGTGCCAGTATCACTGAATAAAAACACAATTTAATATATTACAGTATCCAACTACTGGCTTGGTGAGCACTTCAGGTCAAGGATTTAATCTGCTTTCTCCTTACAGTTTAACAGAACACAGGTTTGAGGCTCAGAAAATCCTGTGCCAAGACATCTTCAACAAATCACTTCAATGTGTCACAGTTTCCCTACAAATTAAACAAATCACAATATTTTCAATTCTTAGCAAAGTGCTTTCAAATGAACTGATCAAAATTTAGAAACTGTACAAGTGCCATTACTTGTGTGTTTATTTGAATACACCACTTGGCATGATAATATTAATAAGGCATATTAATATTAATATTTCTCTGTATACATGTTTTTAAACAAATTCTTAATTTAATGAATACATTCATGTAAGCTATTGCAGTTGTCTTTCTGGCACCTTTATATAATTCATGAATGATGCAGAGTATGCTGCTCTCCTCCACTACTTTTCAAGCTGTCTATATTTCTCAATTAAATGTTCATTTAAACAAGTTTCCTGTACACAGAGGGAAGGGTTTCTAGCAGAGAAATACTGATGTAGTGACAACAGGCTATTTAAAATGCTAACCCTTTTACTCAGCCCTCTCTCATTCCTGATGGAAGCCTAGCAGACTTGGGAAATTGGAAGACACATGCACTTTTCAACTATTGCTGTGCATAATCCATCAAATTAGAGCGAGTTCCCCTTCCCTGCTGTTAAAGCCAAGCCTCCAGGCTGAATCTGAACAGCCAAATACCTTCTTTTTCTGTGAACTCTGCAGCAAGATGTTAAAGGAAAGCTAAGGTACAATGTGTAAATACTCTGGTGTTCATCAATGAGTTTACTGCCTCATTATTTTTAATTTCCATTGGCTCATAGCATATTCATGTCATGACAAGATAACCCCGGCTGGAATGGACCTCAGGAGATTTCTACTCCAATCTTCTGCTCAAAGCAGGATCAGCTGTAAGGTCAGACAAGGTTTCTCAGGGCTTTATCTATCCAGACTATGGAAAAGACACAGCCCCACTGGGAAAATTATTCCAGTGTTTGATTGTCCTCATGGTAAAATTTTTTTTTTCTTGTATCCATTCTGAACCTCTCTTGCTTCAGCTAGTACCTTCTGTCTTTGGTCCCCCACCAGGCAGCACTGTGAAAAGATCTGTCTGCTTTTCCATAATAATTCAATCATGGCAAGAGCAAGGCTGTTTGGTCTCCCCAAAGTTTTCTCTCTTGCAGACTTTAACAAGCCAAGCTTCTTCAGCCTCTCTGCGAAGCAAGTGCTTTAGCCTCTTGACCACTTGGGTTGCCTTCTGCTGAACTTGCACAAGTTTATTAATATCTTTCCTAAAATGGAGGGGCCTGAAACTGAACACAGCCTTCCATATTTCATTTCATGACTAGAGATCTCCTGAATACTGAGCAAAGAAGGCCAGTTACTTCTCTTGATCCTGTTAGCATAGCTCAGGAGGCTGTTGCTTTTCTTTATTGCCAGGGCATGCTGCTGGCTCATGTTCAGCTGACAATACTCCCATGGCCTTTTTTGCTTTCATTATCTCTGTCTAGTAGTTCCTACTGTCCAAAGCAGGTCTTATGCTCATAAAATCGAAATTCCTGTCAATGACATCAGCTGTGCAACCAGACATTGACCCATGGAATCCATCTGCCCCTTCAAGCCTTTCCTCTGCACTGGCAAGGCTCAACATAACATCAGCTCCATAACTTTGGCCCTGATTCCCATAGCTGTCCAATCACTCCTGATATGTTCAAGGTCCCTGCTCCAGATGTATTAGCACTGCCAATCTACTTAAGCAGCAAGAAAAATAGCACATGGGTCAGACAAGCCTTGGCAGTTTCTTTGCATTCTGGATCTGAGTTTCCAGCAAGCTTCAGACTTCTTAGACAGCAAGTTGGATAAACATACTGAGCCGTCTGTACACCTAGAGGTGAGTCCTGCACTACTGTCAGTTGTGGCTTCCTTCTGATGCTAATGCATGGATCACCAGGAAGCTGTGCTTCTTCCCCAGGGAAGGCTGTCTCTAACCTTGCCTGCTACCAGCACACAGTCCTGCAACTGCAGGTCGGCCATCCTCCCCTCACTAGGAGTCACTGATCTCCTGTCTTTCCCAGGCTGGGGCTTTCCACTTGACTCCCACAACTGACTGTGGTCTCTGGCTGCCATCCCTCTGTGAAGTTACAGGTTTGCATCTGCAGGATGTCTATGAAGATGCCATTTATTCTCCCTGCTGCTGTGCAGTTTGTCTCCTTGCTCCCACAGCTCCTTGACTTTGCAAAATATTTCCCTGTTTAGTACACACCTCGGGCAGGCAAGGACACTCTTCTGTTCCAGCCTTGGGGAGACACACCAGCTGTGCTCTGCAGTCTGAGATCCAAAAAGCTTTATCCTCCCACTGGAGCTGTGACTCAAATAGAGGCTTCTGCTATGCCAGGGTAGTTACTCTGTTTGGTGCTGGGACCTGTGCTCTGCGGTGCAACACTGCTGCTGATGAGTCCCACATGCAGATTTCTGGCCCCCTTTCAAAAGCAGTTTGCCTTTCTGAGTAAACTGCTGCTTCTGAGAGCTTTGCCCTGGAACTTGTGCTCTAGAACTGCTAATATGAGCTGAATGCATACTTGAATCTTTAACCAGGATCAATCTTTCCCAGCAGTAGAGTCTGGAACTGATGACATCAGAAAAAACACCCCAGAAGATCTAGAAGCAAAGTCCAAAGCAGCTCACCAAGCTGCAAGCACTGGAAGAACCCAAGAAGTATCCCAGCTCCATGGCATGTTCCCAATCCCATGAATTGCCACTCTCCAAGTCCCTCTTTGCAGGTCCTAGTTACTGTGTTCCAGACAGAATCTTGTTGTTACAGAATTAGCCTGGCTCCAGTGTGGGGTACTTCCTCATGAACATGTCCTGACAGCAGTGTGCTCATGAACTCAATCCCCCCCTCTGCACTGCCCTCACAGGATCTGGAAGCCAAGCACAGGCAACTGTTTCTCTCACAATTAAATTGTTCCATCACCCTCATTGGTTGTGTCCCTTCTTGCAAAGCAAGCCTGGCAAAGCAGCTCTAAAGCATTGATCAGTTGTGGAGGCCATCACCACACACCCACATCATATCCACAGTAACTGGAAACCCATCACAGGCATAGAATCATAGAATCCTTGGTTTGAAGAGGACCTCTAAAATCATTGAGTCCGACCATTAATCCAACACTGCCAATTCCATCACTAACCGTGTCCCTAAGCACCTCATCTACAGGTCTCTTAAATACCTCTGGGGATGGAGAATCAGCCAACCACTTTCCTGGGAAGCCTGCTTCAATAACGGATAGTCCTTCTGGTGAAGAAATCTTCTGCACTTCACCAAGGTCCTACACCAAAAGCCTCTGTTAATGAGACCACAAAACTGCTCGAACACCCTCTGAGCAGGTCTCACTTAGTTCATGGCTGCAGCTGCCCTTGTAACATCCAAAAACCGACAGGATTTCTCTAGAAGTCATCACTTGATGTTTATGACAGATTCATATTTTCTACTTTACAGTACCAGTTGGTTTTAAAAAGCTTATATGGTATTGTTAGCATCTCAGATGTGTCACTCTTAAATTGCTAAGACACCTTTGGTGGAGACTGTAAGGATCCAGATATTGCTAATCTTTAATAATTATCATATTGCTCAAAAGAAAAGTTTCCTAAAGACAGTAAGTTTCTTAAAATATCACTTTTCTTTTCTTTGGACTTAAAAATTATCTCAGCCACCCAAAAAAAGAAACTATGTTATAAAAGAAGGTAAGTTAGGCATATATGGTTATGCCATGTCCTTTCAATATGCATATCCTTATCTCACTGTAATTAAAAGGTTGCCTGCACACTGATGGGTAGTCTTTGGCTTAAAATACTGACATCCTGTTTAGACTAAGACAGATATCGTCAGAAGTGATAGGGTAAAAATGTGACCAAATATTTTTCTTGTCTCTTTTTACAGTGCTCACGTAATTCTCCGGTCAAAAGTGTCAAAACAAAATAAAACTCAACATTTCAAAGCTCTGCTCATAAAATAAAATAAACCTCAAAATTCCTAGATTGTAACAAACTACTATGAAATGGAGAAAATATTGTAAGAAAAATATTTCTAATCCAGAATGCCAAATAGGCTCTCACATATGATAGAGAGGAAAAATACTTCAAATACAAGAATAGTCTGCTTTAAAATGAAGTAGAATAATAAACTGAACATTTAATAATAAAGAAAGACCTAAAATTAACTAAACTATGCCATGTGAAAAGTTATGAAAAGACAGTGAAAGAGAAACAGTGTTTGATGGGAATGTGCAGTTCTCATTGCTATTGATAGAATTTGTATATATATAATAGACAATGTGGTTCATTGTATATAGCAGAATTCACAAATATCAAGACTAGATAAAGAAAAATGAGGAGCAATGATTCACCATTACCGTACTTTCAGCCCTCTGACTTCACAGGTAGGCATTGCCCTGTCTAGTTTACATGAGACTAAAAATCTGTGTGATGAGACTGAACTGATATTCTTTGCTTACCACCAGGAGGCACATCTGGAGCCATGAATTCTCCATTACACATAAAACCATTGCCACAGCATCTTCCCAGATTTAATTTCAGAATTCAGAATAAACTGGAACTTCAATTTCCAAAAATACTACTTTCAGGGAGGTTGTCCCAGACAATAGAAGCAGCAAGTATCTGCTATCTACATCTTGCCCCTAAAGATTTAAAAACTTGAATTTAAGAATCCAGCAGTTTTGAATATACTATTCTGACATACCGTCTCCAAAGCAAAATATTTGGGAATTTTAGTGGGGTTTTAGTTCTTCACACATGAGTACCATCTAGACATGTTGTCCCAATGTGGGATGAAAAATATTTCCAAATCTTGAAATTTTTCATGGAACTGAAATTTGGTTTGTCAGCTTGCATTAGTTAGCACAAAAGCCATTTCAAAAGAAAATACAACTATTTGATGTAAGTAGGGACAAAAATACATATTTTAGAACACAAAGAGCTAAAGTAAACTTCAGCTGTTGTTTTCAACAACAAACAAATATTTCCATAGTCACAGGGAGTGAGTCCAAGAGGCCTGAACACAGTTTGCACATACTGAGCTCAGAAGTGCTTTGGGATGCAGTGCTTGGAATCACTCCTGTTATGGGCTCATTGCATAGCAAACTGTAGGGAGAAAGAAGGTCTGTTAAGGCCCATTCTACATCTTCAATGTCACCATCATATCAAGTGAAAACCTTCGAGATGTCTCTGAGTGTGTAAAAGATATTTATCGAAGGAAGCTGAGCTGCTTGATGAGTTTAAGGAGATCCTTGGGGCAATACAGCACACAACTGAGCTGTTGCTTGTACTTAGTAAGTGCATTGGCTGTTAACCTGTGAGCACCACAGCAATTATACACTTTCTGTCTTCTGCAGGGCACCTGGGCCAAGCTCACCTGCTAACACACAGCTTTGGCTCAGAAGGAGATGATGCCTTTGCCAGCACCCTAAGTGGTCTGAGAGGGCCTAATAACTGTGATTGGCCTCACCTGGGGACTTTTCACACATCCCCTGTCCATTGGCTCAGGAGCCCCATCTAAGCTCAGGCTCTGCCAGCTGATCTGGACTGGCTCTGGCTGATCCTCCTCCCTGCCTGGAACTGTCAGATGGCGAGTGTTTTAACCACATAGTCTCCTTGTATTTTGTATACGCCTGAAAGAATTCACTGTAAAACCTGAAAATGGAAATCTTGTAATGCATTGCACCACAAGCCTTTCAGGATGATTTTGTCAAGAAACAACTTATTGACATATTTGTGCTGACACAGGTCAGTATGTAAAGGCCAACATTAATTGAATAACAACAGCACCATGAGACTGTGGTAAAACCTGCCATGTTTTCCTAGTTTGAGGGCTCTAAAGTTTCTCAGTAAGTCAGAGTATTAGCATCAGTACTATCAAGGGCCATTTGATATTGCTACTGTTTGTGGTTATTAAAGCACATTACAAAATACTAATGACCAGCTTTTCCTTTCACCCAGTGAAACTGTAGCTTCACATAGCACTACTTAGAAGATGACAAAAACTTTTTTTTTTTAAATAGGCAACCTTAGTAAATAGTTTTAAAGTTACTCTTCCTATCTGAACTCCTGAGAATGGTGCAAAACTGCTTATCTGCAGAAGAAAAAATATGAAGCAAAATACTCGATACCTTCAATTTCCTCCCCAATATCATTAAAAACAAGAAATACAATAATTTAAAATCACAATTCAAATGCTATTGTACCTGGTTATTTTTCAGTTCCTAGATGCAATTGAATAATCACTACAGATAGAAAGACATGACTAATCTTGCAGTTCTGAAACTATTTACAAGTACCAGTGGGCGTAAAGGATGACCTTCAATTTTTCTTCTGCACCAGTTATTCTTCCCATGAGCTCTATAGCTTCGAGCTATAAAATCTAGTTCTAGGTGTACATGGCTAAAATTTAGCATCTGCTTGTCAAATTTGAGAATGAAATTTTGCAAAGAAGCAACTTGTTGACTTAATAAAATATGGGGTAAATATTAACAACATGTATCCTCTGCTGTTTCTGTTTACTTTAAATGCACAACACTGCAGTTCAGTCAGTACAAATATACTCCAGCTAACCTATGGTGGTAGGAAATAATTCTGCTTTACTGGCACTATTCAAAATGAGAGTTGTCTTGTATTATGGAAATGTGGAGAGTTAGTCTAACTTTGCTCACCAAAATCAGTATACAGTTCCTCGAGGACAAAGAACCCCAAACACTACATGAAATTTTCTCTGAAAGTCAGATTTAGGATGCAGCTGGAGGTATTGTTCCCAGTGAAGCATAGGGCTGAAAAGACAGGCTTTCTGCTAGAGCCTGGAAGGCTGGGCAGGAGGCTGGAGCTGGCAAAAAGGCTTTGGCTCACAGTTCATCTGGCACAGTGTACGGGGTGGTCGGCCTGCAGTTAAGGGCAAGATTCAGGTCTGATTGTATCAGAT
Source organism: Toxostoma redivivum (assembly GCA_013397375.1). NCBI lineage: Eukaryota > Metazoa > Chordata > Aves > Passeriformes > Mimidae > Toxostoma > Toxostoma redivivum. The sequence continues at coordinate 348,755 of VXBI01010438.1, forward strand.
TTTGAATTAAAGACAGTAAGGATTGAAGACCTATGTTTATCCTGGGAATTGCAAGGAACCTGGTGCTGATGCAAGCAGCAGCAATGAGAGATTATGCATGGTAGATTATTATCTGGTGGTCGCCAGGCTGTAGAGAGCTAAAATGAGTGTTAGGATGTAGGGCAGAAGAGCTATAAGAGTTTGCTTTGCTTCTCTGTTCAAGGTTTAAGTCTCTATAGCAGCTTTCCCATTTCCTTCTAGTAAAATACTTTGGAGTTGCTCCAAATATGAAGATCAGGGGAGCAAATGCATTGCTACTGCACCTTAGGAAACAGATAAGAAGAAAACTTCATAAACCTGTTTTATGAAGCTTTTGCAAAATCAAATAATGGATGAATTTACACCTTTAACCCATTTTTAAAAAATTCAAGGTGCCAAAACTGATATGAAAAATTTAACAAATAACTGAAGCAAGCAGGTTAATATTGCATTGATTCACCTCTGCTCATTAGTCTTCAGTATCAATGAAGACCTAGTCCCACTTCATACTAAATATTTGCAGGAAAAAAGTCATTATGACTATTTTTAAGCTGAAAATATTTCATCTCTGCATTAAATCTGCAATGTTTTCCCCAAGGTGCTAGTATTCCTCTGGTTTGCCCCAGAAGAAGAAAGAAGTGGCAAAAAAACCAACTCAAAACAAACATAAACCCAGAGAAAAAAACAGGAAAAATCAGACAGCTTTCATCAATTTATAGAATATCTGCTAATTTCTCTCTACAGTACAGTATAGATGTCTGTCATAAGACACTATAAAAGAACAAAGTTTCGCTTAAACTTCTATTCAACTTTTCCATTTAGTGCATTTTGAAAGTAGTAAGTGGAAATTAATATGATAATCACAAGGAAACAGGACACAAATTTATTCAGGAACTTGATCAACACACTTTTGTTCAGAAAATAATAATGCAGCACTTGAAGAGAAGGTTTGGCATTTAAACAAAAGCTGGATGCATATGAAACAATGTTTTAAATTTGTAAAACGGTGACAATCCTTTTTGCTTGACTGCCACACATAGAAGTTGGAAATAAATTGCTTTTTTAAACAAAAAAACCATTGTCTTTTTAAATTCAATACAGAACTCTAGGTACACAAGAGTAACGATATTGTTTTCTTAACTTAGAGTATTTCCTACTTCTTTTGAAAAGGATCATTACTTTTATGATTTTTAGCTTCCATTCAGAATAAAACAGATAAAATTTATTTGCTTTAATAGAAGAATTAGCTTGCTTTTTGGGTTTGTTTTTTTGTGGAGGAGGGGAGGGAGTTTTTGGTGTTTTTTTATCTGGGGGTTTGTGAGGTTTGTTTGTTTGTTGTTTTTGGTTGGTTGGTTGGTTGGTTGGGTTTTTTCCCATCATCTGGATAAAGTAGTACAAAATTGTCATAAAGTAAAAAAAAATTCCTGTCTCATTCCCTTGAGAAAAGGAATTTGTAGAGAATCCAAGACGACAACGCTCTACAAACAGTAAATTTAAGCATATTGTATTCCATTTCTGTTAAAAAGTCTGGCAATTTTGAACAGAACCCACACAAGAAATGCTGGCTTAGCATTCTCCTTGCTCAAAAGGAAACTTGGCTCCATATGGATTTTTGTGAATTCAGTTTACATCCCTGTGTATGTTTATGCACCAAATGTGAAAGGCAAGGCTACTGCAAATCTGCTGAAAGGGATAGAGTTAAAAGCCTTTGTGTGATCCTCATATGAGAAGAGTGAACTGCAACCACCAAAATGTCCTCTCACTGCTCTGAAGGATATCTTTACTAAGGAGATGTTATAAGGGCTCAGGTTAGACCTCTCTTCATCTCTCCAGTGCCATGCGAACATCAAAACCAGGACCAACTGGCAAATTTCTCTTCCTTCTGTTAGTCCATTCTTGGATCTTTTCACTCCTCAGGGGGGCCCTGCAGTTCTCATAAACAATTTTTACATAGTTAAAACACCCACCTGGCTCACTTTGAGACCTTTCCTAGCCTCAGAGAAACCTACATGAATACTTTGATTTATCTTTTCAGAAAACAATCACTCCTTTTCTGTTCCTGAAGAAAGCTTGTTTTAAAGTCTCCACAATACCATCCTTCACAAAGAAAAGTGAGAAAACATGTCTGAGTATTTAGGGACAGCAGAAGTGGCCAACGCCTCAAGAGAAAGAAACAAACGGTTTTTTTAATATCCACTTTTTGCAGCTTCTTTTCTCTGAAAAATGTATGTCTGCTTATTGTCAGTTTTATACAGAGTACAAACAGGACAATCTCAGACAATCCCAGAATATCAGACACTCTCTCCCTAGAGATAGACTTTTACCCATACTCATTAAGAAGCTTCTTTCTCCAAATCTGGTACCCAAGTTGCCAGTACTAACAAAACCTTTTCAGTTCACTTGAGATGTTTCCACCAGCTTCTTGATGACTTCCCAACCTCTGTAACAGCATGATGCTCTAAGAGGAGTCAGGACTTGCTGATGTTCCCACCCTTGGGGGAATGCAACATCTACTATTTCTCACCATGCAATCAAACCAGGGACCAGAAAAGATGTGAGAGAAAAGTAAGAACAAATTTATTTCAATGCATTACAAAGATTATATTATGAAGAATACATTACTACATTTGGAGAAAAACATAAAGAGAAATTACAAAAATACACCAAGTGCCCTTTGGATGTTCTCTTTGGAATGTCTCTTCTCCGGCAGAACCAAGACCTGAAACTAGTGGAATATTGCCATGATAGAAATTGCGACCCAGTTCTTGAAAGAGCTGCACTCCCAGGCACAGCTTTCTTGAATAAGAACTACTAACTGAAGAAATAGTAAGAAAACCCAGCTGAGTGCAAATACACCCTTGCATCTTTCCTGTAACCTTTTTTCTTGGTAGCAATTTTAATAGAGAAAAATTTCAACTTCTCTGCAAATGAAATATAATTTGTTCCCTAAAGAGCAGCCTGTTGCTGAATTGTTCTAGAGAGGTTTAATACTTCAGTTATCAAAAAAGAAGCACATGGTTACAGTGGCTTTTCCATGTAAACTAAGCATGACTAAGTAATTTTTTAGAATTTGCAGACACAAGCTCATTTCACTACATATTTTTTCTAAGTTGTATACACTTGAGCTTTTTAAGCTACTCGAGCTACTGTATAATTGCATAATATTTCTATTAATAATTAATCCAACAATTACATGTGATATTGAATTAGAACATGATGAAGGTAAGGCATGCCTTCATTAGCTGTATTTTAATCACAGCTAGTTTTATTCCAGATATGACCTTAGCAAAAAAGAAAATTTTAGTTTTTGTAACAAGAGTTTGTTATTCTGTACTTGTCAAGTATATGGACCCAAACCAAACTTGCCCCCATGTTCATTCTGCTCTTCTCTAAGCTATCATATAGAACATTTCATCTTCTATACCAGGACAAAAAAGAAAGATGAAGAAAATCATTCTATCAGTCACAGGTTAAGAAAAAAACAACTCCCTCAGGCAGACAGAGCCTTTCCGGCTTTGACACCAATCCAGGCTCCCAAAGTAGTAAGCAGCAAGCATGGCCTGTCTCCCTAGACATTGTAAGCACCACAGAGATGACCAGGATAAGCCTGGCCTGGGGCTAAGCATGCTCTTTCAAGCAGCTTAGGAAGACGCTGGAACAGGCACCACAGTTTCAGCTGAAACCCAGCAATTCATTAAAAACATTGTGACAGCAGTGCAGATAAGAGCAGGTTAAACTCCCATCCCTCTCTGGTCTTGGACCAACACAAGGTTTGTATGATTGAGCACAAAGCCGACGAAATGTCTGACTAAGTGTGAGAGTATTACCAATAAAACCAACCTGACATAAGGGCTCAATGCATCCATGCTTCTGTCATTCAAGCTGCCCTGTATCACAGCTGAGTAAAACAGGGCAGAAAAAATAAGAAACCCAGAAATTCTTTCAAGTCTTTTAACTGAAAATAGATAAATATCTAAAGATACAACTAAAGCGAAGTTTAAAAGAGCAAGGTTTTTCCAGTGAACAATCCCCTCCTCCCCTTATCTCTAACATAATTTTGCATCTATGTGTTACTAAAAGAAAATAAGCAGTGCTTTTATTGAAAAAGTCTGGTTTTTTTCTGACTATTTTTGTCAGAGAGAGAAATTTAAGTCTGAAGCAAGCAAATGCGATCAGCTGCAAGCCACTTAAAAGATTATGAAGTTCCACAGCATCTGTGGGTCACTAGAACAATGGTGCATACTAGGAGACAGTTTAGTACTCTTCTGTCTAAGAAATAGGGTTATGTTTTGAGTATACAGTGATTTTTTTTAAGAGTAAAGAGGACTGTGAAATTGGAGTATCTTATCTTTAGCCATTCCAGATCAGCAGCTAATTCACTAAAACTACAAAATTTTACACATTTTTCCATTTTTATGTATGCAATCTGACAAATTTTCCTTTTCAAGGTGCCTCTAAGAGATGAGGCAAACTCTCTTACTCCACAGAAAGGGCTTTGTGGTACTGCAGTGCAGTGGTTACAGGAAGGCAAAGTATGCCTTTGGAGTTCTTTTCCCAGAATTCTTTAGATGGTCTATGAATTAGTAAAAAAGATAATAGTATTCAGCAACATTGAAAATATCTCAGCATTCAGATTTTTTTTGCAGAAAAGAAATACTAGTATTTAATATTGCAATTAACTTAAGACTATGTGATTCAGCTTTATGTAAAAATCCATGCTTTTAAAGAAGTAAACATGTAAAAGACTAATTCTGTAAAGCAAACAAGAAAGTCTCTCAGTTTACTTGAACCAGCAGAATTTGACCTAAATTATTATTTGCCTCTAACATGGATCTTGTGTTGTTGAAGTGCATGAAAAGAATTTCCAAATCAGCAACCCACAACTATAATTTGCCACTGTGTGGCTTCATATCAAGGGTAGCAAAGAAATGTTTGCTTTTATTCTGTGAAATATGGATGTCTCCCACAAAACTCATAACTGTGCATTAATATAAACTTGGAGTAAAATAATCAAAAGGGGCATACTTGGTAGTACCAGGAAATGAAACAAAACAGAAAATCTGAAGAAATAAGATATATTACTCTTAAACATCATAATATTTAATAGCTGGAAGCTATTTAAATAACATGAAATCACCTAATTTGATTTTACCATTAGATTTTACCCAGGTACCTGTACATAATCCTATTCATAAAAATGTTCCCATTCTCAGATAACTAAGCTGTATGTCCCAAGCATAGACAAGAGTCTGGCTCTTAGCAGTGACAGATGCTAGCTAAGCTAAGATGAATGGTATCAGCAGGCAAACTATACCAGTAACTGCGGAAGGAAGCAAAAATTCTCATCTACCAAGAGAAAAAACCCTTTCCCAGTTCTGAAAGTATTAGTATGAGCCTAGTAAGCATCTCAGCCTTGAAAGTACCTTAGCACAACTTTCCTTCTAAAAAAAGAGAATTAGTCCTACCTTGTAACTTTTCTGCAGTTCTGCTTTTGTGATCCTCCTTTGAACAATCTCAAGGACTTCAAGGCTGAGCAAGGACAAATATAGAAGCATAGGGGAAAGATTAAAAGTGTTCTTTGGAAATTACCTAACCATCGGTTTAGCAGCAACTCTTATTAAAACAGAAAAACAAATCATGGAATGAATAATCAAACCACTGCATGACTGAAGTAGTACTCATCATAGTTGGGTTGAAAATAAATTGGGTCAGATCATAGTTTCTTTCTGTGAAAAGAGTAACATGCTTTGAAGGAAGAGGCAGGAGATACCATATATCCATCTTTTGTAGAGTTTTTGACACTTTTTCACATACCCTAGCTTGCTTATCCAAACATTACCTACTCTAGAGGAAATATGCACGTTGAAGGTACAAAACTGGTAGAAAACCTATTTAGAAGTAGCTATCATTAATTCATACCAATGTGACATCTGCAGGAGTCTACCCTGGAGCTGATACATTAGTTCTTGAAGTGAGTTGCAAAGAAAAGAGGAAGCTTTTTAAACTGGCAGTTACACCAGCCTGTGAGGAACTGCAAGCATTTTGGGCAGGAGGGCTATAATTCAAAGTGATCTTGACAAACAGGAAATAAATCTGAAAAAGGAAACTGCAGTTCAGTAAGGACATGTGCAAGATGTAGATGCAGAGCAACAAGCATACATACAAGTTGGGGAATGTTTAGCTGGCAGCTGTGCTGAAAAGGATCTGAAACTCCAGGACTGACATGCTGTATGTGAGTCAACAGTATCAATGCCATTGGTAAAAAGCACACATGACTATCATGCAGGAGATGGATAAAGTTGTTATTCTACCTTTTTCAACTCTAAGGGCTTATCTGCAGTACTATGTTTAATTCAGGTACATTTTAAGAGATATTTGGACAAATTCCAGAGCCTAACAAAAAGCAACAGGCATGGTGGAAATCTCTAACACATCTCCTCTGAGGATAGACCAAAAGCACTGAGATTGTTCAAGCTGAAGAAGAGATCAAAGGGAAAAATAGTTTTTGTGTTAAAATTCTGAAGAATGCACCTCCTGACTGATGCATAGAGGAAGGCAATAATCTACTCTATTTGCAGGTAATAGGAGTAATATGCATATGCATGGCAGCAAAAAAGGCATTATTAGCTGATGCAATTGTCCCACTCTACTCAGCACTTGACATGCCACACCTGCGGGACAGTTCTGATCCCAACAAAGAAAGATGCAGACATCCTAGAGAGGGTCCAAAGAAGGAACACAAAGATGATCAAAGACTGAAGGAGTGAGGTCTTTTCTACCTGGAGAAAAGAAGGTTCAGAGGTACCTCATCACAGTATTACAGTACTTAAAGGGTGTCTACAAGGAGACCAGAGAATCTCTATTCACAAAGAGCCACATGGAAAAAGACAAAGGGCAATCAGTACAGGTTGCACTGGGAGAGGTTTCATCTTAATATAAAACAGAAATTGTGAAAGCAGTCAATTACCAGAGCAGCCTCCCCAGGGACATGATAGAGGCCCCACTACTGAAGGTTTACAAGATGTGACTGGACAGGCTGATAGATAAGCTGATAGATAAGCCCATCTGGGTAGGCTCCCTTTCACGTGAAAAGTTGGACCAGATTATCTTTTGAGGTCTTTTCCAACACATGTTGTTATATGAACTTTTTCAGACAACAATTAAAAATGCAGCCATAAACAGTGGGTAAAGAGGATGTGTAAACTCCAACTCTGGAAGATATTTAAGTACAGTCTGTGATGATATGTACATGATTTGCCTTGCCTTAGAGAGGTCAAAGAGACTGCAGGTCACTTTAGAGTCCTGTGTTCTATGATTCTAGGGTGAGCATATCAAATAGACTTTTCTCTCCACAGCTCATCTGACTAGTACCAATTGCTACAACTACTAAAAGTGGTAAGTAGAATTAATACAATGAGGCTGAGAAAGGCAGGCTCTACCAGTTTATTAAAAAATAAATAAGTTTGAGAAGTGCAAACAAAAGATAAGAGCTATGAAACATCAAAATTACATAATAATTCCAAGTACAGTAAAAAGCATAGTGAGAACTATAAGTAATTTCATAACCATTTACTAGTTATATATAAGACTTACGTATGTATATAAGAATGAAGATTCAAGTGTATTCCAGCTTTATCTAATAATGCAGAGAAGTGAGCTGCAGTGGGGAAATAGAAAACCAAAACCATTTACAGAAGGTGATTCAATAAGCTACATATGAAAGCCTGGGAGAGTTGGGGTAATATAGAATAATCTTTAGTTCTTTGAGGATCTGTAGAACTAAGTAAGAGAAATGATCGAGAGACCAGAGACCTTCAATGTAAAAGTAGAATAATTAGTCAAGAGCTGAAATTGAGAATGATAGAATATTACTGTGTTTGATAGGTAGAGCCAGACTACCTATGCTCTTAGGAAAAGACTGCTAGTTGTATGACCTTAGCCATGTAACAGTTTTCAAAATCATAAAAGCACCTAGCAAGAAATCTTGCTCATCAAAATATCAAAGAGATAAATAAAAGTATCTAGTAAGTATTTCAGGAGTAAATCAATTAACCTTGATCCTCCTATTTTCCAATACATTGGTATTATGTAATAGGTTTTCCATTTGAGTAGTTTATGTATAACCTGCACCTGAGATCTTTGTCCCTGATGTGATCAGGTTGCTATGCCCTTGCTTTAAAAAGCCTTCTCTCAGTGACAAGAAACCAGTAGCAAAACACATAGATATTAAATTCTGCATCCTGAAGTGAAAAACTTAAGCAATAAGGAGTAGCTGCCTTTCAATTACCTGGCTAAAGAGCAGGAAGATATAGAAAGGCTGTAAGAAAGAAGTCGGTTGTATCAAGAAAGAAAAAATGTTATAAACACAGAAAAAAGAGGCAATACTATGTTAAGTACAAATTCTTTCTGTGTTCAAAGTGTAGACAAAGAACCCTGACAGAGAAACATCACACAGAAGGAAAAGAAGAATCAAGGACAATTATTAATTTCTGCTTTCAGAAACAAAATAACTAAGTTAATAAATGTACAATGAAATGAGAAACAGAGAAAAGAAAAGCTTTTTGCCAATAATGTTTTTATAAATGAAGTCATGCCTGTACTCAGAAGGTAACAGAATCTAGACAGGCGTATAAGTAGGAGTTAGAAAATGTACAATTGATAAAATGCACATAGAAACAATAGCTAAAATAGATACTCATTATGAATCGTGACATAAATAAAGATATATTAAAACCCCTTGACAAGATGGGATTCTTAAAGATCTCTAGGGATGGCAATAGAAGGTGGTAAGGTTATTCAACACTGAAAACTGAATATTAGAAAAGTATCTTCAGTCAATTCCTTAACTCTTGCTCAATAAAACAGGCAGAACAGTCTTAGGTGTTGTCTATGTTGAGTATCTGAATTGTAGGATTTTTTTTAAACTACAAGCATCTTTACAAGTAATTTGTGCTCTTGCTGTGCACAGTAGTTAAGGAGAAAAATTTTATGAAAAAATAATTTTCTGTTCATTTTGCTTTCAACCATCAAACCATTGATACATTTAATTAGTAATTCACTGTTTCATTTTGAGTTCATATTACTCAGAAATTACTCTGAATGTCAACATACACTGACTTCTAAAGTATCTTGATAAACCTCATATGCAACTTTGCCAGAGCAGTACATTTACGTAAGAGAAAATAAAGCTGAAGTTTTTATTTTTGCTTGGCAGATACCAAAACTGACTATAGCACATTACCAGCATATCACCCTAGCAGCAGCAGAATTACCGCATAACTCAGTGCCCATCACTGCAGAAATAAACTGCATGTTAGGTCGAAAGCAGAATTTTAGTACAAAACTAAGATTAAATTTTTCAGGTTATTTGGTCCCAGTCAAAACTTATTCCATCTTTCTTGGAGACTGAATAAATTTTAAAAGTTGCTGCAAGCTGTCTTTCCTTTGACTGCTATTTTGACATGCTCAAGCATGAAGTGCTCTCTACAAACACCAGCTCCATCTTATGCATTGGCCAAGTGCAACACATTCAAGTGGATCAACTAGAGTCTACCTAGAAAGGACTTGAATTTCAGTACAAGTCCAAAATTGTGTTACCCTCTCCTTGGCTAATCACAAAAGGATGGAAAATTTTAGTGGCTTTGACATAAAAACATAAATTGCACAAAACAGTAATGTTTTTTATAAATATGGCTTGAAAATTTGTCACGAAGGCAAACGAATTTACATTGGTTCATTTACCTCTCAGATGTCTTCAGTGAAGGTCTAGCAAGACTCTACAACAGATTGATTAGAAACAGGTAACAGCAAGGATTCATAACACCCTATTTGCAATAGAACTATTAAAGTATTCCTCAAGATAAAAAATGGCCACTCTTTAACTGAGAGCAATGATTCTTACTTAAGTAATACTAAGTTTCCAAAGCAGTTAAAGCATGGAAAGAACATTAATAAAATACTGAAGAATAAAATAACCCAGAGAGACAAACAATAAGGTTTAAAAAGATAGGCTTGAAGAATGGAAAAGAAGAGCTACCAAAGGACTACAAACTAAAGTCTCCAAACTGATTTCATAAAAAACCCCAACCCTTAAAAAAAATAAAAGATACCAGATGAACCACATCAACAATTACATTCTGAAACAAAACAAGTACATTTTAAAGAATAAATTACTTTTCTGGAAAAAAAAAAAAGATGGTGGGAAGTAGTGCACAAATAAAATACCATTAACCATAGGATACAATAGGGATATTCAGGAGATACATTAGTCTTTATTAAAGCTTATTGTACAGCTAATAAATAGCACAAAAGGAAAACTAATTAACACATATGCAAAGATGCACTAACCATACAAGGGGAACAATAGTATTTTGAAAAGTTAAAAAGCAACACTGCTGCACTTAGTTGCAGACAAATTCTATCTTCAATATCCAGTGTTTCAAGAACACTTCACAAAAATTAGACTTAACATCACATACTGTTACACTGCCATCCTGTGGCAAAGTACCCAAAATGTTCTGTGGAAAGTAGAGTTTTCCAAATGATAACATCTTTTCAAAAAGACTTAACATTCTACTCCTGAAGACAGGAAAACATCGGTAGAGATTTACCTATACTTCAGCAAATGCTTGGACACAAAATTGTCTTGGACACAAAATTTAAACCTATGGCTTCTGAAACCTAGTTTTCTGGCAGTGAAGCAAAATGAGTTTACTTTCTTTTCCTCGAGTTGCAAAATAAACATATATTCTAGTATGTTGAAAATATTGGTACACAATCTGAGATACAAGGGAGTGCTCATGGGAATCTCCTAATTACTTCAGCCCATTTAAAATTAAAAAGGTCTTACATTTCCTGTTAATATCAGATCCTAGAATTGTGCCACTTCTTAGCTCCAGCCTTACTTCAAGTCTCTGCATAAATAAAATGCCTAGGAATTGATTTCCTTAAAACATTTTAAAACTCTAAACTGGGAATATGTTAAAATAGGGGGAAAATAGTAGGTTTCTTTAAATGTTTTGCTGAATTTTAATATAAGATTTTTTTGCATTTGGCCTGTAAGTAGAAACTATAGTAGACTGTGAAATAAGTTTTCTCCATTACAGAATTTGTTTTATGAGAACAAACACTCACTAGAAGGTGATAAAACACAAGAAAAAGAAGACCCATGGTCATAACTGGTTGTGTATGTACTCCGGGAAACACTTTGAGATGGTAACATAGCTCAACAAAGTCAATGAGATTAAAGAAATTCTTAACAAATCCAAAACTTTTTTCTGAGGAAGGACTGCTTATGTGCCCCCCTGAACTGAGAACACTCGCTTCAGGACTAGGAAACAAGTCAAAGATTGAACCAACATGAAAATCTTCTCAATTCAAAGACTTTCAGATCTCTGAGAAGCTGCCACTGACATCTAGATTTAAAAAAAAAAAAAACACATATATTTCTACTGCCAATATCCACATACTTGGGACACACCAGCTTTCTAGCATAGCTAGTCTTTATGACTTGCTTTCAAAGCACTAGAAATGTCAAATACCAAAACTTGATTATATTTTGCTATTATGAGAAAATAACCCACATTTCAACAATTAACTTCTCCCAAAATAGCACTGTATCTCGAAAGCTCTTAGGCTATCCAATCTCAAACCTTGCTCCTACTTTGTATACTCAAGTGACACCTAGAGGCTGTCCCTGCATTTGACAGATTTTACCTTTTGTTGAAAGTTAGGCTGTGACAAAAATCCTGCTCTATTGTTCATCATTCTAGAATTCCTGCAATATTTTCAGAATACATCGGACATCTACAAACCTTCTACATGTACACTACAATATGCCATCTTTGTTCGTGTCCCTTTCTACTTCCCATACATACCAAATGTAAGATAATGGGAAGCCCCTGCAACTGAAAAATCAGGTGAACACAGTGAGCACCTGCTTTTGAATCCACTGAAATACTCCATGCGTCCATAATTACTGCTTTCTCTTTTTCAAAAGTCTTGCTCATCTCCTTCTAGCACAATAGGAACTGCAAACTCGTCTCTGCTTTTGGGCAGGATGTGAAAGCTCAGAGTATGCTTTCTTTTCTTTGGTCTGTTTCACAGCCATCAAAGTACAGACAAAACTCATCTTATTATTTTGGGGCTGTACTGGTTCCCAGGCTGGATTCCTTAGATGCTCCTGACTTCCATTGCCTTTGCAATAATGAGTGAAGTCCAAATATTGTAAAAAAAAAAAATTACTATCAGGAAAAATAAAAAAATAGATTTGTAACACTGTAGATATTGCTATGTCTTCAGCTGTAATGATAGTGTGATTATCAACCTCAGGAGCTGCTTAATGTCAGCAGATCACATTATGTACTATGGGAAGTGCATATTGCATCAGAAGAACTGTAAGACATAGGATTTCATAAGAAGTAATATGGGGCTAAAAAGTCTTCTTTAGCTCAACTAGGGCAAAAAAGTCTGCTTTAGATCAGCATATCAAACCTTGGCTTACAGTAGCTTTCTATATGGAATATTCTTAATTCCAGAACAGTGATTTTTAACTGCCCCTTTATCTGAGCAATTTCCATAACATACCTAAAGTATCACAAAATTGAAGGTTGGTATTTTTTGTAAACTACCTCTTAGTGACAGGTATCAGGCATGGCTGTTACTAAGAAGGTAGCAAATGTGTCATATTAACATCCCCAAAAGTTCTCATCAGTAAAAGCAGGTAGAAGAGAAAGCTTGATAGAGTTCATTGGCAAGGTTCACTCTATTGGTTACTAGATAGTAAAAGCACACAGAGAAAAAGAAAACTGAAATCTGAAATCTAAGATCAATCACCACAAAAGTGAACTCAACTCAAAAATTATCTATGCAGAGATAGGGGGAAGGGTAAGGATAAGAAAGGGTGAGGATTAAAGGGAATTAGGGAAACCCTCCTATTGACCCTCACAGGGTTCAAAGTGGACTCCTTTGCCTACTTTGCCCCGGACTCAATCAAAGATGTAAAAAGTCCAGCCCAGGCTACTGGGGGCTTGGCCTAGCCCAGTCCAGGCACAGGAGATTTTGGAATAGGATGGGTGGGGACAGGACAGGTGTGCCCAGGACAGAGACCCCAAGGCCTTGCTGCTCACCTGAGCAGGTGTGAGCCTCCCTCCTGGCCTATCCCAAGCACTGCTTCCCTTGCATTGCCAGGCAGTGCTCAGGACTAAAGGCAAAAACAAACCCACAGGCCTGCTGTCCCTCAGAATTAGAAAAGGAAAAGCTTAGGTGCTTGACTGTAGTGAAATAACACAATTCTAACAATCCCCAACATAACTGAGGACTATCTTAATGCAAGTGTTACACAAATTAGTAATGTCTTCAGTCCTAGGTCTTTGTCATTACTTTATTCTGAAGGAGAGCATAGAAAATGGATGCACAAATTTTCTGGCCAAACTAGGAACAAAATCTTTTTCTGAGGCAAAAGAGGAGATGAATATGCCCAGGATGAGAGCTTGTGCTCTAAATTCCTATATTTTAAAAGTACAAGTAAAGCAAACAAGTAATCAGGATCAGTTCCAGAAATCCACTGAGATGAATTATATATACAAAAACCAGCCTAGAGTTTATTCATTGCTGAGCTATGCTTGGCTGCAAAACTATCTTGACAGCTGAAGTAAAAGTTGGATGTTGCCTTTGCTATCCTAAGAGGGAAGCCCAGAAGCCCTGAGTGCTTTTCTTTCATGTATATACTTTGCCCTGCCTTGCAAATACCTAAGTGTTAGGGTATTTCCAGAGCTAAACTTGAGATTGTGCCATTTTCAAACTTCAAAGTAAAATTCTCTCCAACTGATTGAGCATACTCATATTTCACCCTCCTCAAGCAACTGAAACAGCTCTTCTATCTGGAAGGTACGCATTTCCTATAAGGGGCAAAAAAAAGTCTCTTAATGTCATGAGATTTTGAGTTGGAGTTAGCACATTAAAAAGGAGAAAGCTGTTCACAAGATACAAGAGGTTTCCCTTGGCAGTAGATCTTCTCATTTAACCTTTCCAGTTTTATACAGTGCTTCTGTTTCACACAGATGCAGGGAGACCCACAGATGGTCACGGTGCTGTTGGAATACACCCTGCTATCTTGGCTGCCATCCCCTGTGCTTTGGGACTCCGTCACAGGGCTCTGGTAAATTCTCTGCAGCCCTTTGCTCTCCAGTCTGTCAAGGCACTTCTGCTCTTCTGCAGAAGACACTTAGCCTGAGTTACTGCAACTGATTCCCTTAATGGCTCGTGCCAAAGGCCTGGAAGTTACATCCAGGGAATTCAGGGTTGGAACTTGCAGCACACTATTTACCTATTTTGGGGAAACTGCCTGAGGAAGTTTTTTCTGCCCTGTCTTTTTGCTTATAGTGCCTCAGTGATGCAAGGAAAACTCCACCAAGAGGCAGAAGATACCATATTTGACCCTAAAGAAAGAATATGCAATGGCCACCAGCTACAGAGCAGCAGGTACATCCTCATTGTTAGTTTACCACAAGTAACTTGTTCTTGAGCCTTTCTCTTCAGTTTAAGTTATCTTTATTGCAGAAAAGAACATCCCCACAGAGCGATAGCCAGGAACAGGCATTTTACTTTGCATTCACATCCTCCCTTATTTTCTTTTTTAGACAAGGCCTGAAGCTCCCTGCTCAGCTTTGCCAAGAAAAATGCTTTGTTCCTGGTTCATGACATTAGCTTTTCTGGTAATGTCCTTGGAGAAGTGGGCAGATAGATAAGCTTTCAGAAAAAGGCTTACAGCTAACTGCCATAAGGTCAGCATGAAGGATAAAATCCCTTCCTCTAAGAATTATTAAGCACTGTCATCCCTCAACACTGCTGCCTCATTTCCTAGAAAGCATACATCGTGTCCAACAGATAATACCGTTCTTGTACATTGCTGAGTTCAGCCCACTGTTCTGCCAGTGCTGGCAGTCTCACCAGTGCATGTGTTAGAAATGTTGCTTCAATTAGTTTTCAGTGTTGTAAGTTTGGCTTTTCACTGTCTTATCTGCACCATGCTTCATATTCTGAGAGCCAAGCAGCAGCTCAGAGCGATACCCTTGGAAGGATGAGGCCCGTGTTCTGCAGCTCACAGCCACAAAACTTTGGTATGAGGTTCATGCAGCTAGAAGGAGATGTATCTGACATTATTCCATCAGCTTTCCTAGGGATCCTTTTCCACTGGGCTTTATATACACATTTCTTCTGACTAAATTGCAGGCCCTCCTGGGGCTCCTCCCTTGCTTGCAAGCACCGGCAGTGTACATGCCCTCATGGGCAGAGAAGAAAAGTGACCTAAAGGCCTGACCCAGAGACACTGAGTGGTTAAACAGTGTGATTCAATGAGGATCTCCAGATGAGATGGCGAAAGCTGGATAAGATCCAGGTGTGGATGAAGAACAGGCGGAATGTTCAAGTGCCCTGCTCAGCAGGTTGGTAAATCCCAGCCTGCAGGGGAGCAAAGCCATAGGGCCAGCCTGTGGGCCTGCACTGCCCTGCAAAGTCTTCACTTTCCACTCAGACAGTCATCCTGCTGCTGAGATCCTACAAGCCTACTTCCTTCCTGTGACATGTTTGATGAGAATATGAATAGTATCTTTCCTTTAATGCCTCATCATAAACAAGCAATCAAAATACTGGGAATAAAGTCACAAAGTGGAGCACTGGGGGAACTGTTTGCCAAAGCCTTCACTCACTGCAACATCCCAGGCTCATCCCAGGCCAGCTGCAGTGCTCACAGATCCATTTGTAAACAGCTGATCCAGAATCAGTGTCTTAGAAGGAAAGCATTTTAACAAGCAAGGAAAAGCAGGATATAGCTCTTTAAACAACACTTGTATAAAGGCCTAGCGCAGCTCCTTAGCAAGGTCCCGCAGCTCTGGTGTGGGCACAGGCCACTTTCCCAGCCTGTGGATGCATCTGCCACACTCTCAGGATAGCCCAAGGAGGCCCTGACCCACAGATACCTTGCACAGTCCAGTCCCATGAGCAGAAAGTTGCCCCAAAAAGGCATTGTGGAGCAGCTGCAGGTGAAGCAGTGAGCTTAGCTGTCTTGGTTATTGTCACCACTTAAACCATCACAAACAGTGGTCTGATAATGGCAAAGGCACTCTTAGGCTTTTAAAATACGAAGTTACTGAATCTGCAAGCATGTCACTCAAGATGTCCAAGTGAGAAGTGAGTTATGCTAATCAGCATTTATACCCTGTCATCAGTAAACATAAAACCCAAGCATTTATTAGTCTCCATTCATCAGCATCATATATTTGGGGTTTTTTTTCAAATATTTATGTAATGAAAGATATATAAAATAAATATTTCATATTTATTTATGTCTAATTGGACATAAAATACAAATGCTGCAAAGTTCAGAAAATTCCTGCACCAGTCTCAGCTCAGCCTCATCTGCAATCATCAGTATGTCAGGAAATCACAGTATCATGCAAGATAGTAGCAAAAAAGCTTATTTTGGTTTCCACAAAATTATTAAAGGAATGCTAAAGAAACACATTTCCTTCTAGTTCCCATTGGGTTAGCTACTCCACAGATTGAACAAGAGCTTTCTGAGTCTTATAATGTGAAGACGACTTCCACAAAAGAGGTAAGGAGAGGCAGGTGCCACATATTCCTTCATCCTCAGTCTTTTTAATCTTGTTTTATTAGTTTCACGCTATGGTTGTTCTGTGAAATGGACATCAGAGATGTAACAGCTAAAGGCCTGAATGTTTTGGATGCAATGTTGCCTTGACAGTGATCTAGCAGAAGGACATTTGAAAAAAAGCTGTACCCTTGAGCACAATGACATGAAAGCCTGTGGGTTTTACAGTTGAAAAGTAACATTGTCACATGCCCTGCAGTGGAAAGACATGAGAGAGATATTGAGAGCACTTCCACAACCTTAGCAACAGCTTTGATCCTTTCCAGAGCAAAACAAAGTACTCTTTATTTCACTCAGCTTGAAAGGTACAATTATGACACTTTGATAGGCGAGATTTTTCCCACTCATATTAGAATCATAGAATCAAAAAGTAGTTTGGGTTGGAAGTGGCCTTTAAGGGTCATCTAGTTCAACTCTCCTGCAATGAGCAGGGACATCTTCACCTACATCAGGCTGCTCAGAGCCCGATCCAGCCTGGCCTTGAACTCTTCTAGGACAGAGCATCTATAATCTCTGAGAAACCTGTTCCAGTGTTTTGCCACTCTCATAGAAAAAAAAAAATCTTCCTTAAACCTGGTCTGAATCTACCTCCTTTTGGTTTAAAACCATTGCTCTATCACAACAGACTCTGATTTTCAGTCTGTTCCTATCTTTCTTATAAGCCCCTTTTAGCTTCTCTTCCCCCACAAACATGGACCAGCACAGGATGAAACAGGCTGCTTTAATTTCTTCCTTGACTTTTCATTCCAATGTTATTAGGACAGTAACTGTTCAAGTCACCAGTTTCCTAATGTTTCTAGTTCCTCCAGGAAATCTTATCAGAACAGTAAGGTTAAGATGAATACTTAAACATTGGGGCCATGCTATCACTGGAAAGGGTAGTAAGTGAAGAAATATGCTTCAAATTTAACTGATTTTATCTTCATCTTGTGCGTGACATTGGAAGCTCACTGCTTGTTTTTGGAAAACTACATTGTACAAAAACATTCTACCTCCTCTAAATATCCTTGACTTCTCCATTATTTCTACAGCTTGGACAGTAATCAGAAGAAATTTTCAGTCTGTGACACATACTAAAAATCTGAGGATTGAGTGTGGCCGATGATACATGATGGGAAAATTGTTAGGCTAGTAACTATTAGAATTTCCCTTTAAAAAAACTAGAAAGCAGATTAAATTTCTTTTAATACTATATGGAAAGAACATTGCTTACATGCTACTCAAGCATGAGGAAATGCAGAACTTGTTTGCCTATGCCAGCTGATGTCTGCTCAGCTGTGCGCTGTGATCATGTTTAATTCCGATTCTCTGGGCTTCACACGTGTGTTCAGCTGTGCAGGCAGCAAATCATGCAGCAGCCTGCAGGTTATTACCCTATAGATTCTGCACAGATTGTAATAACTTCTGGCTCAGAATATAAAACATACAGGTTTCTGGGCAAAGGCAACTTAAGACATTTTCACATCCTGTTGTTTATTCCCAGTCTGTCCACAGCAGCTCACTGCTCAATTGTGCCAGTGCCACATGTGGTCAAGCTATAGCTTGACCTGATGGGAGGAGAGAAACATTAAATGTAACCACGGGGCTTTGTAGGATGTTTACAAACCTTAACTTTGCAAGTTTAATCTTAACTTCATTTCAGCAATGAGATCTACACTGCAGCCCCACAAGCACCGATATCAGCATTACCTGTGAGGCATTGGACTCTGAGAGCTTCTGCTTCTAAGCCAGCTGCCCAACAGGAAAAAACCATTAGGCAATCATGCCTCTCTTGAATCTGAGTAAATGCTGCCATAAGTTACCTGCTTAAGAATTCTAATTTCACATGTATCATCTCAAACTGACTTTTTTTTTTTGCAAGATACAACAAGTTTGAACTGCTTTTAATCCATTGAGTATCAATTATTTGGACTGAATTTCTTTTTCACAAAAACCACTCAAAGTAGATGTATATGAGGTGGACTATTCTGGCCATTTGATGGGGATTTCAAAGTAAATTCCAGTTGTAAACTGTTTGTGTCAGAGACTATTCTGGTATGTGTTAAAAGGGAAAGTCCAACATATTTTGTGACTATTGCAATAAAAAATAATTACCAAGTTGGTATGAAAATGAGAACAAAAAACGGTGAAGTTCTGAACCCAGGAAAAAACGTTACTCTAGTTATTTTTTTAGAGCAGTCAGAAGCATACAGGTGCATCAGCATCCTTAGACATTTCTTCATGATAGCATAGAATAGTGGCTCAGTTACAAAAGGCAACAAAGAATACACTGAACTGTACTACATTCCCAAGTTTTTTTTCAAATCAAGTATGATTGAAATTAACAGAGGTGAATATAGAGATGAATATTGAAATTAACAGAGATGAATATATATAAAGGAACATTAATAGGATTTTCAAACAAGATTGTCTAACTTGCAGCAATATGCCAGAGTTTAATCCATTTGAAAAGTAATTAAGTTCTTTGGGGCAATTAAACTAGCACCAGGGCAGGAGAAGGTGCACAGAGCACGCATTTATGGATGTATTATAACAACAGTACTAAAATGAAATACTGCATGATTAAATTCTAACAACTAAGAAACAACCTTTTTGTGTACCATGAAACCAAATAAGTTTTGTGAGGGGAAGGATGATGTTTGTGGGGGTTTTTAAATTTTACTACAAAAAAATCTATTAAGTTAGTGGTACAATATCACAGAACCAACAGATCTCCCATGATGATTCAGAAACCAGTCGTGCTGGTTTTGCATTAATTGATTTGCGCTGAAGAGGGGAAAAGTGTTGCTTAAAATAGCTCAGCTTTAAAAAAGAATTATCTTACACACTGAAGTAAAACCCTCATGCTAAAATAGACTACAAATGTTATCATCTATGAAAGTTTAATATATACAAATGATCTTAAATAGCAACTGAGTTTTATGCTGAACATTACTAAAATGAAATTGGCCCAAATTTTACTGTGCAGAAAACAGCTCACTAGTGCAATTGCTGCACTGTGCAAATGCTAACTACTATACTATCATTCTGATAAATCAGAAAACAAAAAAAAGATCAAGATATTCTGAGTGATGGTATTGTGCTAGGATTCCCATACTGTTCTATTCACCCATGGTGAAAAGGTGTAATACACACTTGGAAGCTTAGAATTACCTCAGTGAAAAAAGCTAATTACCTTTCTCTATTGGAAAGCTTTATCATTTTTTTAAGTATCTGCCTGTTTTATCATTAAAAGCCATATTGCTTGGATATAAAAAGAACATAAGGCAAATATCAAACCAATCTATAAACATTATCCATCAATAATGGATCAATAATCCAGTCATCTTTCAATCAGGATAGAGATAAAAGTCAGATGCATCCCAATAGGGCAGGTAATTAGCTCTGCTCTCTGTAGGTTTTACCCTTTCCAGTAATAAAATGTAAAAGAATTCACTGCCTTCGTTGGTTTTTAAAATGCTCTGGTATTTAGGAAAAATACCATAGTCCATAAACAAACTCTTCAGTGTCTCCCAATTCACTTCAAGTTTATTGAGAATTCTTAGGAATTATAGCTTCCCTTTGGTTTCCTCAATTTCTTAAGGAACTGTTTATAATGTTTCATAATCACTATTTAGTACAGACAAAAACATCTTCCAACCATGCTAAAACAGAGGTGTGTGCCTAACTGGGATCCAAGCAAGTATACCCAGAAGAACCAGCAAGTTCATTCACCATGTGAATCTTGATTTGACTCTGAGGGTTGTTTGGCCTTTGTAGTGAAGAGTTGGCCTGCAAAGGAGCATTAATCTTTACTTATGTGTCACATATTTGTTGCTCACATTTTGAAATGTACTGAGAGTATCCACAGATAAAACTAGTTGTTAGTTTATCCCAAGATAAATCTCCTGTGAAAGTTTTAATTTATGCAGGAGTGATTAAATGGAATGGTTTCTGTTTATCCTTATTGTAGGAGATTCAAGACTTCATAAAAGATTACAAGTTCAGCTTGCAAGCCTTTACAAAAACACCTGTTATCCTCAGTCCAGCTTTTCCAGCTGCCAAGGCCCAGCACTACTCTTCAAGCCCCTCTGTCATCCCCTGTTACACACATCAGCTGCCTGCTGGCTGCCAGCAAAGGAGACACCTCATGGAAGGCAAGTTTCTAAGATTTGGTACTAGAGCAAACATTTAGCAGGAACTGCTAAACTGAACAGGAAACCTGTTTTATTTAGATGCAAATTTTGCCCAGTTTTTTTGCAAGACTGCCTTGCATACCTATGCCTGAGTGCTTGAACTCAGCTTACCAAAATCTTTCAGCCCTGTTACCCAGTATGTGAGGAACAGATGCTCTTCAAATTACCTGCACCAGCTTGCAGGCAAACTGAAAACCAGTTTTCTACATATTCCCCTTATTTATTGTAAACTGAAGTAGTTCCCCATAAAACCTGCAGGTAAAACATCTTTCTGACCACTTCACCCATGCCCTCATCTTACCATGAACAGCAAAGTTTGAAAAATGCCAGCTTTGAATTCTTCAGAAGATGGATGTACTGACTTAAGATGGCCAGTTTCAGAAAATAATCACTGATAAGCTTTTATAGTGTCTTAACAAGAACACAAAATGCTGGACTTCCCCCTCCAATGTTGATACAAACACGTCAGAAATGAGAGCATTTTATTTCCCCAAGCAATGTATCTCACCGTTTTGGTCTGAGGTCTTCCTATGTTTTAGAACTCAAAATTTATTTTTACTGTAAGTGAATAGAAGACCTATTTTAAGTACAAATCTGAAACAACATCTGTTCAGTATGCAGTCTGATCTAAGATTGTGTCACCTCGAAGCATTTTACTTCAAAGTAGTAGTGAGTAACCATATATTCTTATTCCATAATAACAGAGCCCAACCCAGTATTAGTATCTTTGTTTTATGTAAGGAAGATAAAACTTGAATGCCAGGTTACTAGAAAGCATAAGAGGAAGAAAAAAAAAAGTATCTAATTTGTATCAGAAAGAATCGAGTTTTGAAAACTCAAAGGTACAGGAAAGAGGAAGATGAGGCAAGAAAACAGTGTTTAGAGAAAAGCCAGTTCGGAATTTTTAAGGACTAGAGGAATGGACTATGCTATACCACAAACCACTCCACATATTGCTACCAAGAAAACAAACCCTTTGAGTATCAACACACTTCCCCCCTCTCCACCCAAAACTCAGTTTTGTAAGCAAGTATCAATCCGCCCGGTTGGGAAAATGCTGTCTGGGAGTATTCGAGACTTTCACCTCGAATGGTTGCACTGAAACACTCAATACCGAGCACCAGCACTCCTCTGGGAACAAAAAGCTCGTACTAGGAAATTACCAAACCAAACATCAGGAATGCCCAGGAAGCTTTATTATATTCCACTTGAAGAAAGGCGAACGACTGCACAGTCAGAGTCCAGAAGCAGGCATTTTGCGAGGCTTCTCCCGGTCAGTCCTTTGCGGGAACCACACAGGAGAGAGAGCCGGGACCAGGAGGACGGGGAGTCAGGACTCGTCGGGCTTGTCGGCGGGCGGCCCGCAGGGCTGCAGCATCTTCTCCATCAGGTTGAAGCGGACACGCGCCTTGCTCTCGTTCTCGGCGATGGCGAAGTAGTTGAGCAGGTCGAAGTGGCCCATGTAGGAGCAGTACGAGTCGCGGTGCTGGTTCACCAGCCACTCCCACTTGGTGGTGTCGGCGTGTCCCGTGCCGATGTACTTGGACTGCAGGTGCTCTAGCTGGCTGTGGATGGTGTAGCGGTCCGTCATGGCGCGAAGGGCGGGCGGGCAGAGCGCGGGACGGCGGGCAGGCCAGACAGGCCGGGGCGGCGCGGATGGAACGCGAGCGGGCCGGGACGAAGCGCGGGCGGGCCGGGGCGGCGCGGATGGGTTTCGGCGTCGGGACCTCTTCCGGCGGGGGCTTCAGCGCTTCCCGCCGCTTTTCCTGCCGCAGTGCACGACGGAAGCGCGCCGGCAAGGGCCTGCCGGGAGCTGTAGTCTCCTCTCTGCTCCGCCCGGTGGGGCGGGCCCTGGCATAACTAAATATTGATATAATAATAAAATAGTTTACTTCCTGTCCGATCACGTCAGTTGGCTAATGCAAATGCTAGTTACAAGGCCGGGCCCGCGTCTGTAACACAGGGATATTTTAAAGCGCGTACGTGAGGGCTGAGGTCTGGCTCCAGATCAGATTTCGTACTCTGAGCACGGGTACGGGGCTGCGCCTGAGGCTGAGGCGGATGCTAAACTGAGCCTCGATGTAAAGCCTCGAGCCTCCCGTCAATTTGTAAAGCAAAGATAGGGCTTTGATAGTAATCAATTCACCTGGAAGCCAAGGGGTGCGCCCTGTCAAATCTGGCTAGAAATACCCACATAGTGGATCACAGGGAACAACATCAGAAAGTCTCTTCTGCCAGGAGGTGTCAGAAAACAGGAAAGCAGAGCCCCGCGGCTCACGCTTCAGGGCACAGCTTAATCCCAGCTCCTGACACTGGCTCTGTATAAATTCAGTGTTGCTTCTCAAATTAGCGACATGGGAAGCCTGGCTCTGGAGAGAGAAAAAGCTGCCACAAAAACGTCCAGGAGGTGCCAAGAGCAGCACAACGCCCCTTTTCTTAGCCCTTAGCTTGGTGAGAGGGCAATACACCACTTTCTGTGGTCACTCAGGCAAGTCCGCCTAGAAAAGAGCTGAAGAGGACGCAGCATTTGCAGGTCCTCCCAAAAGAAGCAGCTCGGTGAGGTTACTTCTGCTACATACAGCTGAGGAAAGTCCTGTACGTCCCATCCCTGTTCCTTTCTAAGTTGAAGAGCTTTGAGTTACTCTTCCCCAGGCAGGCTGTGCAGCTGAGCAGAGTCAGAGGATTTAAGTCAAAACTAAATATTAATGTTGAAAAATATATTTTTTACAGTGAAGCTAGTATTTTATCTGAATGTTAAACTCACAAGCAGATATAAAAACCATAGAAAATATAACTTGTGTTGCCTATCTTCTTTTGGTCAAAGACGAGCTTGAAATAAATTTTATCATCCACCAAAACAGAAGTTTTTCCCAGTTCTGTTCAAGTGCTTACATAATGTTAAGTTTAAAATGCTTGAAATTATTCATGCTTTCACATTCTAGTAGTGGTTTTAATTACTTGTTTTAAAATAGGAAAGATACACTGCCAGAAATTTTTCAATAGGACACTGAGCTATTTCTTCTTGTCCTTGTAAATGCCCTGTAGTCAAAAAGAAATCCACAGAAATGTTGTGTGAAAACCCAGATGATTCTATGCCCCTTGTTTAAAAGTGATCATCTTGTAAAACCAAGGCCATATAAAGCAATGTAAAAACAACTTTCTGGAGTCTCCTTACCCTTCAGTGCAAAGAGCGAAATAAGGACTATAAACTTTTATTTTTGTTATTTTTATGAGAATCTGTTGAGTCATTGCTACCAAGGCTTACTTAGCTGGAAGCAGATTACACAGCTGGATACAGCAGTTGCATTCTGTGGTTGCTTTCAGAGAGATGAGAGAGGAAAAATAAACAAACAAGACACTTTATGAGTTTCTATGTATGCTGGCACAAGAGAGACAAAAAAAATACATATTCTCAACAAGGGAGAGCTTTCATTTCTTTTTAAATGGCATCTTTTTAATAAGTGGGATGGCAAGAAGAATGCTAGCTTTTAATAGATGTTCCATGCCAACACAGTGACACATAGGGCTGCCCTCACAGCTCTTTTGAAGTTATCCTCTTGGAAACTCTAAACCAGGAGATGTATTGATTAAAATACTCAGTCTTTGGAGCAAAAAATATTCCCAAAAGCTTATCCATCTCTTGCAGATGTTGCAGTTTCTAAGAGTAATAACTGCATTAAATTAAACAGGTGTAAGAGTTCTCATTTAAAAAGCAGCAAGCCAACAGAAAAAAACAAACCAAAACAAAAAACAACAGCAACAAAAAACAAACTAAAAACAAAAACAAAAAAAACACAACAAACCCCCAATCAACCAAAACAACAATAAAAACCCAATCAACCAAAACAAACAAACAAACAAACAATTCCAAACAAAAAACCCCAAACCTGAATGAGAAGTGTAAATCTGAATTTTTCAGCAAGTTTTTTAGTGGGCCAGACATCCAGAGCTCTGGGAAAACACTCCAAAACTTCACTCTATATTGGCTTTGGTCAAAACCCTCTGAGACTGCCAGACAAGCTTTCCTTACAAGGAAGAAAAAATAGGTAGCAAAATTTCCAGCTGACAGGCAAGTGACAGTTATTTACAAGTAATTAATTATCTTCAATTTCACTCTAAAAAGAAAAAGTTTCATCTGCTAGCTTTCAAGAATTATATTCAATTATATTAACTTTCTCTTCATTTCTTGTTCTATACAAAAATAAAATCTGTTGTTGGGCCATCTTTTCCTTGTTAGGTCCATTCTGTACAAAATGAGTGCCTGTACTAGGACACTTTCATTTCAAGTTTAGAAATACTAAATGAAGGAGGGAAAGGAGATGCAGATATATATTAGAGAGAATTATTGCTCAGTGGTAATATGCTTTGTATGACTAGGATTCCCGAAGGAGTAGCTTTTTCGGATTTATCAGGGTTTTTGTACTGAGTACCATCAAATATCATTATCAGAATATACAATTATGGATGCTTACTTATAGAAATCACATAAACGTGTTGATTTAAGCGCTGAAATTATCTATTTGGAGAGTAACACCGTATCCCTTCAAGCCAAGTTTCAGAAGGTGGACACACCGGGAGGCTGTAAGGAACTGCGTAGACCACTGGGTGTCAGGGCTGGACCTGCAAAAATTGTTCTTCCATTAAAAACGGAATGGTTGGTTGCTCCTCCGAAATGCAGAGAAAAAGGGTAGAGAGCACTGCTGGACCAAAAAAGACAGTGTCAGTGGCTGTCCAGTGCAAGATATAACCAAATTTTTCAATTCCCTATTGACTCCTTGGGTAGAAGTGTAAAGACATAAATAGTAAATGTTGTTATAGCCTATAAACATTATCAGTCCCAGAAAGCCCTTATTTTGGCCCTGTAAGAGGTGGAAGAAAATTTTGCTGCTTTTCTCAAAGATCCTGTAAAAATCATTTTTCACAAGCAAGCCTCTTTTCCCACCTTGTTTTATGTAAACTCCCCTGATTTCTTTCTTTGCCTTGTAATCAGAATCATGATTTTGCTCCAGGGTAAGAATATGCCTTCATACTGCAGCCACCCGCAGCCTTTGGACTGCTTCTGGGACAGAGAAAACACAGTCCTTGCAAGCATGGTTAAGTTTCCAAATTTCTCCCACTATTAAAAACTATGTTTTGTTATTGTCTTGATTTTATAGTGCATAAATACTCCAACATCTAAAAGCTGTTTTAGGGTTGTATGGCTGGTTGTTTGCCAAAGCTATAGATTGGAAAAATGTGGAGTAAAAAAGTCAGAAAAGAAGAAATACTGTGTGTCCTATCATTGAAGGCATACACTTTATGGTACTCTGTATCGATGTAATCAGTCATCTTGAATCAGACTGCATCTGGAGAAATTCACTGCTGAAAAATTGTCAGACTGAGGAGATCTGTGACCTGCACTAACACTATCTTGCTTAGGAGCAGCTTAGGCATCACAGAGATTAGGCCTTGTAGCTTCACACTCCATCAGTTGCTTGTAAATATCACTGTAATGCTCCACACCTTCTGTATGGGTCTGAGTAACAGCTATGTGCCTTAGGAGCACAGCATAACTGAATTAGCTTCATTTAGGTGCCACTGAGAATTTCTTAGCAAGGTGGAGGAGCACCCTAAAAGCAGAGAGGCAGTAGGGGTCACTAGCACAGCATTTACAGATGAGACACTGAAATAACGTGGTGGGTATTCTGAGGAATGTGGTGTGGAGGAAGATGGAGCAACACAGAGGCCTGGTAGAGGCAGCTCTCACTTGCTGCTTAGAGGAAAATTATTTATTCCAAAGCCATCACTCTGAAAATAAAAGCCTGTCCATTAATGTGATTAGTTACCTCCTCAGGTTAAAAATAGAGACAGTAATAGTCTGCCAGGTGAATTGAAATTACTTGTGTCCATATACGTTTTTATAATGGGAAAGGTTTGTTCTTGTCATGCATTTGGAAATAAAATGAAGTAATAAGAGTAAACACAACAAAACTGGTGGCAGACTACAGGACTATCCAAGAAGCAGCTGTATTCTGCCCATTTTCTCTATGTGTCTTTTCTTCATTCACTCCAGATAAACTGCCACAGCTAATACAGCTATTAATTGTGTTCAATAAGGTATACAAAAGTAGCAGTGATGAAAGGTACATCTTTAAATAGGCCAATATTTTGAATATTAGAAATGTACACAAATTTAAATTAGAAGAAATTGGTTTGGCCATTGAGTAGCTCTGTATATCATAACACTGTATGCTTTCTGAGTGCAAGAAAGAGTAAGAACAGAGGAAGTGACTTTCCTTTTTTAATTCTGACTTGAAGATGCCTAATGCAGCTGTTCCTTTTTTTATTGGCCACGTAATGATCATGTTTTTAAAATACTTATTTCTTCAGAACAGTACTTTAAAGTGTTCTGCTGAGAGAAGCCTATCTGTAGCCAGATTTCTCTCTCTCCAGCCTTCCCCATCATACACAGTGCACAAGTATTCATCATTTCACATCCTTCTCTGCAGTAAGCACAGAGGACATTGGTGTCATCACCCGTATCTAGACAAGAAAATCCATCATCTGTCTTGTGCACAAGGGCAGCTCATCTGTTACTGCATAGCAAGTCAGTTTATAAAAGTAAAAGATAAGAGCAGGAGAAGCATGGAGCCATTCATATTAGTGAGTCATCAGCTTGCCTATTTGGTGTATGTTATACTAATTCATGGTGAGAAATTTCAGACAGTGGATTGCTCGTGGGACAAAGAGCAAAGGAGAGAGAGGCAGCAATGGATATTTAGGATATTAGTATCACTGCAGGTAGAAGAAGAAAACTGTCCCTTCCATGCATCTCTAGGAAATGGCACACCATCACTACCAGTTCACCACAGAATTATAGAATCAAGTTTAAGTCTACCCTCCTTCAGTTTAAAGCCTTTTCCTCTTGTCCTGTCACTACACACCCTGCTAAAAAGTTCCTCTCCAGCCTTCTTCTAAGTCCCCTTTACATACTGGAAGGCTGCTATATAAACCAGTTGTTTCTCAACTTAGGTTGGGAACTAACTCATTTGAAATAAGAAATGTGCATAAGCCTCTTGCATTTACTGGGGAGCTAAAGCTCTCACTAATAAGATGATGCAACATATCTCACCTTCAGCTTTATCAAAGTATTGCTGCTTGTTACTTTTAAGGCAAATAGAACATCATTTTTCACAACACCAAGCATCATAGATGAATTAATATGTTCAAATCACAACTCTTAGTAACTCATAATGTCTTTTTGATTGCTGGTTTCAATGTTGGAAATGTCTTATTTATCTCAAGCTGAAAATTGCTTAAATTACAAGATTCTCAAAATAAAAAATAAACTCAGAGTGTAGAGACTTGGCAAGGAATAAGCCACTGGAAGCAAGGTATTTATAGTCAGGATTGGGCAATGTTAGTAATGTATGATGATAATCATCCCATCTGTACATTTTGGAATGTGATTTGAGAGCTTGAAAGAGAATTGCTGATTTTGGAAAGCAAACATTCAAGGAGTAGAGCAGAAAGATGTTATCTCTTTAGACTAATATTTCTTCCCACCTCCTCAGCACCATGCAGATTGAAACCAACAAAGAACAAAAACTACTTGACAGAAAATCACCCAAACCTGGACATTTTTAAGTAAGCTTTCAAAGACGTGATTTCTTTTGCTGTTGTTTTAAAGTAGCATGTATTGTTTGCTCTCTTTTTTTTTCCTTTTTGCATTTTGAGCTTCTGTGTTTAACTTTGTATTTGCTCTTCTCCACAAATGTTTGAAAGTATTTATTTTTATGATGTTTGAAGGCACTTAATTTTAGAAGATTAGAGCTGAAATGTTCCCTTACTTGATTGCAGGGAAAGAGGCTTTAAGAAAAGCACTGGGAAAACTGCTGGCACCGGGGTTGTAATCTAGAGCCCCAACAGGATGTGCGTAGATTGTGTCGATGATGGCTGATGCGTCTCAGAATAGCTGCTGTGGAGCACAGATGATTTGGTATTCACATACAGCTGTGTATTGCAGCCCATTTGTGGAAAAGCCTTCAGTATGAAATACAAAAATCTGAAAACCATAACTGTCCATTCCCTTTTCTCTATCTTTTTCAGCCTTTTGTAACTTAACAACAAGCTCCTCTTGGCTAAGGCATTCTCCAACAGTGTTTGTACTCACCCAATGCAGCTTTGTTCACAGCCTCGTGGTGCTATTGTTGTATCAACTATCGTGGCTATTTTTGATATTCACTTCTGGGCATAAAGACATCTGGTTTTGAACAGGATCAATGGGATATACTTGTAACAGGCTGAGAAGGGGAAGTGTAGTCTATCCAGTGGGTTCTTCACTTTAAGCTCCAAATGCAGTCTCGAGGTTCTGCCAGTAAAGAACTTAGATTTATGATAGGTATTTCAAGTGCTAAGACCATTGGCAGCAGTTGTTCATACTTGGCACCTCAGAAAGATCAAGCCTGAAGGGTAAGGAAAGCTTCTTGCTGGTGCCAGCAAAAAGTCAGCATTCAAGAAACAGGTTGGGGCAGAGATTCCCAAACTGATGTGTGCATGAATCTGTGACTGCCTGTAGCTGTCATGACACCTTGTCACACTCAAACATGTAGGAAATTATTTGCAAACCTGAAAGAAAAGTCAAAGGCAATTAAAGAAATTAATTCTCAACTACATTTGCAATTACAGCAAGTTGTCAGGTGATTTTTTTTTAGTAAGGGATGAATACACAACAGAAAACACTATCAGAAAAAAAATCTAATCTCTTTTAGTTAAAGGACCATGAACGTTGGTCAGTGTAATCCCATGACAGCTTTTCTCTCCCCCATTCAATAAGTTCCTTGTGTGAAGACGAGCTGCAAATTATTCTCCTATAAAATATGTTTATTCTGTCTCGTATAGGTAATAAAGGCTCCACAATCTTTTCCGTACCATGGCTGACTGCTGAATTTATCAGTGTGAAAAGAGCTGCTCTGAGTGACTCAGCTGCAGAACAGATTTGTCTTGTCATTGGAGAACAGATTTGTATAGCTGCTGAGTCACAAACTGGCTTGCATGACTGGAAGGGTAAAACAAGTTTGTCAAGTGACTCAGTTTGTAATTTGATCCTCCTCTCATTCCCAAATGCACATGCACCTGTACTTTGAAACTGCTGGGATTGTTAATTACAGTTTGGATCATTTCAGTGGTACCCATGGAATGTCTCCTTCCGATACACTCTGCTCTTCAGTTCTTCTCCCATAATCCCTGGGATGTGGCCAAGAGCTTCTTCATTCTCAAAGAGGGGAAAAATTATCTGTGTTTTTCTTCATGACTAAAACCCTTTACCATTATGATCCTAACAGATCTTCCAGTG
This sequence comes from Toxostoma redivivum, assembly GCA_013397375.1. NCBI lineage: Eukaryota > Metazoa > Chordata > Aves > Passeriformes > Mimidae > Toxostoma > Toxostoma redivivum. The sequence goes on from VXBI01010438.1 coordinate 378,951, forward strand.
CAGCTTAAATCATAAAACCAGCACGTGTACTCTTCACCTTTATTAATACTCCATTTAAAAGACTATTTTCAATAGTAAGTTAGGTTTAGGAAATAAGGTGGATCTTTTATGTGTGTGTAGAATTCCAAAATGTTGGCAGAAAAATCATAAGGCAAAATCTTCCTGCACGTATAATTACGTTATTTTGACTTTGTGGAAGAAGAAAATGGTCTTTTAGCTAAGAATATTTTATGCTTGGAGGAATTAGAAAAAAACTTTGCATTGAGAGTTTTTTTGTCTGATGAAGCTAGCCGTAAATCTAGAGAGAAGAGAAAACAAAACATTGAGGGCAGCCATCTACTTTATGGATGTCATTGTTTCCTTTATAAAATATATTAGAAAGTGCAGTAGCCTTTCTTCTGAGAACTGTATATTGTCCTACAAGCACTAACTCCTGATGGCCATACCAAGAAAGGAAAATACTGTCCTAATCAAATAGATAGGATGTTGACACAGGCAGTGAAGTCCCAGGCCATAAGCCCCACACTGACCTGGTGTCAGAGCAGGCTCCTTGGTAGTACTGCACTGCGCCCTTCACCCAGCTCTGCTCCAGCTCTCTGTGAAGGTTTTTCACTGACTCAGCTCAGCATAGCACAGCACCTCTAGATGAGACTTGTTTATGACTGTAATGGTTTGATTTAGGTAAATGAGCCCTTTGGAAAATTTTATTGTCAGTTAAGTTTCTATTTCCTCCTACGAACTCAAGCTGAGTCTGAACTGAGCCCACACTCATGCTCACACATTTCTCGCCCTTCTCTGTGCAGAGGAGCTCCTCTGAAAGCTGCATTTTGATTTGTATGCAGACACACTCATATCATTAAATACAACAAGCTCTACCATTTTTGTAGCAAAGATGAAAATTTCCACTTTTTTACCCAAATCAAAATGAAGTTCTTTTTGCCCAAGATGAGCTGCAGGGAGGTGGGGATAAATCTGAATACACGTTCAAATAGCTTTGACTGATATGTTCCATACAAGCAACTTGTGCATTGACCCTGATGATACCTCTTCAGGTGTTTGAATGCTTGAATGCAACCTTCATCTCAGAAATCCTGCAGCTATTGGTTATTAGTTAGCTTTCTGAAGATACAGGTCACCTTCAACCCCTTTTTTAGTTTTCTCCTGAATGGCGTTAATGGCTTGTAAAAGAAATAGCCTTTGGGTTTAGACAGACCTTTGGTAGTAGGTTTTTTCTAAGAAAAGTACTCTAATAAAGGTACACTAGCACAAAGCATTTCTTGCAGATGTGAGGTACTGTTGGGTTTGAATTACTCTGCCTGTATCTGGGTGTGAACCCCTACTTCCCCAAAGTTTGAGGCATCAGAGATGGGATTCTTGGATCAGCTCATTAGGATGATGAGACACTAAAAAGTCTGGTTGTGAATTTGCAGTTGTATAAACATCTGGGGGCCTGTTCATGCCTGTCTCTAGGATCTGGGAAGCATTTCATTTAAAAAAATGTTTTAACTGCCAAAGGCAGCTGCCAGAGCATTTTTAGAATGCATTTAATTTTGCTTTCTGGTACTTGTCTTGAGGGTATTGGCTAGAGGACACGTTTGGTCTATTCACTCACCTGGATACATGATCCTTATGATGGATTCATAGGATGGTGTGGGTTGGAAGGGATCTTAAAGATCATTAAGTTCTAACTCAGCAGCCATGGGCAGGGACAGCTTTCACTGCACCAGGTTGCTCAAAGCCCCATCCAACCAGATCCAGCCCATCCAACAGTTCCAGAGATGGGACATCCACGACTTTTCTGGACAACCTGTTTCAGTGCCCCACTACTCTCACAGCAAAGAATTCCTTCTTAATATCTAATCTAAACCTACTTTCAGATTTAAGCCATTTCCTCTTTTCCTATCACTTCATATCCTTATAAAAAGTTTGAATCTCCTCTGTATCAGAAACAAAACAACCCCCTGTCTATCCTCCATGTTATGCTTCCTGTACTTTATAATATTGGACCTGTCTCATTTAATGCCACATTCAAACTTCCACTGACTTCACTGAAAACAGAATTTGGCAATTAATTTTAACTGGTATAGACTCATTAAATATCACACAATTTTTTCCATGTCATCTGAATAACATTCACACATAAGAAATTATTGAAGGGAGAGAATTATTTTAGTAGAAAGATGGCTTTACAGAGGCATAAGCCTTTAGAGAAACAAAATATCTGCAAGGAAAAAAGCAGAGACATGAAAAGACATGTAATCTTTTCATGAAAAGAGAGAACTAGCACTCAGGGGATTTGGATGCAACTTCTAGTTAGATCAAGATTTGCTGTACACCTCTGGGCATTTTGACACTTTCTGTGATTTCTTTCCCATCTATAATACATGGGTAGCAATACACACAGCAGTATTTTAAAGTAATTGCTTGCAAATTGGTTTAGAGAGCCTGAAGTAGAGCACAGTTTATAAATGTAATGCAATATTATTATTGTTGTCACATAAAAACCTAGCTTAGTCTATCAATTTAATTGTCACCAAAGCCACATGGGTGGCAGGGCTTCTAATGTTACTTGGAAAATCATCTTTCAAGTCTAATGTCCTTCAACAACTGGCACATCTATCTCCTTTCATCTTCACAGAATAAGGTTCTGAAAATTTCCATGTAGTACAGATTTGAAGACTGATGGGCATATTACTGGGTGTGTAAGAGAATTTGGAGTGTGTTTTTCATGTCTAATCAATCCCTCTTATCACTTGAAATATACTGCAAACACGTGATGCTGCCTGCTACAGTTCTTTGACCAAGTCACAGAGAGCCTGATACATCTCAGCACCTACTAATCCCATAAGAGTTTGGCAGTGCTCCCTGTCAGGCCAGCAGCTGATGCCAGGAGAGCGTGTTTGATGTCTTGCACTGACAGACAGCGTGGGGAGATTGCTCTACCAGACACCTGAACGAAGACAGAGTTGTTTCCAAAGCAAGCTGAAAATGCTAGAACTGCAGATATGTATCACTGGAAATAACAAATCTTGGGAAAGTAAGTGCAGTGGATCAGTAGCCAAGAAATGTAGGTGTGTTGCTGTGAGAAGGTTGCCTGTGAAGAGCTGGCTTTGCTGCAGCAGCCAATGAGCCTACTTTAGACACTGTTCATGCTCTAACAGGCACTGCATGGGCAGCCTGGCTGTTCTTGCACTGTGGTATGCAGGATGTGCTTGTAAGGGCTTCCTATTTAGAGGGATTTTTCAGCACCAAGATCTGGCCTCTACAGCTGTGGATTTTGGACCACATTAGAATCACAGGTTAGCAGACACAACAGGTAGTAATTTTGTCTAATCTCCTGCTCCAATCTCTCAGAGTCAATATGGATCTCTGTGCTTTGGCCAGATGGATCTTGAAAATCTCCATGAATAGAGATTCTACAACTTCTTTGGGCAATCTCCTGTTCCAGTGCTTCACTGTCCTCATAATGTGAATTTTTCTCTTATTTCCTATTGGAACTTTATCCCAATTTATGCGCATTGTTTCTCATTCTCCTACCTTACACTTGGTATGTATCAGTAATCTCTTCAGTACATTATGGCTGCTGTTAGAGCCTCTAAATATATTCTTTCCTAGGCTGAACAAATCTGGCTCCTTCAGCCTCTCCCTACAGGTCATACACTCCAACCCTATGACCATCTTGGTGACACTTTGCTGGACTCACTCAAATTCATCTACATCTTCCTCATACTGAGAATCCCAGATCTGCTCACTTTCTTACAAAAATCAAGGAAAGAGAGCAAGAACTCTCCCCATAACATATCTTCAGGCCATGCAGTTCTCTAGCAATAGGGAAGGTCATTTATCTGCTTGCTCTCTCCCAAGAGTAAGGAAAGCAGAGAGAACATGACTCAGGTTTCCAAAGCTCACATCCATACATTCTCACTGGCCAGAGTAGCCCCACAGATTGGCTGTGGTTTTGAATTGCAAAAGTAGTTATGATCTTCTCTGTGAACCATAAGGGCCTAAATCCTATACGGAGAATCCAGTCAGAGGGAGACAGAGGAATGATGCCATATGGGTAACAGAATAACCTTAAGAAAACTGCATATTTCAAGAGTGGGACTGGCAGTGGAAATTTAGGGAATCTGCCATTCCAGTGTGTCTTTTACCCACCCCTCCTCCATGTTTCCTACAGGGTTTAAAGGACTGCAGGGCATCTGTGGAATGGGTGACCTGACCCCTCTGAGGAATGAAGGGGGAGAAAAAGTCTCTAAAGAAGGATTATCTTCAATGTAATTAATTTAACGGTCACTAAAGCTGCAGATATGGCAAGATTTCAAGCATCACTTGAAAAATTTTCTTGTCATGTCACAAAATAGAAACATTTTTCGTCATAAATTGACATTTCTCTCTCCTGTTATCTTCAGGTAGTAAGCATGAGGAAATTTGATATGCAGGTATTCAGTGCTATTTGGAATTAAGTAAAGACTCACTTCTCTAGATGCATTCTAGATTATTCTGATTATTGGTGAACTTTAAATTTGCTGTTCTATATTAATCACATTTAAAAATTATTTTATATTAAATATTATATTAAATTTGCTTCAGTATATTAATTTTGTTTATCTGTTATTGAAATATTTTGCTAAGTTATACTTCACTTTAAATTCATGCCAAATTTGTACTCACAGCAATTGTATATGCTGTAGTTAACATTAAATATGGACAGTATTTAAAATTTTTATTTATGTAGGATCTTCCCTTGCATAATTAAACGTTAGTTGGGTTTTCTTTCATTTATCATGTTGTAAAAATTTATTCTGTAAGATGGAAACTGTGTTTAACATCCTTGTAACATACGAATGTAACACTGCCAGTGCTGCCTACCAGGTTTGCAGTGAAACCAATGGTTCCAAGCCATGTAGGGTAAGAAGTGTGGAGCATTGTATTCTGTGCTTGTTCCCTGTCTGTGTGGTATTTCTGGGGGGGACTGCCTGCTGACCTTGGCCAAGAAGCAACGTTTATGTTGGTAGGCATGGTACCAAGGCACACTAGATGATGGATATTTCCAGAAGCAATTTTCTTCCAGTTAAAAAAAAAAGTGTGAATTAACTTCTCAGGATTAAAACAACAGTACCAGATTTGCCTTACAATATTTTTGGTAGGATATTAATATATTTTCTGAAATCTGTCAAAAAAATTACTGTATCATTGCGACTGTTTATTATCTTAATAAAAAATACCCACTTCCAACATTTTGCTTGAATTTTGGAGAACTGATTTACCCCTCTGAAGATGTAGTCATATGTTTTAGTATATTTTAATATTAGTATTTCTACAAATATATAGAATATATATAGAATATATAAATATTCTATAAATATCTTTTGACATGTGTCAATAAGATTTAGAAAATGAGGCTAAAATAAGTTTCAGGAAGTTATCTAATCCACTCCCTACCTCAATTTAAAATCAGCCACACTTGAACTATTTCTAGTAGATACCTATCCAGCTTAACAAGAGGCACAGCCAGGCTAGGTTGCACTGCTGAAGCTGAGAGTACAAGGAAGAAATAAGAACTGAGCCTGTATGCACAGTGCAGTCCTCCTCCTCTGCCATAGCAGTACACAACCTACACAGAGATGTAACTTGTAAAGTGTATATATATATATGTACATATTTATATATATATATCAAAACCCCATTTATAGATAATTTATAGGCCATTTATAATTCTCTAGATTGACAAATTGGAAGAGAGGCTGTGTGATCTGGTTTTGGCTCATCTGTTGGAACTTTCACATCACTTTGCTTACTCAGTTATGAACTTGGCAAATGCAAAGGCCAGAATCTGATGCTTTCAGAGACTCAGANTTTTTCGTCATAAATTGACATTTCTCTCTCCTGTTATCTTCAGGTAGTAAGCATGAGGAAATTTGATATGCAGGTATTCAGTGCTATTTGGAATTAAGTAAAGACTCACTTCTCTAGATGCATTCTAGATTATTCTGATTATTGGTGAACTTTAAATTTGCTGTTCTATATTAATCACATTTAAAAATTATTTTATATTAAATATTATATTAAATTTGCTTCAGTATATTAATTTTGTTTATCTGTTATTGAAATATTTTGCTAAGTTATACTTCACTTTAAATTCACGCCAAATTTGTACTCACAGCAATTGTATATGCTGTAGTTAACATTAAATATGGACAGTATTTAAAATTTTTATTTATGTAGGATCTTCCCTTGCATAATTAAACGTTAGTTGGGTTTTCTTTCATTTATCATGTTGTAAAAATTTATTCTGTAAGATGGAAACTGTGTTTAACATCCTTGTAACATACGAATGTAACACTGCCAGTGCTGCCTACCAGGTTTGCAGTGAAACCAATGGTTCCAAGCCATGTAGGGTAAGAAGTGTGGAGCATTGTATTCTGTGCTTGTTCCCTGTCTGTGTGGTATTTCTGGGGGGGACTGCCTGCTGACCTTGGCCAAGAAGCAACGTTTATGTTGGTAGGCATGGTACCAAGGCACACTAGATGATGGATATTTCCAGAAGCAATTTTCTTCCAGTTAAAAAAAAAAGTGTGAATTAACTTCTCAGGATTAAAACAACAGTACCAGATTTGCCTTACAATATTTTTGGTAGGATATTAATATATTTTCTGAAATCTGTCAAAAAAATTACTGTATCATTGCGACTGTTTATTATCTTAATAAAAAATACCCACTTCCAACATTTTGCTTGAATTTTGGAGAACTGATTTACCCCTCTGAAGATGTAGTCATATGTTTTAGTATATTTTAATATTAGTATTTCTACAAATATATAGAATATATATAGAATATATAAATATTCTATAAATATCTTTTGACATGTGTCAATAAGATTTAGAAAATGAGGCTAAAATAAGTTTCAGGAAGTTATCTAATCCACTCCCTACCTCAATTTAAAATCAGCCACACTTGAACTATTTCTAGTAGATACCTATCCAGCTTAACAAGAGGCACAGCCAGGCTAGGTTGCACTGCTGAAGCTGAGAGTACAAGGAAGAAATAAGAACTGAGCCTGTATGCACAGTGCAGTCCTCCTCCTCTGCCATAGCAGTACACAACCTACACAGAGATGTAACTTGTAAAGTGTATATATATATATGTACATATTTATATATATATATCAAAACCCCATTTATAGATAATTTATAGGCCATTTATAATTCTCTAGATTGACAAATTGGAAGAGAGGCTGTGTGATCTGGTTTTGGCTCATCTGTTGGAACTTTCACATCACTTTGCTTACTCAGTTATGAACTTGGCAAATGCAAAGGCCAGAATCTGATGCTTTCAGAGACTCAGAAGTTAAAGGATATTTTTAATAGGGCCAGTGCCCAGCTCCATCCTAATGGATGCACATTAAATTAATTGCAAGCTAATAGTTGCTGCTCATGGAAAGATGACTGCGCCCCTTGGCTGCCACAGAGCCTCTCTCTCATCTGTTTCTGCCTCTGAGCACCGGGTAAGTTGGGGAGAGCTGGAAGCACCTGGGACTCACTGAGGTGCCCAGAAGATTTGGGCAGGTTTAATCTTTCTGTGAGTAACCACCAAGGCAGCAGCATCCATCAAATATATATATTTTATACAGGCAGCTGTATAAAAAGCAGTGCAGGTACTCAGCTGCCCCTCTGTACAGAGGCTTTATGTACCAAGATACTCCCTGGCTGGGGTAAATGGGAGGAGACCCGTGGGCCCCCATGGTGTTGCTGTGCAGCTGCTCAGTGCCCCAGTACTCCTGTCCTTGCATTTCTTAACTACAAGGATTGAGGTGCCGCCGGGAGCAGCTGCCTCTCAGAATCCTGGGATACATGCCACAGCCATCAGACAGGTTTCAAAGATAAAATACAAGCCTTCACTTTTCTCAGATAAGTTTTGCAAGCGGTTTGATAAATAGCCTTCTACTTTGACAAGTACCATTAATTTTTAGGCCTTTTTTTTTTTTTTGTGTCACCTACAATTTACTTAGATACCATGTGCCTTGCCATTCACAGAGGATTCCAGGCAGCAATTGGTCATTACTGGGCTGTGAAACAAATTGCTTCCTGGCTGTGTATTCTCAGCTAAATAATCCCAAATAATTCTTCCCTCACCTTCAACTAAACAAAAAGCTTTTCTTTTGCTTCTTAGATCTGTAGCATGTCACTGCTGTGCTACCCTTTGGAAGGTCTACCACAAGATACTTAGATCTAGCCGCAAAGCCACCTGAAAGGTTTCCACATGTGCAGCATGCCTTCAGAAGAAGGTAGTCTGCATGGTACAGGAACTCCCTGTTCACTTTGGGCAGGCTCCCCACCACCTCCTTGATGTTACATTGCTTGTTGAAAAGCAGCATGAATAAGGTGATCCATCAACATGGCTGCATAAAATTTATGTTCACACAATTCTAGGATAGTATTGTTTTATTTCATTGAAACTTGGTGAGTTTTAGAAAACAACACCTTTTCTATGAATTACTAATGTGAAAAGGATGCTCCAAAAAAGCTATGGAAATGTCCTCATTTTGCAATAGCTCTCTTTGTGAAGGTCTGTTTCCTCTTTGCCTCACCCTTCTAAGCCATCTCAGGCTTTTAACCTCTGGGGAAAAGAAACCCTTCTTTATTGCTCCCCAGGTACTTCTGCCTTCATACCTAATATATAGCCTGGCCATTTTCTGCTCAGAGAGTAGTGATGAAGGAAAAATAGCATATGTAGTTTTGGCAATATGAATTTCCCCTAGAATCTGCTGTTACTGGGACTATACCCAAATCTGAGTGCCTACTATGTGCCTTCCTGCCCTTGCTTTCTTATCCTTCTTGAATGACATAAAGATGTCCTTATCTCTGCTCTGACAGGTTGCAAAGTGCTCCCCATACTGCAGAAGTTAACTGACCTCAGTCTATGGGCATGCAAATGTGCAGAAGAAATACCTCACTCCTGTCTGATAACTGGAGTTAGAATACACACCTCTACTAAGGTACAGGAACAGGGTTAGGTAAAGCTTCTCATTAGGCCAGTGATGTGACAGGACCTTTGTCATGTTATACATATGGGCTGTGCTCTTGTATTCAAAAGCTGTAACAGCAGCAAGAAATCCAGTGGCTTACTTGATAATCAACCATGCCTTCAAGTTCCCAGAAATCAGTATTGTTCCATTGGCTCCAGTTAACTGTGCTTGTTTACATCCATCATGTGAAAACATTTTGAACTTGTTCATTTATTGGTTACCAGCTTAATAAAACATGCTGGCACCTGCCATCATCTCTGAAGTCAAAATAAGTCCCAGGGCTATTTCCTGTGCATCCAGTCTGGCATTTGATACAGCCCTAACTAGATTAAGAACTTGTGTATGGGTAATGAACTTTCAGAGCCATAAATGAATGCCAAGTTGTGGTTCATAAGGAATTCAGGGGCAATAGACCCAGGGCTGGCTTCACATACCTTTGGAGCATAATTGGAGAAGAATGTTAAATCCTTTCCTAAATAAGCAAGAGAGAGGGCCCTGGCACAGAGCATCCTCTGACTCCACAGCAATTACATCTTCACAGCTTTCAGCACTCCATCATTTTGTAGCAGTCTTCTTCCTTCCTAATGAAGGAGAGAAAAGGAAAGCAAAAAAAAAACCAAAAAAAACAAAAAAACAAACACCTGCAGGGCTCAATGCCTAGAGCACTATGTTATCCCTATGTAAATCCATGGGCTTCAACAAAGAATTAAGGTGGATTTAGCTACCTGTGGAGATACTTGGCTTCTGAATTCTTTTCAGCACTCTATTCCTCATGGAGCCAAGGAGAATCTCTTCAAATCAGCAACATTTATTGATGAAACTGTTCTGTAACATCAGTAGCTTTTGTGAGAGTTTACAGTGAAATGTGAAAAGACAGTGCAGGACTGTTAGACCTTTCTCAAGCTGGAAGTATCACAGCTGAAGACTCAGTTTCTCTGGTAAATGAATGTAGTGAAAGAATTTTCTAGCATCAGTCTTTTGGTGTTTGCCTTCAGTTCACCTTGGCAATTGATAAATCATGTCAGAATGACTCTTCTGATCCATGAGATTAAAAAGAAAAAAGTTAATTGTCCCGGACCATGAGTCATTACTTCGATTCAATCAATGTGAGCTAGATTACATCAGATCTGATTCTAGCTTAGAAGAGGCTCATGTGTACTGCACATCCAGAAAAGTGAATTTTATATGTCTCTGAGAACTGGCTCTAGGATACATAACTGAACTGGTAGCAATTTGCTCTGTTTTTAGCTAAAAGTTTCATAAGTGACAATTATTATAGATTGACATTACTATAACTTCATACTGAAACCAGTACAGATGTTATGGCTACAAACTGCTTTTATAGAGATGAGTAAGATCCAGAAAAACAGGGATCTCTATGTATCCGTATGTAAGTTGCCTGGTGAAACTGCTGTTCCCAAAAAATGACATTACTCAAGCTGAGATGTTAGTAAGTGGTAGCAAAGAGAAATCTACATGTCCACATAATTTCTAATTTTTTGGGCTTTGGAAGAAACTGTTTCCTGGTTGGAAATGTCTTTAGAAGCATCACACACCAGAGCAGAAGGATGATGGGTCTCCCTCATGCAGTGAATTGTCCTTGAAATACCACACATCCTCATGGTATTTTAACGTACCTGAGAGTCCAATTTGTTTATATATTACTTTTCACTACACATTTATGAGAACTGAAAGTAATTATGCCTGTCCTCTTTCTAGAGATGAGAGAACTGGAAGCAAAATCTGGCTCATTCAAAGCAATCATTCAAGACCTAGGTCAGGATTAGAAGTCTTTAAGGAAAAAAAAAATGTAACAGCTCTTCAGAAAAAAGGAAGAAGAACTGAAAGAGAGGCTTACTGTCTGCAGATGTATCTTACATTTATATTGTCCAAACTCCTTTAGAAACTTATTGGCATCTGGGATCCCAGTACTAATGAGTTCTGCCTTTATCTGTGTAAATTGAGTATTTACTTTCACTGGTAAACTACAAAGTGTTCCTCTTACAATAGGAGATAGCAGAAAGTGAAAAAAAAATGAAGATGCTACTTTTGTAGTTTGGTATGTAAGGCTGCTCGGGACTCACAGGAGAATAAAATTAAAAGACTGAAAATTTTTTATCTCTTATTTTGGAAAATTACCTTTCTCTGTCTAATCATTTCCATTATCAATCTACACTGTCCATGTTATTTCAGAAGAGATTGAAATGAGAATAATAACCCAAAACAAGTGTCTTTGGTACAAATAATGACACAACAATCTTTTCATATGACTCATCTGGTTTTGTTTCTCATAACACCATGCAAATGAGCACCTTTTGTAAGATCTAGCAACATAATACACTCAAGAACTTCAGGATACTTGTTTGGCAATAGGGATTTTTTTTTAGCTACCTATTTGTGTACCTTAATTAGCAAGCTTTTTATGAGAGTTTTGAACCTTCTTTAACCTGTAATCTAGGTGGCAAAATCTGTAGAAATTATAAATTTCTCTCACTCTCCATTAATTTCTTAGAAGATAAATATTTTAACAATATTGCTACCTTGCCTGTAACTCAGCTACTGAAATTTTTACTGAAGTCTCTCTCACAGCAGGGGGAGACTTAACAGTCATCTCTTTGGTCTTCCATATCCTTCACATGAACTATAGGGAAGATATCAGATGTTTCTAGATGAGCATTTTGCTCTTGACAGGACCATCAGACACATCAATGCACGCATAGCTTTCCCTGTGCTGCAACAACAGCAGGTTCATTTGCAATTGTTGCTCTATGCCACGCAAAGCAGCTTTGGTTACCCATGACTTTATACAAACACCCAGCTCCATTTTCAGCTCCACTTCATGAACATCACCAAACAACACTAAAGACCCATTTGCTTTCTGCAGTCCAGTGGCAAGGAGAAAACCTCCTGCCCATGTGTGGGGATGCTGCAGCTGGTCTCACAAAGCAGCAGCCTGGACAAGAAAACCCACTCACTGTTTAGTGCCTTCAGATAGTTTTAGAGAACTGGTGAGACCCACACACTTAAATTTGTCTCCAGCATCAAGGTCTAAGAGAAAAATTCCAGCAAAGTGCCCAGTGCAGTCCTGGATTTTTCAAGGTAAAAGAGCCTTTCTGTCAGATATAATGTTAACTGACTTTTAACCATAAAACCTCAAATATTTTCCTGTTACTTACATTTTTTTCCTGACACAAAACCAGCATAGAAAGTAAGGAGGGAGGAAGCTTCCTACATCTCTGCAATTGTCTCCATCAAGACAATTTGTTCTCTGTCACCCAGGGTGGGATTGATGCAATGTAAGAAATTTTGGAGCCTCATAACTGATGACTGCTCAGGAAAGCACAGCTGCTCTTTCAGCTACTTCTGTGCACCTACAAAAAAGTAACTTGTATCTTTAAAAATTTTCAGGTTCAGATTATATTCAAGTTTTGTGATGAAAAGGCGAAAGAAAGTGTATGTCCTAGATTTTCAAGAGAAGCAAAAACTTCCCATCTCAGAGAGACTTGAAGAACCTCTATAGCTACTTGTGTGGCTAATTAATGTGTATGAATACCGTGTGCAAACATTGAGACACCAGAGTTTCATTAGGTTTTTTTTTTTCCAGTTAGAATGATGGGGAAGGTGTTGGGGTTTTTTCTCAGGAAGTCACAACGCAAAAAAGGACTTAATTTGACCCCTGCTCTGAAGCATGAAGCATCTTCCTTACACTAGCAGCGGCAATTTGAATTACAGAGCCACAGAGTCGGAAAGCCCCCACTTGCCGGCGGGGAGGCGACAAGAAAGGTCAAGGGACGTCCACGGGGACGATGGCGAAGAAACGGGACAGCTCACCGCGCCCACGCTTCCCGGCACCCACGGGGCGGACTTTCCCCGCGCCGGGCAGCCACGGGAGCCAGGCAGCGACGGGAACGGGCCAGCAACGGGAGCCGGGCACCTTCCCGCGGGGCCGGCAGAGGGCGGCCCGGGAGGGACAGACCCGGGAGGGGCCGGCCCGGGAAGGGGCGGCAGGCCCGGGAGGGGCAGACCCGGGAGGGGGCGGGGCGCCGACATGCAAATCAGCCCCTCGCAGCCAATAGGCGGGCGAGACGGCCGGAGGGGCGGGGCGCTCCGCGGGGAATGAGCGCTCGCCTCGACGGCGCGGGCGCTGCGGCAGCACCGGCAGCTCGGGAAAGGCATCAACACTTCGAGAGCGGCACCGGCACTTCGGAAGCGGCATTGGCACATCGGAAAAGGCATCGGCACCTCGGGGAGCGGTATCGGCACTTCGGGAGAGGCATCGCCACCTCGGAGAGCGGCGCGGGCGGAGCGACACGGGACGGGCCGGACTGCCCTGCCCGGGGGTGAGTACCAGCCGGGACAGCGCTTTCCTCGGGGGCTGGGCAGGGTTTGGTTTCTTCACCCCGGGCACAGCCGGTGCTGGTTGCCGGGACGGGGCACAGCCGTATTCCCGAGCGCCCCTGAGCATCAGCCGGAGTTCCCGGACGGCGACGCGCCCGGAGCTGCTGCCGGAGGCAGGGCAGCGCCGGAGCCCGGGCTGGCCGCCCCTTCCCGGGATGTCCGGGCGTGCCCGGTGTTCGGCACCCAGCCCAGCCGGAGAGACAGAGGGGCCGTGAGGTGTGCGGGGCTCTCGGCACCTCGATTTTACCTAAGAGTAGACGGAACTGCCCCTTTTCAGTCGAGTGGCTGAAGCCGGAGGCAGGAGTGATGATAGGAAATGAGGACTGGGCTTTTGGGTCTGAAGGTGCCTTAGGCTAGCCCTGCTCCTCATGGAATGCAAAAGAGATAGCTGGGTTTTCACTGAGTGATAGAAAAACAGAGGCACTTTCAAATATGTGTCTTCTCATCCAGTCACTACGGATGCCTGCATTTCCACTGCCTTGTTTGTCTGGCTTAACGAATATCAACATTTTATTCATAGTGCTCATACATGGTTATTAATAGCTCCACAGCAGATTTTACAGAAAATTTGGTTTATATGCAAAATATAATAGCTTTTCCTTCGTTCTTGAGTGTCATCATGGCCAGATCTGGAAGTGGGCACAAAAGTTAGTGTTCTTTGATTGCTTCCTATTAAATTGATACTCATTTCCTTCCTACCAAGAAGAACTGGCCCGCGTGTATGTCTGAGATAGCTACATGTCACTCTGTGATACTGAGAAAGGAAATGACTAGAATAAGAGCACTGGCCAAAAACGGACACTTGCACTTCTTGTTCCTGTTCTTTAGATGGTATTTTAGCAACTGTCTTTTAAGCTGTCAGGTATCAAAATAGCAATATATGACTTTTTAGGATTGGAATACAATTTGAATGATGATGTTTTCTTACCAGTGCTGATACACACTATTTAAATAGTGGTAAGACTACAAGGTGACCATAACTTTTTTTAAATTCAAAACAGACTAGAGGTCTAACAGATTAACAGAATAAATGTCATCATTAGAAAAGGATGGTTTAAGTGTCCAACTCCTCCAATGACCTTGTTCTCATACTTTTTTCTCTGATTGCCTTGTATGCTCACTGCTCTGAAACCGAAATTACTTGTTCAGTTATCAGTTATCTGTTATATGTTATCTGGCATTTTGGCTGAGGCTAAAACAGTGAGATAAACTCTGTTGTTGCAAGACAGCTCCATGAAGAAAATAAGCATGGTACAGAAGATCTCTTCAGACATTAAAATAAGTAAAATGTAGTACTTTCTGGACACTGCAGATAAACATGATGCTGTGGAATGCAACTGCATATTCTATCTGTCCTGGAGAATTTGGGTGCAGTGGGATTAGGCTTCATGCTTGATGTTCGTCACTATACTAACAGTATACTAACAGTAACGAAGACCTGCTTCAGAAGGAGAAATAGTATTTGCCACTAGTGCATAAATAATAGAGAAGGAAGAGAATCTGCTGAGTGAAAATAGTCACCTAAATTTCTCCCCAGCACAGGCAGCACTGTGTGAACATACATGTTAAGCTGGACACACAGTGACACTGGGGGTGAGGGCACTGAACAAATCCTGGGAATGCAGGGCCGCTGCGGGACTGTAAGACATTGCTTTGTCCATTTGGTGCACTCTAGCTGTGAACGTAAACCGGGCCTGAGAGGGGTTTCTGTATCTTCTCTCTTTCCATCAAAGAAGAAGGTCCCACAGTGCTTCCACAGAGAAATGGTCCAATTTTCAGCAAGTCACAGGCAGTTCAACATAGGCCTAGTGAAAGAAATTGATTACTTTGCATGTTTCCAATGTCAACATAGGGATCAAACTGACCATTTCCCTTTCCATAGAAAACTCCTTTTATGTGTTGGAGTTCTGTGTGTCTCTCCATGGTCTTCTGAATTAAATGAAGATAATTGCTTCAGCTCCTCTTTCTCCAGGAATGTATTTTCTAAACTGTTTGGAGACAATGCCAAATATGGTCCCTTTGACTTTTCTAATGTGCTGTTTCAGGATGTACTTTTCCAGCTGAGGCCTTATCTATGCTGAGCAGAGTAAAAACAGTCCTTCCCAAGCCATCTCTCATATAAGACATGGGGTTTTGGTTTTCTTACAATAACAGTATATTGTGAACTTGTTTTGTGGCTTGCAATCAGCTATAGCCTCACCAATGCTTTCCTACTGCCAAACTACATGTTTCCTATTTTATTTGTGCGAATAATTTTATCTAAATGTGCCAGACTTGTCTATATTGAATTTCCTTTTATTTTTGTTACTTCTTTTCTTACTGTTAAGATCACCTTAAATTTTCATCATTTCTCCTCCCCTGCCCCCACCAAATGCTTGCTTCTATTCCCTTTCAGTTCAGTGTCACT
The DNA here is from genome assembly GCA_013397375.1 of Toxostoma redivivum. Classification (NCBI taxonomy): domain Eukaryota; kingdom Metazoa; phylum Chordata; class Aves; order Passeriformes; family Mimidae; genus Toxostoma; species Toxostoma redivivum. Next base: position 394,781 of record VXBI01010438.1, read on the forward strand.
TGGAGACTGTACAAGCTCATGTTTGGTTCCACTCTCCAAGTCACTATGGAAAATATGGATAACCCGTGAGTGTGACAGATACCCATCCTAATGCTGATATATTCAAAACCAGTTCTGATGGTGACAAGATAACTGCTGTGTCAATATGAAGGTGCTGGACAGATAAACTTTCTATTATCTTTTATCTGGCCCATTAATTTTCTTTGACTCTGGTCATCCCTGTAGTTCAAGGATGACAAAGCATGGTGCAGAAATTACTGAAGCAATGGTAACTTGATCTAGTAAACTCATCTCAACACCAAATCTGTGTGTTCACTTTTTGCAGTGAAGCCATTTTTGGTTATACTTGCATTTTGGGTTATTTGCCTGGATGTGGCCATGAGCCAACTCTGGTAAGGAACATCATTCCCAGGGAGTGCTCTAGGGCTGGCTCCTGGGAAGCCCCTCTTGGGTAGTGGGGGGGCTCCACATGAGGGGAGCAAAGCAATTTGGTTTTTATCTCTGCCTTGATAGGCTAGGTGACATATCAGGACACTCTACACAATCAGCAAGAGCTCTCACACAGTGCTTGGCACTCACATCTAGGTCATATTTATGTAGTTTTATCAGAGAAAATTATGTCACGTATCTTGACTTCAGAAGGCTTATCATGTGTGCAGCTTTTGTCTAATCTGCTATGGCAGTTAACCCATTAATTGCCAGGATTATTCTCAACAAACTCATGTTTGCAAAAGTCAAGGAATTACTGCACGCTTCCACTTTTCCTGCTATGCCTTTTCTCTGTGCTGTGTTTGTGGTAGTGATAACTCACTTATTTTTGAAAGCAAGAATAAAGCTTGCTTGATTTTTTTATATGCCCAATCAGATGTGTCCCTAATTACATCTATATCTTCTCCCAACTTTACTGGTGTTTTCAATGGGCCTGTAAACACCCATGGGCTGCTAAGTAGTGTAACTGCCATAAAGCCTGAAACATACTGGGGCTGAGGCTGTGGGTATGCATGTGTGGCTGTAGGGGTTATTTCCTGGCTGGAAGTAGTTTGTTGCAGGTACAGTTGTGTAGATTTTGCAGTAGGATCCCAAGCTTAGCCTCATGTGTACTGGCCCACATGACCAAATACCAAGGAAGCACCCTGTATTTAACCTTAAAGGATTTTTTTAAAAGTCAAGAGTACTTGGTCTCAGATTGTAACACTTTATCACAAGCCTTAAATATATGTGCTTTTCAAAAAATAATGCAGTTGTGCTAATTTAAAAACGTCAGTAGAACATGTTGCTTCTGACTGATGATCACATGCAACCTCATGTTTCTATTTGCATACCAACACAACATCTAAATCACTTATAAATACCACTGTGTGGTGGCAATAGTAGTTACATAAATGTGGTATGTACACAGCTATTTCACTGAGCCAATGTGTTTCAGGGAAGCTGAGGTGATTAATTAGATAATGTATATACTCATGGTGCTGCATTGCCAGCACTGCCTGTGAGTGTGTTGGCTGATTGCCCTGCACAGTGACCTGTAATGATGCTGAGCTGTAGTAATTGCCAAGAAATGCATGGATGGCTGTCTCACTGTTTATGTTAGTGGTATGGATCTGTCTTAACCATTTGCCAAGCCCTTGGAGGTACAGTTCACACTCCCCTTGTCTCCATCTAGGCCAGTTTTACCTGAAGACTTTGGTGTTGCACACCAGTGAAGATGGAGAAACCTTTTTGTCACTGCTCCTGACCCCACCCAACCAACACCAAAGCTACTTATAATTGCTCACTTACATGACTTGTGAGGAAAATGTCAAGAGGAGATACTGAGAATCTATTTTATCTATCCACTATTGAAAATTTGTCAGTGGTAATCCATAGCTCTCCAGTGAAAATTTAGACAACCTAGTAAATTGTAGCAGTCAACCCATGTAAAACAAGCTGACCTCTCCAATGCAGGAATAACGTTTACTCTCATGGCTACTGAGTTAAAACATCAAATTTTTTTCTCAATCTTATCATAAATATGTGAAAAACGGCATATTATAGTGCATTTAATACACACCAGCAGCATCTCCTAGTTTTGATACTAATGTCTGGGAAAGCTGATAGCCAGTCTACAGAAAACACCAGGATAGTTAACTGTATTCAGTACATCTAAGAAGTATGAGATGTACCCTAGATCCTTGAATTTATAATATGTTGCCATGCAAAAATTGAGAGATTGAATACTGGTAAAGAAACTGAGATAAGTCAAAGAAGAAGGCTATCAGTATTCCAAGGCTATCAGTATTCTAGCAATTATTGCCTCATTTCTTTGAATTAGAGGCAACAATCTGAATTAATTTTCCCCCCCTAGGTTTTTCCTAGCCTTTATGATAGGAAAGGAACCATGGTAGACTTGGAGATTCTGTCTGATGCAGAAGTAGCCTGCAAAAAATGGAGTCATCCCTACTTCTCTGAATACATCAGCTTGTAATAAATAAATTGTCCTGGCACAAACAGAGAAATTGACACTTCATGCAAGCTTTTGGGAAAAAAATAATACCCTGAAACATTTTCAACTGCAGATATTTGTCTCTAGGGTGATGGAAAGTATAAAGGTGGTGTTCTGCTCTACACAGGCTTCGATGACCATATGAGCTGGGTAGTATAGTCTTCAGACATACTTGCAACTTCTTAATGGATTTCTGTAGCTTTATAACTGGCATTCAATATTAACTGACGGACTTTAACTCCCTAATGCATTTTGCCTATTTTTAAACATTGTGAAATCCAAGAAATTCCAGAGAGGAGAACTTCCTTTAAGTGAGGCAACAAAAAGATTTTGAGTTGCTGATCTCTGTCATAGTTGTTAATATTGCAGTTAGTATGCACATGTGATCTTAAAACAGCTTGAGAAGACAAACTGTCCTAATCACTAGATTATATATTTTTTTTGTTTCAGGCTCTTACAGAGGAGAAGAGAGAAAAAAAGTTGAGTAATTTGAAAAATTCAAGCCTGCTGTGCCACTTATGATGGGCATGGTTGGGAAGACAGTGAATTTGGACTGAAAAGATGATTAGTACTCTGCTATAAGCCAATTACTCTTCCAGAAAGGGGAAAACCTATTGTTAAAAAAAAAAAGTCTTTTTCCCAAGTTAATTAATATTGTCAAATCTATTATTAGACAACAGATATCAAGCACAAATATTAATTCTAGTCTAAGACAATTGTTTAGAAAACAGATGGTTACTAGAAAATTATTAAATCTGAACTCCAGCTCTTAAACAAAAGGCTTCAGCTAAATTTAATTTTTTTTTTTACCTATGCATGACTTGCATTTTAGTGCAACAGCAGCACTTTATTTGCCTTGGAATGCAGCATGTTCAATTCAGCAAGTCCATCTGAGTATATTTCCATCAATACTACATCCTCTACAAGCCCTATGGGAAGTCACTGAGATGTGCTGACACACACTTAGCTATGAAGTAATTTTGCCTAAGAGCAAGTTATTTCCTAATTGTTCACCACTTGTTTCTTGGGTCACATCTGTTGTGTGTCATGCGGTCAAAATCATATGCCATTCAGAGCCAGGATGAGCCACGTGGGTTCCTTTTACCTTCCAAGGGCGAGAAGAGCTACTGACAGAAATGGTTTTTAACCGACTTGTTTTGAAATATCTGTTGTTCCTCAAACAACTGAAGTAGAAGCTTCATCTTGTAGGGCTCTACTCAAGACTGAAAAGATTACTGACTAGACTTTTGGTAAGCCACAAGATGGTATTAAGTAGCAGCTGCCATTTATGAATGCTGCAAGAAGAAAAAATATACGCTGCCTTCCTTCCCAGCAGGTGGCCATGAAATATGGATGCTGTGCTGAAACTGCTTCATCATTTCACCATTTGTCCCCAAACTCTGATCACAGAATCACACAATATTCTGAGCGGAAAGGAACACACAAGGATCATTGAGCCCAACTCTTAAGTGAATGGCACTTATGGGGATAGGGTGTGGATATACAAATGTTAAAGCTGAAATAAACATAAGTGTGTAATTCACTTGTTTCTATAGAAATAACTTTTTATCCTTAAATCATTTCTACATAGTAACAGGCATCAGAACATTAGCAATGTTAGGCAATGTTTGTAGGACTCCCTTTTGTATGTATATGGGGCTAACAGAAAGGGCGTGTATGCATAGTTTTTGATTTTCAGAGTGGTTTTTCTTTCTTGTCTGAAATCTCATGTCATACAGAGTTGTCTGGGGCTGCAGTCTTATTTCAACATGACAATTTGCATGTTTCTCATGCATGATGGGAAAGCTTGTCACTGTGGTGATTAATACCACTAAGTAGCACAGTAACATGAAAAGATAAGCCCTGAACATGCCGTCAGCTGACTGTCCTTGCTGGGTATCTGCCTCCAAAGCTGTAACCTCTGTTGTCATCGCCTGGCCTGTATTTCCTGTGTGTGTGTTTGGGTGTACACATCATGATGGACTGCAGAAGGAGCTTCATATTTACAAGGACAGATTTACCTAGCCCAAAAATACAGATGTGGAAATACATGTTCCAGTTTGGATATATGTAGCATTTTAAAATAAAATAAAACTGACAGCTAATCTGTTAAACCTCACACTCTTAAAATTAAGGCAGTTACACACTTGCGGTTTTTACTCCAGAGTAGTTGCTGTCTTGATATTCTAATGTGCTAGATGTCTCTTATATAGACTTGTGCAAGTAGTTGAATATATTTAATGTTCATGGTTGAATTAGCAAACTTTTTATCTAAGGCTGATTACCAGAACAATTTAGACTGGACCTTTGGACATTGTTTAATCCAGGCCTGCTCAAAAGGCACACAGATAGTTTAAGTTGCTGAGGGCCATGTCAAGTAGAGTTTTAAATTTCTTCAAGGATGCTGATTCCAAAACTTTTCTGGACACCTTTTTCATTGTTTGTCAATGTTTGGGGTTTTCTTTTTCCTTTCTCCCCCCATTTCGTATCTGGCTGGCTTTTCTCTTGTTTCCACTTAGGTCTGTTGCATCTTGTGCTATTGCTGCACATTTCCATGAAGGGTCTAGCCTTGCATTAAGCAGTTAGTGATGGCAACAGATCTCCCTTGAACTTCCTGTTTCTCAGGCTGAACATTCCCAACTCTTTCAGCTTCTCTTCATATGTCAGGTGCTCCAGCACCTCTGACCACCTCTGTGACCTCCCCTGAGCTCATCCCAGTGTGTCTGGTGAGTAACACTCCCCATGTGGTCTCTCAAGGGTCAGACAGCAGGGGTCCCTTTCCTTCCTCACTTTTGCTGCTCCAGCCTGGATGCATGGCTCATGTTCCTGTTCATGCTTTACCAGCACATTGAGGTCCTGCAGAGCTGCTTCCCCATCAGAGAGCCCAACTTCTACTGCTGCACTGGGCACTGTGTGAAGGGAGAGACTGATGCTCATTTTACAGACTGAGGTCTGAGGCTATCCCTGGCAACCAGTAATGTACCATGTATTAATATATTGCTGTTCAAATTATGAGCAATGCAATCAGTGTATATGTAGATGCAAACTTTACTAAGTAACAACAGTATCTGATGAAGGAGGCCATCTTTTCTAAACCATGATTTGTTAAGTTGAAATATTTCAAATTGCTGTTCCCCCTTGCTCTCTCGCCTTATTTATTTCAGCTCTTTAGTGTCAGTTCTGTCCCTGACACCATCCAAGAAATGCTTGGAAGTTATTGTCCTCTCCTGGGAAGATCTGGTTCCTCCTTGTTTGAAATGAGAATTTGAAATAGGAAAAGACCTCTGTAGTGATGCTACTTTCCAGTCTACTGTTTTTCTTTATGTAAAAAATCCTGAAATTCTGCCAAATTATGAGTTTCTCAAAGCAATAGTTTCCAAATACCCCAAATAAATTTACTATGTTCCTTGAGCAAAAGGTGCTCAAGAAAGCTGAAATCTAAACATTTTCTTGAACCTCACAAATCTCTTTGGCCATATATTGCAAATGCTGACCTATGAAGTACTTGAGCATGTTCAGCATAAAGCTGAACAAATGTCCTCTGTAATTTGTGGTGTTTGTGGCCTAATACAATGCTAAAATACAGGCATAAAGCTACTGTCCTTCCATCCTGTCCACGTACTGTGTGTAGATAAGAAAGAATATCTTGAAAATATGAAGTGGGAAGCAGACTAGGTGATGCACTTTCGAAACAGAGTGTAAAAGACAGGACTTGGGGAGAATGAAAGAAAGCGACAAAAAGTCCCTAATTTTGCAGGACTCTGAAGTCAGGCTTAAACAGATGGCATCCATTTGTTAGGACTAAAGTGTGAATACTTTAGCTGTGGAGACGTCTCCCAGACATAGATACAGGTCCTCAATGCAGAGTTAAAAGATACTAATGTTGAACACCTTAAACGTAGGTTTTGGTATGTAAATACAATTAATGTAGGCTTTTAGAACTAAGTATTGGGAAGCTGGGAAACCCAGGGTGAAGATTCTAAGTGCAACTGCAACTTGATCCCTCTGTTCTGCTTACAACTAGACTCTACTGGATCTGCTGGATCACAGAGATTGTGTGTGGTGCTGTCCATGTCACTGGAGAGGAGCTCTTCACAAGTGGCCTTGATCCATGTGTTCATTCACTGATGTCCAGCTTGTTTCTTCACAATCTTACTCAGCAAAGTGCTCGAGGCTTGCAGCAGTGACTGAAGTCAGTAGGGGCTGACTTCTGAACATTCCAGGTACAAAGAATTGTGCTCGAAGGGTCTCAAGTGGGCATCATAAATTACCAAGAATCATCACTATTGTCCTTAATGACTCTGGGCTGAAACCTGACTGTGGGGCTGTTAGATCTGCCTTTCCCCAAAAACTGGTAGGAGTTTATGGAACTTTGCAAAGATTTTGCAGGGAAAATCCCTGAGGAAATGAACAGTAAGAACATAGTCAATGAGACAGCATGAACCGAATGATGAATATTAAATTTTGTGTTGTACAACTTATATTCAGCACATACAGACTGTAGGCAGAAGCTTAGTGGAAGTGATAATGCACAGGCTAGTGTTTAATTGTGTGATCTTCCTGTGTGCAGGCAACATTATGGTATGATCCAAGGCCACACTTGACAGCTCCTTATTCTTCTTTTAATGTTTGACTTTTAAACCTTTCCTGTTGTATTAAAAGACAGAAGAAAACAATATTTTTAGAGATGCCGGAGAATTAGTATACACACGAATTTACTACAGCATTAGTATTTTCATGTTGTGAATTACTAGGTATTTGCTTCTACATTTCTTCCTGGGAAGGAAGGGTAAACCTACTCCTACAAAATTATGAATTTATTACACAGGAGCTTTACTCAGTGTTTGCTTGACAAAGAAAACACAAACAGAAAGTGAAATCCTTGTTGAGCCAGTTGTACCATGATCTCTGTAGAGCTGTAGAAGGCTGATGAAGTTTAATTTTTCTTAAGTTCAAGGAATGGTAAGCACAAAGTTCATAGAATCACAAAATTTGTAGGCTTGGAAGGGACCTTGGAGATCATTTAGTCCAAATCCCCTGCCAAGACAGGGTCACCTAAATCAGGTAACACAGGAATGTGTCCAGTGGGTTTTGAATGCCTCCAGAGAGGGAGACTCCACGACCTGCCTGGGCAGCCTCTGCCACCCTCAGTGTAGAGAAGTTCTTCCTCGTGTTGCAATGAAACTTTTATGTTTTAGTTTATGGACATTTTTCTTCGTCCTTTTGCTGGGTACCACTGAAAAGTGTCTGGCACCATCCTCTTGGCACGTGTCTTCGACATATTTATATGTGTCGATCAGATCTTCTCTGTCTTCTCTTCTCTAGACTAAACAGGCCCAGCTCCTGCAGTCTCTCTTCATAAGACAGATGCTCCACACCCCTAACTGCTGATGTCAGATACTCTATTGTCAATGATAGCATATGGAAACACTACTTGCTTTTTCTTTTTTTCTTTATTTTTTTTTCTTTTTTCCTTTTTCATTTTTTCATTTCCCCCCCCAATCTTGATGCTTCCCACACCATTTTTTGAAACTTTTCTTTCCCAATTGTATTAGTAAATGCCATTTCTGTATTTGAGAGGCTTCTTACTATTCTCCCAGAAAACACAAACTTAGAATGAGGGAAGCCTGTGACATTTTGGGCAGTTGATATAATGAAGGATCAAGAGCTAGAGGAGATTTCTCTAGTGAGCAGTGGTGGAAGGTGTTCAGTTATTAACATGTCTACAGATGCTGATAGCTGAAGGCTTCCTATCAGGAGTCTGGTTTTCCCCTCCAAGTAAGACTGGCACTGGTGAGGAGTTTGGGACTGTCCTACTATTCTTTTTTGATTTGTCTTCAGGATCTGTTGTCTTCTTTCCTGCAGTTTTTGCTTCTAACCTTAGTACTTTCTAGAACAGTGTTCTAGCAGAGTTTTGGATGTGATATCTATCACTATATAAAATACTGTGAACAAATTTAAAATCTGGTATTTTGAGTTATCTTTGGTAAATTATGTTTGTTATCTATGATTTAGTTATAACCATAATGTAGCTATTGGTTACAAATTTTCAAGTCTTTTAACCAATATTTTAGTGACTTCAAACTAATTCCTCCTGTTCCCGTTTTACAGGCATGATGAAAGACCGTTTAAGTGAGCTGCGTGAATTTGCTAGGTTACACAACCAACAGTTTTCTGATAGTGATGATGATGAAAATTCACCCCAGGATATTCTCCTTTATGAGACAGATTATGCCTTGGAAATTCTTCATAAGGACATCCAGACCATCCGGACAGAAAATGACCATCTAAAAGCGGATGTCAACCGTCTCAGAAAGCAAAACAGCCGCTTCCTTACTTCCATGCGCCGTCTTAGTAGCATCAAACGAGATACTAATTGTATTGCTAGAGACATTAAGAGCCGTGGAGAAAGCATCCACAGGAAACTGCAGGTAATGAGAGATTTCTGTGAAGATGCAATAACAAAGTATGGAGCCATGTCTGTCATTGCCAGGGTGGCGAAGAACCACTACGTTGACCTCATGCACACATTTCAGGACGCTATGTTTGATTACAATGCAACAGAGATGAACCAGCGGGAGAACTGCAAGATTCGAATTCAGCGGCAGCTGGAGATCATGGGCAAAGATGTTTCTGGACACCAGATTGAGGAGATGATTGAGCAAGGCAAATGGGATGTCTTCTCCGAGAATCTCTTGTCAGATGTTAAGGGAGCTCGCGCAGCCTTGAATGAGATAGAGACGCGACACAAGGAGCTGGTGAAGTTAGAAGGTCGCATTAAGGAAGTTCATGAGCTCTTTCTGCAGGTGGCCCTGCTGGTGGAAGAACAGGCAGACACCTTTGATGTTATTGAGATAAATATGCAAAATGTTGAGGACTATGTAGGAGACGCTAAAGACCAAGTGAAAAAAGCCTTGGAATACAGGAGAAAGCATCCCCTCAGAACAATCCTCTGCTGCTGCTTATCATGTTGCAGAAGGTGATGGTCCCACTGGAGCTATCACAGACTGACTTGAATGCCTTCAAAATCAGGTGTTCTTTCATGAGACTTTTCTGTAATGTCAAGCCCTAGAAACAGGGGGGATATTTTGCAGTTGGTTTTGTTCATTGCCTTTTTACTAAATCTGCTGAAGGCTGTTTGTATTTATGAACTCCTAGAAATGTTGATAAAACTATTTTAAATCTAATTATTATTGAAAGGTGCTGTTACTGTAACTAGAGGTGCAATATCTCTACTCAAGTGATACTTTTTTCATATAGGCAAGAAAGAAGAATAAATTACTTGTGCTAGGTAAGATGAATACTTTCAAAAAGTAACTTTATTCTTATTTGCCAAAGTGGGGCTGCAGGCGGTGAGGCCTTATTGCCTTGGGTGACATAGTACACCTCAGAATCAGGAGGTTTCAGTTTTAACTCGGTTTTAGAGCCTGCTGATGCAAATTTGACAAAATACTGAGCCTGTAGCAGGACCAGGACACAGAACTACTTTCTCTTTCAAATTGATTTCCAGCTGTCTGGAATCTTAACAGAAGTGGCTGCACCTTAAATGATAATATGCACATTTTGCTCTATTTGTATGCAAGTGACTGCTTTTTTCCATTTTGAGTACCCAACTCTTTCAAGGTGGCTAAAAGCACTGCAACACTGAGGCATGTCACCCACTTTTAACTTGAGCCACTCTCTGGACTTTCAGTTTCAAACCTGCCATGCTTTCATGTTCTGGTGCATTTTTCTGCCAATTAACACTTCAGTCAGAGGAGAAACATGGAGTGGCCTTCTGCAGAAACACCCACAAGAAGACAACAGCTGTGAGGTTGAGAAAGTATTTTAGGGTCTCCTGTACTGGCATGTAAATAGAAGCAGTTTTAGTGGAAAGTCTGGCCTGTCAGCATACTTTTATTTTTTATAATCATTGACCAAATATTTTTTTAATATCTATTTTAAATAAGATGAAGGAATATTTTTTTTTAATATGCAGTTTTACTGGTGTACAGAAATTTTGACTTTTCTCAGGTAGGAAATCTCTACCTGAGAAAGCAAATAGAACTATTTCTTCAGTACACCTGAAGAAGAAAGAAAAGTTTCGTGTCATTTCAGTGCTCTTTTCAAGTTTAAAAGGAAAGTCTCCTTTTGTGTAATGGGAGTCTGCCCTTACATAAGGGCAAACCAGTAGGTTTGGAGTATTGCAAGGAAATAAAAAATGTGCAGCCCTGGTAAGCACTGAGCACTGTCAGTGAAACATACTCACAAAAGCTGGTGACTGATCACAGCTCCTGCTTCTGGAGGTTTTCCAACTGTATTTCTAGGTTGCTTCCTGATACACTGTGATTTATCCTTTGAAATAATGCAGGACAGTTTTTCAGAAGTTAATTTTTTTAAACTGATGGTCATATTTGTACCTATTTTAATAAATATATTTCAACATTTCAAATATTTTGTATTTGGGAGTTTTCCTCAGATGTGCATATATGTACATCTTCCTGCACCAGGTGCAGTGAAACTTCTCCCTTCTTACCTTTTGCACCCTGATTTTATATGTGAAAAAAACCCCAAACATTTCGTACTATTTGTATTAATATAACAAAACAGCAAAATAAATCCAACTTCCAAGCTTTCGTATCTTACTGGGAAACAATTTTAGCCAGACAGGCTCTTTTACACAAATAGAAACTAAAGGGATAACTCTTTTCAGAAACTGAATGTCCCTTTTGGTGTAGCACCTGTCTCTGATAGCATGGAAGAGTGAGGAACACTGATCTCCTAAACTATAAGATATTTTGATATTCAGTGGTGTACTGGTGATATCAGTGTTATGCTTGTCTGAGGACCTCTCCAGTGAGGTGTTCAAACTTGAAGTGGGAGAAAGGAGAGTGGTGAGCTGGGACCACAGCCAGTGGCTTTGGTGCTATGCAAGAAGACAAAGTTATTTACTCTGTAGGTATTGCCATTAAGTCAGTGGAACTGTGCATTCGTAGAAAAATACCCTAAACCTCTGAGAGTCAGCATGTGGGGATGAACCAAAAAAGAATGAAATAATGTATTTCCTTTCACATGCATATTGCTAGCACTTGCTAATGTTTTTGATAAAAAAATGTACTTTTTTTTTGTGCTGTTTCCTTTTTTGCACCTACAAATGGAATAAAAGATTTGATAAGAAAAACTGAAAGTGCAGAGTGTTGTACATTGGATCTGCAGCTCTGAATAGTTTTTTGCATTATCAAAGTTTAGTTTAAAAGTTGATGGACTAAATTATGAGTTGGTTAAAGGAGATTAAACAAGGCCTAGGAAAAAAAAGTCCTCCTAATATTTTTTGCCATGGTAAATGGAATATGTTTGCATATTGAGACAGACTTGCTATTGCTTTTTTCCCTAAAAAATCCCAGAAAAATTAGTTTCATGCATTTCAAGATGATTCCCTAGTTAAAAAAAAAGTCAAGTTTATTCTGGCAGTTCTGAGAGATCTTGATGATTGTACTTGTAGATATGCAAAACTATTATTCAAATCTTTAGTTTGATTTGAGGCACAGGGAAAGAGAGCAGAAAGAAAAGGCAATTGCAGACCTTCTCTCCTGACTTAGAGCTGTTGCTGTAGGGGAAAAAATGAAAATTAGTCAAAAACCAACGTGATATCTTTTAAAACTATTTTTAAGATGCATTGTGAGTTAAGAGACACTTAAAAATGACTTCCAGTAACTGAAGCAATCATTCTATCATTCTCTTCCTTGCAAACACGTCCATTGCCTAATATTTGGGGGATTTTCTACCCTTCAGTTGTGTAAGAACTCAAATTTAGCCAGCCCATGAACTTGCCTAATCACAGTTAAACAGACTTGAAAAAAAACCCCTATATCTTCAAGGACTCATGTCACACAGGATGAGTGAAAGAAGATGATAAAAGTTGTTTGATAATATGTTAGCATACTAATAACAGAAGCTGCAGAATGGACATCTTCTGAGGAAAGTTGCCTTTTCCTTCTGAAAGCACAACTTCTATGCAGATGTGTGTAGCATATTCTATGGGTTGGTAGGGTTGGTTTTTTTTCCTCTCTTCCCTCATATGGCAAGCACTCAAACTGGGTTTGCAGGGTGAAGAAATTAAAATCTGTCAGGGGATGTTTTAGCTTTTAGCTGTTACTTTGGTTTTATTTCCTACTGAAGCTGAAGCTTCAGAACCCACACCACCAACCATCGACCAACCAGTCCTTTCTGAGGAGGACAAAGAAGAACTGGCAACCAGGGGCACTTTGCTCCTTCTAAAAAGTTGTCCTGGTTTAGGGACCAATGGGGATACAATTCAACATGACAAAGTCACCCCAGGACAAAAGTGTAAGACAGCACAGCATACATATAAGAGAAAAAAAATTCCCCTATTACAAAATATAAAGTTCAGCATGTAATGGATATGCATATGGGTCTCCATTTCATCGAGGGGACTTTTTTTTTTTTTAATCACGGGTTTCATTTTAGAGAAACGTCAGCGGGACAATTGCTTCCTCAAAGTGAAGGACTAGACTGCGGATACACTTGGATATGCACATATGAGCGTATCTCTGGCACATGTCTTAGGAGAAACTTCTTGAAGTAAAGGGATAGCTCTTAAAATACAGATATCTTTTTTTTTTCTAGAGGCTGAACTGAGTAGCTATGCTAAACTGCTGCTTTTCTGATGTTCTGAATACACAGCCCAAGTTGTATTGTTATTATTTCTTGAAAACTAAACGTTGTCTAGATTTTTGAAATGTGGTAGCTATTTAAAATTGCTTTGAAAAAGGAAAGAGTTACATGGGGTTGTGCTTCTATCTCTAGGACAGTATCACAGATAAAATGAAGGCAGGAAACAGTGTAATTTAACAGATACTGTATGTGGTGATTCTGGTTAATAAATTTCCTATGTAATGGGATTTTCACATGGAGCCATGCTGTTTGTTTCTCTGATATGTAAGAAGGCAACAGCAAATCTATCTTCCTCCAAGTTTTTAGTATATTATGTAGTGTCTTCATGATTGAGCCAAAGCAAGTAAGGACCAGCAGAAGACAGCTTCACCATCACGCCTTACAGTGCATACATTGTTAGGGCACCAAGTCTGAACAAGAAAAAGTAACATTTTACTGTGTTTCTTAGAAATAGCCTTAGATGTGAACAGAAAAGGAAAAATTTAACTGACAGTGTTTCTCTACTCAATACTTTGCTGAAAGGCACAACCCTACTGAATAGAGAACTATGGCATGCCACTCATTTCAAGACAGAGATACAGCATGGCAAGTTCCATTGGAAGAGCTATTCTTTTATTCATGAGCTCCCGCGTGTGAATAACGTGTATGTAAAATGTTAACAATTCACTTGCACGGTATGGGAGTATTTCCCTCACAAGCATTCCTAGTGTCCCAGGTGTCTCTGAGCAGTAAGACCTGAGGAGGTCAGGCACCAACTGCATCTGCAAATTGGAGCCCCAGACCCCTTGCAGAGGGGCAGGGATAGCCAAGGTGTCCAACAAGCACCCGAGCAGGGAGTGTGCTCTGTTCTTCTGCTCCTGGGGAAGCAGACGGCCTCCACCTCCTCCTCCTGTGCTGGAGGCTGACACAGGCCTGCGTCCTCAGCCCGTGCTGTGCCGAATATCTCCCACACCTCAAAGGTGCCAAAGTTTGATGCTGTGCAAGATGTCCATTTTGTCCGCTGGTAAACAGCAGCGAGGGTGGAAGCCACTGCCAGGGGTACAGCCAGCGAAGTGACACTTTCCCATTTCCCCTCTGATGCAGGGAGGAAGGTGGAGGTCTCAGGGCAGGCAGTAACCGCGAATATTGCGATAGGTCCTTCCGTAGACACGGCATACAGTGGCGACCAGCAAAAAAAAAATCTTTCCCTCGCGATATTTTTCCTCCTAATTAAGCATAATTGATAGCCTTGCACTTTGTTGGTTTCGGTTTTCCTTCTACAAGAGAGAGAAGCTACATTCCAGGAAACACTTGGACGGAAATAATAAAGTGTCGGTGCCTTATAAGCACGTCCTCTCCGCTGGCTCTCACGCCCGAGGAGCCGGCGGGCAGCGCGGCCCTGGCCGCTCTGAGGGGGATGATCCCGCACTAAGGGGAATGAGCCCGCTCTGAGGGGGATGAGCCCGCAGTGTCCAGAGCCCGCAGTGCCCGCCACCCTCGCACCCCGCTGCCCCCAACTCGGCG